>OX375882.1:53588508-54188508 GCA_947359465.1 Metellina segmentata | reverse complement strand
TCTTCCAGTTTAAAATTTAATAAACAGAACACCTTAACGAGGGTATTTTATCACAGTTTTAAATTTTTGTTTTACTCACCTATTAATGCATTCTATTTTAACATTACACATGTGTTATATTCACAAAAATATATCATGTGACAGTTCATTTTTTTTGTATAACTGCTCACTAGAGTCTACATAGACTAAGCCAATGAAGATCGAATTGGTTTGCAAGCCTTTCCCTCTGTTCTTCAAATTCCATTCAACTCAGGCTTTGCCTGAGTACACCTTAGCTCCCACTGGTCAAAGCTAGTTCTTCAGGGCCTTAAGTCGAGGAGTCTAATACATTTGGTGTAATTTGTGTATGCCAATTGAGATGGGTAAAAACAACATAACTATTACAGTGGTCATGGCATTTCTCTGCCACCTAGTAGGTCCCTGGTTTTAATCATGATTGGGTATTAATAGCAGAGTTGCCACAGGTCAGTGAGAACCTGGAATTGTCAAAGTATTTAATTTTGTCCAAAAAGTCAGGGAAAATGATGAAATTTGGTCTAAAACCTGGAAAATCGCATCAATAATCTGGAAAATGTTTGATCACAGCTTCTCAAGCGCTTTGCAGAAAAGTAGCTTATAAGATTCATACACAGTTTTGTATCACTTTATTTTATGAATTGAATTTTTCAATCGTTTTTAAAGGAAACAGCTAATATTTTACAGGTATACAATTTTGTTTTGCCCACTGGCTTTAAAGGAAACAGCTAATATTTTACAGGTATAGAATTTTGTTTTGCCCACTGGCTTAAATTGGAGAATTTCATGCTTGTGATACATTAAATCACAAATTGAGTGGAGTAAAATATGTTGGTTTGTTTGAATAAGTTATTTTAATGCAAAATTACTTGTGTTTGTGTATTAATTTTTACTGTGTATAATTCTTAAATTGGTTTTTATTATTGGGGCCATTTAATATGTGTATGTTTGTGCAAAATTATTTCTTGGTTTTTCACCTTAAAAATGTTGTGAAATAACTTAAGTATGACCTGGAATTTTGTAAAAATTTGTCAGGAAAACCTGGAAAAGTTAGAGAATTTTATTTCTAAAATTAAGTAGGGACCCTGTAATAGTTAACGATAGTACAAATTAGCTGTTAGTACATCCATTGTAGTGCCAAAGAGGTCAATTGTCAGATATTAGTATTATATTTAATCATTTCATAAGTTGCAATTAAAACTCATAAGTTAAAACTTGTTTTCTACATTAGACTGGCATTCATAAAGAAAAACACAAATCTCCAAGCTATCAAATACGTGAAGGTGATAATGTGAATGTTGATGTAACTAGTCCTGGTGCCACTCTGGCCCTAGGAATGATGTTTTTTGACACAGATAATCAGTAAGTATATTTGTCTCGAGTTTCCTATTTTACATTATTATGTTTACGTTTATGCATTATGAAAGGAGTTGTCATATTTTACATTTATTTCAATACCAAATATGTTTTTCTAGAGCCATTGCAGAATGGATGACTGCACCAGATACTCAGTTTTTATTAGACATGGTTCGACCAGACTTTTTATTACTCAGGGTGAGTCAATGAAACTAAGAATACTTTCTGAATGTTAGATTTTTGTACGAATGGCTTTATAGTAAATAAAATTTTGAGATACGCTCTGTTTAAGGATATACCTTGATCAATAGTATATTGCTAATCACCAGTGTCAGATTTTGTAGTTGTAAAAATATTTACACAAAAAATGGTCAAAAGTATTTTTTAAATAAATTTTGAGGTCTGTGTTGGAGTTGCGGCCACTAGTCTTTTGGGCATAGAATGCATCGCATGACTGTTGAGTGGGCATTAGAAATGAATGTGACGTTTAAGTTTAGAGATATTTAGTTTTTAAAATTTATCTGTAGGTTTTCTTATGTTCTGCCACAGATTTTGGGCTTGTTCAGTTCCTGTTGACTCATTCGTGTTTGTGTTTGTAACCTTCTTAAAAGATTGAGACATTTCGGAAATTTTGACAAAGTTCTCAAATATATCACATTTTTTCACACACCCAATCAAGTTTTATTGCAAATATCATTACAGATGTCTTAGATCTTGCATTGACAAAAGAAGTGACACCTTGCAATATGTGCTATCACGTCGCTGTTTTAAGTTATGCTAGTTTTACTGTGCATGCCGCCATTGCATCATCTGACCTTGAATGCTATTTCATTAGACTCTGAACCTTCCCTTTTTCAACTCAGTTATATTTTCGCCACCTTTTTAGTTTTTAAATTATTGAAGGAAATGTGGTGTATGCTTTTTGGGACACAGATTTTTATCGGGAGATCCAGTACTGCAATGAAATGATAGACTACATAAAACAAATTATCTAAAAATAAATTGCCTGTGATTTTCATCTGTTGAGACAAGAAAACACCCTTCCAGCACTTATTCTTTCCAGAGTCTGATTCACACATCAATAGAAAATTGATTTTTCATAAAAATATAAGTTTTAGGAAAGTTTATGAGTTTTTTTTTTTTTTTTTTTTACTGGTACTGTCTTATAGTTTTGCATTTTGAAAGAATTCTCAAATTAACATAATTATAAACATGTGTTTGTTTTTCAGACAATCAGTAAAGGTTTAATTTTATGGTCATCGATTCATCCTTCTGTGAAATGGGTTGAGAGCCATTTGCCTGAGGTATATTTCTGTTTTCAATAAGTGAAATTTTCCACTATTCTTACCAGCTAATAATCTATTTGATTAAATGAACGGTGAAACCTGCGTTTGTGGTCACCTATGTTGTGCAATCATTTAATTAAAGAGCCTTTTTTTTAGGATTACTTTTTTAATTTTGTTTTGCAAATTTTTTATATTATGATGCTCTAGTTTCCTATGGTTACAGGTGCTTACCTGTCTGTCCTGCAGATTATGACTACCTTTGTTTAGCATTGTATTTTCCACACTTCACTTCCATTTGTTGACACCAGTTTGCCAGAGAAAACAGAACATTTCAACATCATACTACTTATAAGATATACTTAAACTGATCATTCATCTGAATGGACAGGAAGTATGTGTCCATGTCCTATACTGAGGACACTAGGTAAAATATATCAGAAAACAATGGAAATTTCTCATGCAGATCTGAGTGATCTGAGTGGACCAGATAGAAGTTTAACTCCTGATGTAATATCAGGAGTCAAACTGATTGATTAATGTTTTTTTTAAACAAGACTTGATCAATTAGGTTTAATGAATGGTGTTAAACATTGTCGAATTAAGACAGAGAGAGAGTTTCTGCAAATCGACTTGCAATATGTTTATGGAAAATGCTCCCAGATTGTGACTTAAGATAATTTAAGAAACACAACTAAACCCTTTAAAAATTTTAAATTTCTGAATTAAAATTTTATAATTATTAAGCATCTAAATTTTAATTGCAACCTCAAATATTATTTCTTTTCCACCCTATAAACATACAAACAGTTTTTCAATTTTGCTATACCTTCAAGTGTACTAGTTTTAACGATTTTTCAGTTGAAATTGTGTTTTAAATTATGTCCACTATAAAATGGCAATAACTATCGCTATATATACTGTACTGCTGGAGTTTTCAGTTTTTATATGTAGCTATTAAATCTTTCAATTTTTATTTCTGTGGGGTGTTTTTCACTATTTTTAATCTTGTTAAAACCTGAGTTATTCTCTTTTTATCTTTGTCAATAGCCTCATGATTCATTTGATGATATATTTTTATGCCAATTATCAAAAACTATTAACTTGTTTAATTCTTTTGTTTTAGATTGTTGCAAGGCACGCATTCCAAAGGGGTGTTACCCATGCTGATGTTGATTATGAAACTATGAGGTAATATATTAACGCTAATGAAATTTATTGCAGAGATTTTCTTAAGATGCCTGAAATGCTCTTTATTTTGTAGTTTTCTTGTTAAGCTGTTCTATTGAAAACCCAATATAGTTATAGTTAATGTAAATCAAGCATAACAAGGTTTGCTGTGTAGTCATGTGCTTATGGTGGTCATCACTGTGACTCATGGTTCAACAGGCTCTGTCTTAAAAATCTTAGATTATTCTAGTGGTTCTGAATCAGCTTTAAGCTGTAGGTCCTGGTCCAATTAGTACTTGTCTAGTAAAGCTGACTGTAGAGTAACTAACAAAACATATAACAAGTTACACACCTAGAAAACATTATAATCACCTGGAATGTGTTTTTCCAAAAAATGCATGAAACCTGCTTTTAGCTTTGTTTATCTATTATGTTGCATTTATCTCGTATTTCTACAAATGACAATGGTTACCAGATCATGGTAACTGTCTTGGTGTGAGCAGAATGAGGAACTTGCACGTTTTTTGTTTAGATTTTTATAATATGGAAAGTGAAAAAATATAATGGAAAGTATCTTTTTTTTTTTTACTTTTATAGCCCAAAAAGGTAAAATAAAAAAATTTCTAAGTTCGCACTATTTACTTCATCTCAAAAATGCTAGTTTTCCTACTCTGCTTCGTTTTTTTTTCTTTGCCGCTTGTGACGTCACTATGCTCTATGACGGTTTGTTTACTTTGATAGCAATGTTGAAATAGGAAATTTCAATGCACTAGACAAACATAAACATTACATTGTGGTGCACAATGACCTCATGTAGCGTTTTGAAGTCATGTGCTTTTGCTGTACTTTTCGGTAATTTAAAACTTGAAATTTGAATGAATTAAGTCCATTTTATGGGTTTTAATTGTCGTTTTTGAACATTTTGACGATCAATCTATTAATAAAACACGGAAATGAGCATTTCCCTCACTGGTGCAAGTTCCTCATTGTGTGTGTTTTTTTAAAGATTAATACTGTCTTGTAAGAATGTTTCTCCTTAGCATTTAGTTCCAATGGAATTCAAATTCTATTGACAAATATAAAGGTCATATTGGCTATAATCTTATGATACAAACAAAAGTATTCCTGTTACTGGCATGAATGAAATATATTTATTAGTTCAGTAAACTTATCAATTTATGTTTCATACAAATACAGCTTAAAATCTTATTTTTCACTCTATATCTAATAGTATTTCAGCTTGGGAAACTAGTCTATTCAATTATCAAATAAATTGTAATGTGCCATTTGTGAGGTTCTCTTGGTGAAGGGAACGACGGATTCTGAAGACTGGTGAATGGACCATCATCACAGGGTCTTAATAGTATTCACATTGTTTGTGCACGCGCATTTGTATCTAAATCGTGGATAAGTTTGCATTTTAATTTTTTTTCATTCTTTAGACACCAGTTGTGGCAACATTAAAAGGTCAATCGATGGGGATTAATTAATGAGAACTGCCGACCAACCGGTCTAGTGGTTAAGGTGTTGGCCTTTGGATCGGAAGGATCCTGGTTCAAATCCAGGGTCAGGGCATGGATGTAAATTGTATTGTTCTTTGTTAGGGGTAATGATGGTCGCCCATTGGGTGCTCCTTCACAAGTGGCCTTGTAGTGGCAAAATGATTTCAAATCAACAATGCCTGCCATTGGATTAAAAAATAATAATAATGGGAACTGGGATGACATCTTGAGCAGTGATGGCGGAGATGACGGCAATATTGAGATCAATCTGTAAATATTGAATTGTAATCTCTTCCTGTTACCAAGAAATGTTAAGAAAAAAATGTACAGGCTCCTATGAAGTTGTAGCCCTCTCTAGTAGATGATACGAACCACACACACTCCCTATGCAAAAAGAAGTGGTGTGACATGATCATATATCAGTGCTGGTAAACACGGGTCACAACCCCAGAATCCTCAAGCAACCTTTCTCCTCTCCATCCTTTACACAATTTCTTTGACTTGTCTTAGGCTTGGTGCTGATGTGGTGCCAAATGTGGCCCCTGTATCATAAAATCAAAAACCAACCACATATCACTGCATGAGATGATAGAAATTGCTCTTATGTTATTGTCAGTACTTGATGTACATTATAAATGTTTCTTTTGAGAGAAAAAATGATTAAGAGCTACTGCTGTGGTCGAATTTCAACTATTGTATTGTTTTAAAGTTCATTTTAATGTCTTTTCATTTCAATTACATTTTAAATTTTCCAATACAAATTTTAAACCAGTGCAATTAAAGCAGCGAAATTCAAATTCATTTGTTTTAATCTAATTACTTTTAAATAGCCAGTGACATTGTTAAATGGCAGAGTTTGTGAATTATGTTACTTAGTTGGCTATATATTGATAAGTAAGTAAATCTAATTTGCTATGTTTGAAGTTATTACAGAATTTTTTTAGAATAGTTTTTTGTTTCATTGACTTTTTTCAAAACAATTTCTCTCTCTTTTAGTCAAGCCTATTGCAATATAATTGCTGGTGGTTGTTTTTGTTTGGGACTTAAATATGCAGGTTCTGCAAATGGAGAAGCTTTTGAAACTCTGGTATGTTCCACTTAATTTTTGGGTTGTTAAACCTTTTAATTTTGCATTACTTGTTGATAAGGGTTAATGTTGAGTATTGCAAATAGCTTGATTTTCACTTTGATCCATATTTGTAGCACCAACTATTTATTTAGTAACTTGAAATAATCAGTGGTGTTTAAGAAAAGAAAGTTGGCCTTGTTTAAAAAAGCCCCATCAAAATATTTTTAACCTATGTGAAATTATTATTTGCATATGTATACATTAAAATATATTTACTTTGTGTAGTTGGTCTTTGACAATGACAATGCATTTTTATTCAATTAGCTGATCAAAATTGTATATTACTGGTATAATTATTTTCTGTATTGTTAGAGTGATTTTGAAAACTTGCTTGTTAATAACTTTCTATCCTTTCTAGATGCAATACGCCAAACATTTTCTGTCTTTATCTCGAAAACATGTCGGGGAACAGGCTGGCCGCAGCACTATTGAAACCTGTTTAAATGTTGTTGTGTTATCCTTAGCAATGGTATGTAATGTCTTTTTAAACCTTAATTTATTTTAGTTAGTCACTATAAATGAAAATTTCGTTCAACAGGGGAAGAGATTAAATACTTTTATTTTAATTACGTGATTCATAAGGAGTTGTAATTCTATTGATTCCATGAGGGTTTAAATATTATTCTACTTCCCACAAAAATTATCTGAAATAGTACTTGAAAATACATCTATTTATTACCTGCATCAGTCTCAAGCATTTAAATTTCAATTTAGAATAAAGTTTTAGTATTAAATAATAATGAATAATTCATATTGGCTTAGAGCAGAAACGCATTAACTTACAAAAAGAACTTTCTACTGTACACCTGTTTAGAGACAAACTCTTAGTTTTTAGTTCAAAAAATAAAAATATTTTGATAGCGTTAATAAGTTTTTAAAAATTTCTAGTTAATGAGTTTCTGCTTTAGGTGACGATATATGGTTTCAGTTATGTCATGGTTTATATAAAGTTAAATCATAGTGCTAGTTTAATTTTATGTGTATGCATTTTTTATTTAAGGTCATGGCTGGTACTGGTGATTTAGATGTAATACGTATATGTCGTCACTTAAGATCAAGAATAAGCCAAGCAGCCAGTTATGTTTTATATGGTTCTCATATGGTGACACATATGGCCTTAGGATTGCTGTTTTTAGGAGGTGGAAGGTACATTAATTATTTTTTAATGTAATATTTAGTTTGTTGTATAATACATTAAATAAATAGTGCATTAAAAAAAACTAAAGTTAATTTTTTCTGTACAGTATTATGCACATAATCAGTACTTCTCTACTGACGTCGCGAAATACTTAAAATGCATCTAAAAGCATGCTTCTAAAAATTTCTTAAAACCTTTAAGTTTATGTTGTAATGACTTGAGAAATCACAAATTTCGCTTTTTACGTTTTTGAAAAATATTAATTGTATTAAATATTGATATTTTTTGTATGAATTATACAATTAGACTAACGAATTTATACTGAATATCAAATTTTCCTCATAGATTCACGTTAAGTACATCTCCACTTTCAATTGGTGCAATGGTTTGTGCATTCTTCCCCAAGTTTCCTCAGCACAGTAATGATAATAGGTATGCATTATATGTTTAGCTGAAGTCATGTGTAAAAAAATTATAAAATATTTTCTTCAGATATGTGTTACCTTAACTAATAGTTATTCTGACTTTTTGACCATCTGATTTTTTCAACTAAGTTGCTGTTAAGCAAGGTGCCCATGCTAAGAATTTTAAATCTAGTTTTGTCGAGTCAAAGAAATTTTAAAAGTAGAAATGCTCTTATACATAATATTTCCTGCATTATATCTGTTAATTAATTAAAGAGGAAAAAATATGTTTCTAATTAAATCTCACTTTGAAATATAGTCTTTATGTCAGCATTTAGTACAAGATTTGTTCTGTTAAAATGACTTGATAGAAAAAAGAATAAAATTTGATCCACTTAAATATTTATTTTAAATTTACTATTGATTGTCTTAATTATATGAAAATTAATTCACATGTTTTACTTCATCTTGCTACATGTTATAAAATTTGAGTTTTCCTATTTCAGGTATCATTTGCAAGCTTTCTATCATCTCTATGTTCTGGCAGTAGAGCCTAGATTAATTGTTCCGAGACTTATTGATTCAAATAAACCTGTTTACATCAATATAAAAATCAAATTTAAGGTAATGTGCTATATTTTGAGTTTTCTAACTTTTTCTTAAAAATTGTATGGTTAAATATGAATCTTTTTTTATCGTCTTTCAAATAATTCGTGTACTGTAAAAAAGTTGGATATGAAAAACTTCTATTATAAGTGTACACTCTTTGCTGTATTTCTCAACACAATTTCCACCTATAATCAATACCTATTAGTTGCTTCATCATTATCTTGATACCAGCAGTCTTACCATTCAGCTGTCTTAAGGCTGCCTCAGGCGACTAACCAACAAGTTTTGCTACAAATTTCCAACCTTGGTAAATAAAGATGTCTTTTAAAGCAAAATTTTCCCAGAAGATCCTATTTTCAAAATTTTGGTGTCTTTATTAAAAATTTACCAGAAGTCAACGAAAATTTTCCAAAGAAGACCAATTGTGAATTTTTTTAAGAAAAAGCCGTGGCAAACATGAAAAACCATCCGAATCTATGCTTGATAGATTGTCATAAAAATTTTGTTAAAAATTAGTTTTTTAATTTTAATTTTTTGAGATCTTAAACATCTGTTTCATGCTAACTTGAGCATTTTTTATGTTTTATCTCATTTCGTACCTGAGCAACTGAAATAGAGTTTAAGAAGAGACCTGCTACTATTTTTTTAAATGCATGCTACTAATGCTATTATTTTACAAGTTCCTTGGCTGTGACAGTCCTGCTATTGACAGAATATGTTTGGTTTATGGCATCCAATAGTGTCTCAACCAAATTTACAACTTTTGAGTGGGCAGAATTTTCAAACGATTGTGTGCCTTTTTATTTGACACACTTCTTATCCCAAAAAGGCTTTGAATATTTTTTGCAGAATGATCTTTGCTCAGGAAAAATGCTCTTCAGTTTTGCACTCTAGCACAGTTGCTATTTTCAAAACTGAGTTGAGAACTGAGCACGTAATTAGAAATAATTTGATTCCTATTCTATCCAAGCATCTTTAAAAACAAACTAATTTTCATCCATCTATCACTTTGTAGCTTATTTTCTGACTTTCTTATATGCATACATTGTTTTTCTAATATTATAAAACCACCTACATTATGTAAATTACCACTGCAACCATTCAGTATCATGTGATAAGGGCAGAAACTTTGTATTATGCCTGGGTTGAAGCTATCATTATCTGTATTTTAAACCTGCTGACTTTTGCAGAAATCTTCTGGAAAAACACAATTTTCTTGACAAAAAATAATTTCTCAATTTTTTTCTTGTGAGAACATTTTTTAGTGATGCCAATTTCGAAGCCGTAGCTTAGAGCTGTGTCAACCATGAAATAAAATCATTGTAGTCAGTGATTGCTATATTGTCATAACAACCCTCTTGGAAATAATTTTTAAGAAAAATCATCTACAAGTATTCATAAAAAAATACTCAAGAAAAGATGTAATTGCACACTTTTCCATATGTTTGGCACTATTTTGTGTAAAATATTGCGTAATCTGTTACACCGAGTCTGAACTGCCACCAAATATAAAAACGTTGTAGAGAGCAGAGTTACTATTTTGATTCTTTCATAAAGCCAATTTGGCATCATTATCACATTGGGCTAAGTTGATGCTTTCAATTATTTCCAAGTTTTAAGAATATTGTTTAGCATTTTTCTATCAATCAGTTTCATGTTGCTTTTAATTTCATGAAAATCTTCTTGATTTTTTTTGTGGAACTTGCAATTCCAACTTGCAAAAAGTGAGGAATGGTAATTAAGATCTTGTTAAGAGTATCTGCATATCAGAAGCTATAGTAAGCTGCTCGTCATTTGTCAACTGAGCATGTATGAAATGGCAATTGAGATTAAAATGATATTTACATGTAAAGAACTGTTGAATTGTCAATAAATATACAGCTTGTTGCCAAATTGAAGCTAGCCAATTGTCACATTCTTTCTTTTTAGAACAAAATAGGTTAAGCCTGTCTTAAATGATAATAATTGTTATTAAGTTTAATTTAGAATAATTTTTGCTTAGTTGGTAAGTATAAAAATTTTCAGAATATGATATCTTGTAATTAATTTTCAAATGCAATGTTTATGATTTTAAACTTTTATTGTTTGCTATTATAACTTCACTTATTCTAAAATGTTTACCTTTGTAACTAAGCATAATTATTTTTATATCTGTACTTAATATAACTACATATTTTCATTATCTTATCAAAATATTATGTTTCACAATTTTGATTTTGTTGTAGGATACTCCATTTTACAAAGATGCTGAATTCACTGTAAAAGCCCCTTGCATACTTCCAGAACTAAAATTTCTGAAGAAAGTGAGTGATAAAACTACATTGATTTCACTTTCTAAGCCATTTTGTTTAGATTTTATCTGGTGTTAATTTAATCTGTATAATTTGAAAATCCTTTTAGTTTATTATTACGAATTGTGTTTTGTATCGATACCTGTTATTGAAACAATTTCATTTAGGTAATCATTGAAGACTCTCGGTATTGGCCAATAATATTTGATTGTGATGAAAATTGGGAAGTTCTGAGGTAAGAAAGGGTTTTCCTATGTAATATGTATTGAATGTTTTAAAAAATATTATAAATTTAGAAATGAAATATGTCATATGTCAAAATGACTATTATTGTAATAAAAATATGTTAAGCAATTTTACCTTTAGTGTTAATTTCTACAATGCTAAATACTTAATTTTGTAAGCTAATTTTAGTCCAATACTTTAAATTTGCCTACTACCTAATGGTACAGATTTTTGGAATAATTAAGTACTATTTATTACCAATGTACCTATTAAAAAGATTTTGCTTTAATTTATTTACATTAATATTTTAAAATGCCATAATCTGTAATAAATTTATTATTTTTGGTGGTTATTTTTGGTATTATACTGATGTAAAATTAATAATGCATACAATAGTGGAAGAATATTGAAATTTTAGAGATGGAAGCAACCAAAATTATAGCTAATGTATTGTCAAAAAAATCAGTATGTATCTATCCTGAATATTAATTGAAACATTGCATTTATAAAAATAGCTAATAATATATTTCTATTAAAGATTCTGTGAAGTTTGTAAATATTTCTGAAGCATTCCTGAAAATCACTTTTCAAATTAAGGAAACATCTCATTGGATGTTTGATTAATTTGCATCTGTTTGTTACATTAATAATCCAAATTCAAGATTCAATTATATTTTTTAAATGCATATTGTGAGATTTTTTAGAAATAATTTATCTCTCTTTTATTTATTTTTTAAATTTCATTTTAAAACTTGTTTTTAATCTTACCATAAACTGCTTTATGCAGTAATTGTCTGGATTGCAAAAAAATTAGTTCATTAATCTTGTACTTTTCTGTTAGTAATTTGCTTGAAAGTGGAGGAACGCTACACGTTATGCAAAATGCAGGGTGTTTACCTTACAGTGAAGATCCTCAGGTAAGCAAAGTGTAATACTTTTAATACCCTAAAAGTATAATTTACTTTTTTGTTTTTAAAATAACCCTTTTGTAAAAATATTATGTTGCTGTTGGTAATTTTGTTTTAATTTATCCAATCTATACAGTAATACTTTTGTGGTGCATGTAGGAATTAAAAAAGATACTTTTGATGTTATCTGTGTCTTCCAATATAGATTGAAAAAGGATGTAAATATTGCATGCCCTTAAATGCTATTGTTCTATGTGATTTGCATTTTTGCATCTATAAGTGAATAGAATAGAATATTTGTAGAGTTAAAATATCCTTTTTTTTAGGGATTCCGGAGTTCACTTGCACAATCTTATATATGGAATAATGTTCATGCTTGGAATATAAAGGTAAAGAATTCTACTGATGAGATAATTATGTATTATAAATGTCTAGTTAAGATACTAAATTTATAATGTGTCAAGCATTTTTAAAAATTGGAATTATGAGACTATTATATTTCCTTTTCATGAGAGAGAATCACTTTAAAATTTCAAGTTTAGTTTGTTGGTATTTTATAAGTAAATAAATTTGTCTGTAGCTAATAAATTTTATCCAAGATATTAAACCAAGTGTTTCAATTTGTAATTGTAGTTCTTTTTTAAAAAATGTGTATTTTTTAGAATGTACAGATTTCCAGCTTTTCCTCTGATCCTGTGGCTCTTAACTTTGCTTCCTGTTTTTTGACACCAGCAGCAGCCAGTGAGCAGGTTTGTTGAAAAATAGTCTTTGTAATTTGGTGATTTGATGTGATAAAGACCCTCTTGGAATTTTAAAATTGTATAACTTAAGGGTGCCATTATGGTTAGAGGTGACAGTGTGAAAATGAATTTAGAGTTCTTTTACTTTTCTGCACATTAGACGGAGTAGATATTCCCTGAAAGTTCCCAGAAACTCCTGGAATATACTTAAGATTTCCAGAGAACTGAAATATACTCCTGAAATTATTTTAATTCTGATTGTTTATAATCAGAAAATGCAAGACATACTTTTATTTAAAGAATTGTTGAATTTGAAAAAGAAAATTAAATGAAAATGTGCCTTCTTGATGGCTCTACAGTAAAATTTTTCCATTAAAATATCAGCAATGTGTGATGAAACCAGATTTCCGTATTCACACAGCTAAAAAATGTGATAAACGGTAAGGATATGCAAGACAACTGCCAACTTTTTTGGAAAGCTTTGACTGGTGCAGATTGTTTATGTGTCTGCTGGATAACCATTTGGCCCTATTTGTTTATAAAATTGTATGTATATTAATAGAGGCTGTGACTCTGAAATAAAGATTCCATGCAGAGCGCTTCAATGAGTTCGTAAAAAAACTTACGCTAATACATAAAAAAGTTTGGCATACAGCTAGTCAAATAATTCTTAACAATTTTGATAACAAGAACACAAGTTCTAAAGGTATTTTTTAAATGTTGCCACAACTGGTGTCTGAAGAATAAAAACAAAATAATAAAACTGCAAAAGTTTTTTTAATTCTTTGCAAGCGGAGATATCAATGTGCAAAAAGTATTATAGGGCATGTGGCACAAAAATATTTTTGTGGTACCATAGCTCAAATGAGGGGAAGAACTAGTGAACACTGTAAGAACACTTTTCTTTTAATCTTTTATTGTTTATTTAGTTTTCATTTTTTTTGCTTATGAACTGATTTATTGAGAAACAGGAAGGCTGGTGCCAGTTTTTATTGAATTGTTTGAGTTCACTTATAGTTTTTCTTGTTGACTACATCATACTTGCAGATTTTGTTTTAATTGAATTTTGATACTTTGAATAACTCAAACTCCTAGAATTTGCTTTACCAAACAGTGTTTAAACCCTGTAACAATTTATTGGGCTTTCTGTGAACAAATTGAAATGTTTATGTTACTTTCAAAATTTACTATGTATTTGCTATTGCTTATATATCCTTTCCTTCAAAATAAATTTTTGATATTTAGACACCTTTACTCTTCTATCAACAATCCTCAATTGGTACAAATTTTTTTTTCACAAAAATATCTTTAATGAATAATGTGTATTATGCATGAAAAAACCTATTCCTTTGTGTTTACAATTTTTCTATTCTTCACAAGTATTTTTATATAATCACCAAAAGTTTGAGTAGGATCAAGGTCAAAATCAGATGAAAGTGGTGGGATTTCTCGAGTATACATCAGTTCAAGTCATCACTTTCTTAAATTTTTAAAACGACCTTATTATCTTGTACATTTTAAGAGGGTCTCTTGACAAGTTGCCACTCTTGCAGCCAGAACCAGATTGAGTCGCATTGTTATTACCATCCACCTTGAAATGAAATAGATGTAGCTTCTGTGCACATTTTATGCTACCTTTTCTAGTCGCTCAGTTTAAGAATGTGTTATGTGGTTGTGGGGGAAAGCATAAATCCTAAATTATTGATTGGTTAAAATGATTATCCACCATGATCGAAAGCACTAGTCTGCGATTAGAAAGTATTACTGATTCTATTTTTCTGTGTCAAAGAGAACTTGTTTATATAAATTTTGGCAATAGTGTGTAACTCTCAGCTGATTGTTAACGTTTTTTCTAGTTTGTGTATGATTACTGTAACTTTTAGATTGTATGTTAATACTGATTTCAGAGCTAATAGCATCCAATCTGTGTAATAAAGTTAAATAAGTATTTTTACTTCTATTAAAAAAAAAAATTTTTACTTAGATTCATTAAATAAAAAAGTTGAATTTATTTATACCTTCTAAGTTCAAAATCAATGTAATAAATATTTATGATTTTAAACACATTTTTATAAGGACCACTTCAGAATTATTTTTCAATTACATACATGTTCCCTTAACCCTCTGAGTGTCCCAAGATTTCTAAGCATGCTATTGTTTTTACCTTACAACAAATTTAGGGTTAGATAACTATTTATTGGTTGAAATAATCTTAGGATAGATTGTATTTGTCAAGAAGTCTAGAACTGTTGGTACACCCATATACACTGCTGTTTGTAAAAAATGCAACACCATGAAGGAATCATTCGAATAAAATGAAATTTGTAGCAAATGTCAATTATAGGATGTTATGCAAAGTAGTAAAGTTTCAGAGCCACCACGCATGCATGGTGTGAGCAGCACCCTCTGAACTGATGCTAAAAGCATATAAATAGAGGGCTGTAGTGGGACGTTGAAAATATATCATGGTTATTTTTTTAGTGGTGAACGGTTTAGTGAGACCTAAGTAGAAATAGGGTGAAATTTCAACAACTTACGGAGTTTGAACAGGGGAGAATCATCTGCCTTCGTGAAGGAGGATTTTCCCATCTCGCAATAGCAGCTCATGTGCAGCGGAACAGTTCCACAAGTTTGGAGCAGTGGACCAACGAGCACCGGACAACTTGAAAAACTTCGAGTGGACTATGGAAGGTGACGTCAGTGCACGAAGATAGACACCTTGTCCACATGGTGGTGAATGACCGTATGCTTCCTCCAGGCAGTTGACAGCACTTTGATCTACTGCTACAGGTGCGCTTTCGTATCATGGACGATCTCAGCTGCTACGAATTGAGTGTAATCTGAATAGCAACAGGTACGTCCAATGCTTGAACTCGAAGTTGTTCCCTTCCTTCAAGGCATCCCTGGAGCTATCTTTCAACAGGATAATGCACACCCACATGTTGCAAAGAATGTTCGAGACTTCTTTTCAGCCCAACACATGCAACTTCTTCCTTGGCCTGCTTATTCGCCGGATATGTCGCCTATTAAGCACGTGTGAGATTTGGTCAGTCTTGCTCGTGATCCGTGTCCAACAGCTTCAAAAGACGAACTTTGGGTGCGCATACAAACAATATGGAAGTCTTTTCCACAAACAGACATTCACCATCTGTTTCACTCCATGCCACAACATATAGCAGCACTTATTGCAGCGCGTGGTGGCTACACCAAATACTGATTTCGGACACTTAATATTGTTTTTTTTTTTTTTTTGCTTTGCAAATTTATTCATTTATTTGTACTAATACAAACCGTTTGTATATTAAATTTCATTCAATTCTGACGACTCCTTCGTGGTGTTGCATTTTTTACAAACAGCAGTATATATACAGATAGAGCTGTATGACACTCGGAAGGTTAAACCTTGATTTAATTGCATCTTTTATTTATATACCTTCATTTTGTTTACCTGATTTAACCTTTTATTCCTAGGAGAAAGAATGGCAACAAAAGATTTGTGGCTTTTTATTTGAGTGTGCTTCCCTAGAAAAAATGGAAGCTCTTCCCATATGTGTTGCTATGATCCAAGTAATTCTATTCTACTTCTATTTAAGTTTGAATTGCATCATTTGTGACTTTAAAAGGCTAGTTACATCTTTTAAATCTTTGTAATGTTTTTATTTAAAAACAACTAGTACCTGTAGTACTTTTACTTAAAAAAAAGGTTTTCATTTGAAATCGAGGTATCACAAGTAGTTCTATAATATATCTGTTGTTTTGCAACCTTAAAGTTATAAGCCTATTTCAATATCAATACATTCATTTTACTTTATGTCAACATGTACTAATGGTTTCTTATTTCATTTGAGCACACTGACCTTACTGTTAAGATTAATTAAGCTTCATAACCCATCACCAAGTAAGAAACTAACAAGAATTATTATTTTCTAGAAAATAATTAGAAAATTCTCCCTCTATGAAATTTAAGTAAACAAATATTTTGAATTATTTGCAAAACCTAATTTTACTTGTTATCTATATGTTGAAATGACTTTGATCACATTGAGCAGGACTGGGTGAACTGTTGATTAAGGTTCATCTATGAAACATTTATTAAGACAAAATATCCCTTACTTTATGTTCATGCCTATTGTAAATTTTTTTCAATGTCTTGTAATGAAATAGATTTCATGTTTCAAACTAGTCATTTAAAATGATTTTTCTCACTTCTAGAGAGTAAGCAAAACGGATATAAAATAATGCAATCAATCAATATTTATGAAACTATAATTATTTTATTTCCACTAATTCATAAAATTGGTTTAATAAAAGTGAGATTGGTTGGCATTGTCATTCATATCAGTGCTTTTTTAGAATTTTGAATACAAAAGGTTATAACTGAAATGGGGGAAATGTATATGTATTACCCAAATTATTTTTCAGATGTCAAGAGAAACTAGTTTTAGATACCACACTTTTGACTTGTGGCAAATTAAAATGGTTTCGGCATATGAGAAATGGATTAAGAACTATTCATCTCATTATAATGATCCACTGATGCTTTTAAGACCAGACTTTAGTCTTTCAATCACAAGTGAAACAGAAAAAGTTGCTAAAAAGAGTGTGGAAGGTACGTATTATTTTGTTAATTCTAATATTTTATTTAACACTAGAATTACTGAGGCAATCTTTTTGACTGCAATGTCATTTTAATAGTACATAAATATCTTATTTTCCAACTGATCATTTTGATATTTTCACTCTTCCTCAATTGTTAAGAAAACTAAAAAAAAAAAATAATAAAAAAAAAAAAAAGTTCATTTTAAGTAATTATTTTTATTGATATAACTATACTAATGTCTGTCTATCACAAGAACTACTCCAAACACTAAGTCTGCCCCTGCCTGTTGTATCATACCACCTTATCATATTTTCCATAGCGATGCTTTAAGAAATTGTGTTCAAGTTCGTCGTATGCAGTGTCTTAATTGTAAAATTAAGTATTGTAGTTAAAAAGAGTAATATAAGTATTGAACTGATTTATCTTTTGGTGCATCAATTTAAATTTTAATATAACTGACTAATTTGTTAAATGATGGTTATAGATTTGAAACATTTTAGTCAATCTATCTAGTTATTTTAAATGATTTCCTTTTCTCAGGTAGTCTCACTTTTATATTCTTTATTATCTTTAATATGTAGTTAATTTATTTTGTAAATTCGGTAAGAAAACTGAAAGCAAATTTTTAACTGAAGAATGAAAAATGTTTAAACCATAAATTAATTAAATGAAGTTCAATTTTTTGCATTATGTTAAAAAAGTGTGTTATTTCTTCTACTCCAAACATGCAGTCAAAATGACCTCCCACCATAGTTTAAATTATACTGAAAATGCCATAATGGAGTGTTACAGTTCTTTATATTTTTCTGAGAGGAAATGGAAGCATTAACTCAATTTTTATGTTCTGGAATTGAAACACCTTAATAAGAACTCTTTATCTTTAAACAAAAATTTGTTAAAAAAAATTTACATTAAAAATTTGACAATTATTTTGAAAATAATTATTTCGATTTCTGACAAATGAGCTTAAATGCTTTTTCAAAAAAGAGAACCATGCATATGATTGCTGATTATCAATATAATATAAATTCCATATTTTATTTCTTAGGTATGAAAAAGCATTTACTTCAATACATTACACAGAACTGGACAGCAACAGATGAAGTTCTGTGCGAGTTTCCATCAGCATTAGTTGGTTTCCTCTTACTTCATGATGTACAAGTTGTGAAGCCATTTAATATGAACTATGAAGGTGAATGATTTTTATTTTTAAATAGAAGAAAACATTTTTATGTACGATAGAATAGTTTATAGTTATTTGTGCTCTCTCTATCTATCAGAACTACCTCAGATGCAAGGTCTGGTGATATTCAGTAACTATAGAAACGTCTCATATATTTTGAGTGGGATTTGGTTTGGTAACGTTTGCAATCATGTATCCTCTTATCCACTGCTCACTAAGTGGTGCTAAGTGGGCCAATGTCAACTCAGATGCTTCAAAAATCCACTACAAAAAAAAAAAAAAAAAAAGGGCTAAATCTTGTTTCTATGGCAACATGCTACTTTCTGACTGCTGCACTTTTCGTCGTATGCAGACAGTATAGTTGTCAAATATAATTAGTATCCATTGTTTGAGTCTGTATAAATTTTTCCTAAGTGTTTTGCTGTTGTGAATCTCATTAACTATGTCCACACTCATGGGTTTTTGCTTGTGCTAAGCACATGCCTCGATGCAAGGGACGCATGCATCAAGGCATGCCCAAGATGAGTCAGAAGTAGCGCACAGCGTAGCGCAAGAAGTTCCATCAGCCTTGGATTTCTGTGCGTTTCAACTTTCAATTTGTAGTGTTTTGGTGAACCAAAGTTGTGTTTGGTTTCTTTTAGTGTTATCATGAACAATGAACAAACTCTTGAATTTATAGAAGACTGGATGGTCTTATGGGTGTTTATGGAACTTTCAATGTAAATCTTATACGAAAAAAATGTAACACGTCATGATTAATAATGTAATAATAAATTTTAAATTAAATTAAAAAATAATTAAAAACATCATTTATTTAAAACTCAAAAAGTGCATTTATAAAATTTCCCTAGCGAAATAACAACACAAGATCCTTTGACTTTATTATGATTGCATTTAAAATATTTCTGTTCAAATTGTTTGTTGAAACACTACATGAGTTAATCTTTTTTTTTATGTATTTTATTTTCAAAGACTTAAAGAAAGAATATGAATTGTGAAAATCTGACTATGTGTACAGGCAACTAAACATAATTAATGTAAATGAACTAAAAACTGATAAAAAGCTTTTTATTATACCAATGTAATATTGACATTGTGTTGGATCCATTAAAGTTTTTTTAGTTATAGTGCAGGTTCTAAAGCTGTATAAGGATGAGTATAAAGCAAATTTATTTTTAAGCTGGCAAGGAGAAATATGATAAAGGTACTTCATTTGAACACTTATTTATCCCTTAATTGTTATTCATATTTAACTCAAATATTTATAAGTACTTATGTAAAATAAAATGCACAATTAGGTTTTATCTTCTGATTTTAGAAGTAAAATTTTGAAATCCAGCTAATTGGTACCAACGATTATTTACAACTGTTTTGTAAAAACTTAATACATTGTGTTTAGAATTTATTTTTATTGGCTCCACAACACACATAATAACTAAATAACCACATCTATTGATCGAAAGAATAACAGGAAAGATTCCAATTATTATTACATTTTAATAATAATACATTTTAACGTAAATTAATAAATGCTCGTTACAGTTTGAAGTTTTCTTTCATCCAAATCGCTCGCCTTTGTTTCCTACGTTTATTTACTTGCCTAATCACTGGAAATGCTGCAGTAATTAATCCTAACAGAGTAGCGTCGTCTTCATCCATCTTGAAAACACAACTTAAAAGTGAGGCACGAGTGTGGACAGGTGAAGGGCATTCCTCTAAGCTCATGCTATAAGGCAAGTGTTGACGCATGTTGAATTGAACATTTAAAGGTAAGTTGAAAATGAAAGAACACATGTGTGGACGTACCTAATCTCATTGTTAATGCAGAAACAAGCACTGGTTTTTAAAAACTTAGCCTTTATTTTATGTATACACATTTGTTTAACTCATTCTGTCTATCTTGTTATTCTCCTGTTTTATTGGGTCATCCGGAAAGTTCTGGACATTCTCCAAAAAATCGAACTCCAGGCCACTCAGAGAATTTTGAAGTGACCTGAAGAGTTGAAAATCTGAGGGGCAGGGTCTTTTGAATATGGGCGTAACACAAAACATTTCAGCCATACTCAATAAGTCTTTGTCTGACATTCAGTGAAGTGTGGGGCCATGCATTGTCATGCTGGAAGAAAACACCACGATGATTGGTCAGTTCTGGCCGCTTTGCTTCGGTTTTAGCTTTTAATATTGCAATTTGAGAACTGGTTTTTTTTTCCAAATTTATTGTCTGATTATGTGGCAACAATTCATAATAAATAATTCCTTTGTACACTGACGAGCCAAAGCATTATGATCATCCCCACATTTTTCAATGAACTCGTCTGGATGATGTGAAGGGCATGTGATTAAGTTAGAATGGTATTTAACTGCTGCTGGCGAAGGTAAGTAATCATTCTGGCACTTACTTTTGTGAGTGATGGGAAAGGCTGCTGATCTAAGCGAATTTGATAGAGGGCAGATCATAATGGCCCGAAGATTCGGAACGAGTATCAACGAAACTGCACAACTGTTAGGTTGTTCACGATCTGCCGTTGTTAGTATTCATGTAAAGTGGATAAATGTCGGTGACACCAGCAGTAGACGCCAAGGTGTTGGTCTTCCACACGTCATTAAAGAAAAAGGACGTTGGAGACTGTCCCGCTTGATAAAGCGATATCAGCGTGAGACAGTGGCTCAGCTGACAGCCCAATACAATGCAGGTCCAAGCTCAAGTGTTTTGGAACACACAGTTCAGCAAACACTGTTGGATATGGGACTGTGCAGCAGACGTCCCACTCGTGTGCCTCTGTTGACCATGTGTCATCGTCAACTATGCCTACAGTGGGCCCGGGAACATCGAGACTGGACCATGGATGAGTTGCCTGGTCAGATGAATCCTGATTTCTCATTCATCACGCCAATTGTCGTGTCAGGGTACGCCGTATGCCAGGCGTACAATTGCGCCCCTCTTGTACAGCAGGTCATACACAGGCTGGTAGTGGCGGTATTATGCTTTGGGGACGTTCTCATTGGTGACTCTGAGACCTGTAGTTGTGGTAGACTAGACCATGAACACTGCGAACCATCTTAACATCATTGCGGATCAGTTGCATCCTTACATGGCATCTGTCTTCCCAACTGGAAATGGAATCTTCCAGCAGGACAATGCCCAGTGTCACAAGGCTCGGATTGTGTTGGAGTGGTTCAAGGAGCATACTGATGAATTCCACTTAATGTCCTGGCCACCTAACTCGCCGGATAGAGCACATTTGGGGTGTCATGGAGCGGCAGCTCAGAGCTCAAACACCACCATGTTCGAATATCTCGACTTTGTGTGACCGTTGCTTAGACATTTGGTACAACCTGTCTCCAGTCATGTACCAAGAACTTGTGGCATCTATGCCCAGGCGAGTTGCAGCTGTTTTGCAGTCCAAAGGAGGCGCAACGCTTTATTGAGTTAGGTGATCATAATGTTTCGACTCTTCAGTGTAGTCACACCATACAGAAAGCCGTTTGCAGAGGATGGTCGTCCAGAGCGTGCATCATCTTCAAGTATGAAATTTCCATGCTTATGTATATCAACCTTTGAACTGTGGCCTCAGAAACAGCACTATGTCCGTATACAGCACACATTTTACGAGCAGTCTGTCTAGCATTTTTTCCTTTCTTAAAATAAAAGAGCATAATATGACGAAAATGAACTTTCTGGTTTTCCATTCTTTGCACTGCAGTAAAACAAAATATTATGCCTCAACACATGCTATAATTATGCAGTGTAAGCAGAAAAGACCAAATTTAAACATCTGCTTCAATCAAGGTCACTCCCTATCAGCGGTAGCAAAATAAATATAACAAAGCTAGCTTCAATTTCAAAATGCACAGAACTTTCCATATGACCCAATACATGCATTTAACCCTGATTTATCTTTTGTTATCATTGTGCTCGTATTTTTCAGGTAAACTCAACCTGCCAAATCTCTACAACCATCTTCGTCATCTCAACCTGTCTGTCTCATCTATGATGTCAGTCTTGTCAGTGTTAGCGACATAAGTGTTAATTTAAATTAAAAATGTATAAATAAATGTTTATATATTAAATTTATATGCTGAATCTTGTGTTGTCAGCAATTTCTAATTTTGTGCTTACCATTTTGAATTGTTTCCCAGAGTGGACATTCTAGTATGTTCACTCTGGGAAATAAAGTCGACTATCGACACTCACCTACTTTGGCCACTTTGGTTGGTAGAATCGTGAAGCATTGCTGGCCTTAAGGGGAAAATAATGGACACTAGAGAGCAAGAGTGGACAAAATGCTAAAAAAAATTTTGCCTAAAAATATGTTAAGCAAGCATGTATCTTTTGAACATATAGATACTCAATGCAGAGATGCATTGCCACTACAATTACGTAAATTTTGGATATTCTATCATCCTGTTTAGTTGAATGTAGATTTCGTACAAAAACAAGTCTTAGCTAAAAAAAGGAACCAACTGAAATAGTTGATCATTGAGATTTAAGGATGCTTCTGACTAAAATAAAGTCCAACGTAGACAAATTGGTAGTACAACACTAGGCTCAACTTTCTCATTATGGTTTTTACAAAAAATTTCTGCTTTGTTTAATATTAATTAGTGAGCAATCTGTTTATGGGATATTTATTTTCTGTTATTTAATTTTAATAAGTTGCTTCATGACTGTAGTTTAAAGTTTTATTTCTGAGCAAATTTTTTAAGAATTCTAAAATTACACTCATTGCAACTTAAATATTTTTCTGAATCCAAAAAAGTTTGGGAAACTGATTAAGACTACATTCTTTTTTCAGTCATGACATTCAATTTTTTATTGTAAATAGTACTTGTTTGCATTTGATCATAAAATAGTCACTTAAAAGTTGATGGGGATTTAATAATTATTTTTCCTTTACCATATTACGTTTCTGATTTCAAACGAAAAAGAACAGAACTTTGTCAGAGAACATATTCTAACCTTTGTTCATTCTTGGTAACTACTCTTTCATTGATCAGAAAATGCCCACTTGTCTAAAAATGGTCCTTTTTTTTTGTCCAATTAGACTGGAATTAGTGTCACCTGTAATTAAATTATTTTCATACAAAACTGTACTGTTCTAAATGGAATACTTTTTAATTTTTTCACTATTTCCTGAAAGTGCTATTTCATTTAAAATTAATTATTGATACAGCTTTGCAAATACTAATAATTATGATGCAGCAAAAAATTGACAAAAAGTAGCTATAAAAATTCCTAATTGCTATTAAGGGTCCAATCTTGCTATTCTCGGATAATTTGAGGTTAAAATGTTTAGACAACCAACCGATATGAGGCACTTTCTGTCAATCTTTATGTAGGTAACATTAGTGTGTGTAGCAGAACGTGTTTCCAACCATATTACTAATGTTTCGTCATTTGGCTTGTTTTTTTAATTGAATTTCAACACTTTGGCAAAAAAAATTTTGAATTAATGTATGTGATAGTTTAATGGCAACACTTTAAATCAAAAGCTAAAACAGCAATAAACTACATTTTAAGGAAAACTCAATATGTAGCATTCAAGGATATCGAGGTAGCAGAAACAAAGTCCTCACTTTTCATACTTTTAGTTTATTTGCACTGAAAATTCTTCCTACAAAGGCTGTTCGCACATTTTTTAGACGATTTTGGTTAGCGGTAATAAAAAATGGTTTGCTGCAAAAGAAATAATTGCAGTTGTACTATGTTTTTAAAAGTCAAAATTATCGTCTGCTGCTTGAGAGGTTTGTTTTTATTCGAAATGGCGTTTTTAACGAAGCAGTGGTTCGAAGGCTATATTTGTGCTCTTTCCGAAGAGAAATATTCATATTCCGTTATCCAAAAACGACGTGAGAGTCATGGTTTTGTGATATCTAAAGCGTCGATAGGTAATATCGTCAACAAGAAAGGAAAAAAACGTCAAATTGGAGCCTCAAGTGGGACAAAAATTCCAAACAAATATCCAAGGAAGAAACGGACATCTTCGACTATTGTAAAGGTACGTTGTTTTTAATGTTAAAAGAAAATCCCCCTAGTCAAAGGACAGTTAAAAAAACATTAAAATGCTCGGTGTCCACTGTAAACAAAATGATAATCGTTTATTTAAATCTTACGAAAGCGAAAAAACGCAATGTGCATCGTCTTTCTCCAAAGCATATCGCTGAACGCAGGACGCGCTGCCAAATTCTGTATGATAAACACTTGTCCAAAGAAAAATGGGAAAAAAATTGTCACAATAGATGAATCATGGGTGTATTTAAATGATTGCAGCAAAAAAAGAGCCATTTATTATCATGAAAGGGGAGAAAAAAATTTAAGTACATGGTTCACAGAATCGAAAGAAAGTTTTTCTAAGGGATTCATGATTGTTGCTGGTTTTTCATATAATGGCAAGTTAAAAATAAAGAGAGTGGGAAAAAAATGTCAAGATTAACTCCAAATACTATCAGGAACATATTTTACTAGGGGCCCGCCCCCTGCTCGCAAACGCTCGCCAACCCCTGGAGGATTTCTTCGCAATCCTCATTGGTTGGCTGCGCGAACCTATGCTCGCTTCGCTCGCATCAATGAAGACATGTGTCCTAGCAGAAGGGATTGTTTATAAAATATGATATTCCAAAAAA
The DNA here is from genome assembly GCA_947359465.1 of Metellina segmentata. Taxonomy (NCBI): domain Eukaryota; kingdom Metazoa; phylum Arthropoda; class Arachnida; order Araneae; family Tetragnathidae; genus Metellina; species Metellina segmentata. Next base: position 54,163,331 of record OX375882.1, on the reverse strand, counting down.
AATATTTTTCAAATCTAAATTTTTTTGCTATTTTTCAGAAAAGATGTATACAGTACCGATAGAATCTGAATTCAAATGAAAACTTTGAGAAAATTTTGACTCGAAATGTGAGGGCTGATATGGAAATTGAATACCCAGCATGTTGTTTGAGTGTATATTTACCCCTGCACTCGAGTCACCCACGCAGTTTCATTGAGTTTGCTGTCGAAAGTTGTTGTGCAAGCGTCTCGTTGAACTATAATTGTTGGCCCTGAAAAGGACCTTTTTTTAAATGGCCCTGAAAAGATACTCCGCTTTCTTTGATTTATATTCTTAACTGCAACAGCTCAACTAAAATTCTTTTTTTTTTCAAAAAAATTTCATCCGATAACGCTATAAATTCAATTCAAGCGCGAGGCTTCGTGAAAAACAAATAATCGTACAATGTTGCCAAAACGCGATAACAAATAACGTCTTTTTTGCGTGCCACGTAAGAGAATTATATATATAGATTGCCAATTTTTCTGAATGAAATACCATCACTTTACCCTCAGTGCCATTAATCTGTGGAACTCCATCAAGACAAAACTAGCAGTCACGCATCAAAATCCACTGTAAATTTCCTAAAAGAAATGAAACAAAATACCGGTATCAAGGCCATACCTTTCACTGATATCCCTATTAAATCTCCCGATGTATTACCTATGGATTTTTGTGCTTTCGAACTTTTAAAATCTGCACTATCGAAACGTCGTCCCACAACCCTTACAGGACTCTGGAAAGCTGTTCAGGAGGAATAGGATAGAATACCTCTTCTGACACTTCAAAAGGCATTATTATCCTGGAAATTACGGTGTCGAAAGATAGTTCAGAATAAGGGCTATCAAATAGAACATTTAAAACACAAGAATTTTATGTAATTGAGTTTTGTGCATACAAAATACATTGTCTAAAAAATGTGTGAACAGCCTCTGTATAAGCGTTCAATTATTTTTATTTAAAATATAGGAAGCAGCTGTCTAAAATTATAAAGTTAAGTTACACAAATATTATTTCATTTTTTGCATTGACTCTTAATTGTTTTTAAAATATATATAAATCGTCTGGCCATGCCGTACTTTCAAACTATCTTTAAATTTAAAGCTTCACAAAAGGAACACAAAATGCCAGAACTTTCATTGTGATTTCTGTTCTCAATCATTTTGGATAGGTACTCTACCCTACAATAATGGACTGGACAGTAAGATGTGATGGTATAAGGGAAAGAATGCATGCTTTAATAGGGGATAGTCCCTCACATGCTGCAATTACACTAGCAACCTTTCTGGGCATACTTTCAACATGGTTTTGATACACATCTATGGGTAGTTGTGTCCATTCCTGCTGCAAGAATGTCGCCAGGTCAGCTGTAGATTTCAGACGTGATTCCCTGGTCCGTTAGCGTCGCTCTAACTCGTCCCACAAATGTTCTATGGGGTTTAGGTCGGGACTCTGAGCAGACAAAGGAATTTGTTTTACATCCATATCTTGATACTACTGCTTGACAGAGGCTGTAACATGACATAAAGCGTTGTCGTTCTGGAAATATCATTCGTCCATTCCATAAAATTGCCAGAGCGTAGGAAGAATTTGATTGTCCAAAATGTTCATGTAGGCATCGGCTTTCAATTTACCAGGAAACACATGCAAAGGTCCCATGCCATACCACGAAAAACACCAAGCAAGTAGATGATATTCAACTAGTTACCACCGTTGTTGTAGGTTCTTTCTGGAGTTGTAATACGATATTTGTAACTACAGATTTTGTTCTTTGGATTTGCATTAGAGTACTCAAAGAGCTCTCAATAAAGTCAGGAATGTATTCAGGACAAAGCCCACGAGACTACTTTTTACCTAATGATTTCAGGTAAGGTAATTTAAATTAACGTCGTACTGGAGCAACACAACGGGCAATTGACGACGGTTCGGGATCAATACCCTAAGGGAACCGAGGACAACACCAAGTCATTTTGAACCACGGTCAGATGACGAGGCAACACCTGAGCTGGCATCCCACTCTCTAAACGTGCACACCAACAAAACGTGAGGACTTTCGGTCACGACAGATTTAAGGTGCACCAGCCGCCTCTACACCATACGCTTACAAATATCCATGCCCTGACACGGATTCGAATCAGGAACCTACCGATCCAGAGGATAACACCTAAACCACTATTCTGGTTGGTCAGCACACTCAAACAAGTAGTCGGATTTTATGCAAATCCGCTGGCGTCAGGTCCATTATTGGAGGGTAGTGTATGTGTGACATTTAATCGTATAATTTTTCATTACAAACTAATTTGGTTTTGCTATTATAAATAGTTTATAAAAAGGTAACTAAACTTACTGCATCTCATTGTAAAGTAGTTCTCGGATTTTCTGTAATTTTAGAACACAATGTAAAATCTTGCTAAATTCACGTCATAAATCATGGTATTTGAAAGCAATCTCACAAAGTTTTTCTTATTTAATAATCAGTGTAAACTAATGAATGAATTTTAGCACTTGAATAAGATTAATGCATTTGATCTTGTTATTTGTACTATATTTAATTTGGAAAACTCTTTTTTATTGAGTACCACAAGGTTCTGATAGTGATAGTGACTCCCAAAATTGAGTCTACTCCGTGATAGAGCCCAAAATCCTTCGCATTACAGGAAAACTACGCACTGTACAACCCTGAAATTTTGCACAAAGGTATCTTACACAATAAGGATTGATTTTTGAATTAGTAAGTTTTTGATAGGAAAAATAAAGAACTGAAAGTTTGTCCCTCTGAAGAGTGATTCCACGAGGCATCAGTCAAATTCAGATTGCTATCTCAATATTGCTCGAGAAACAATTTTTTTTAATTATTTCTACGGGCTCTAAATTCTTATTATTTTGTTTGAACTTTTTTTTTTTAATTTCTTTGCAAAATATTTAGAACATTTAAAGATTAGAAATAAATAAAAACATTTCATATTTTGAAAATTTCAAAATTGCACTGATGGAAATTAATTTTTAAGATACAATGTAACCTCAAAATTACATTGACATTTTAACCAATTTTTAATTTTAGTTTAATTTTTAATTTCATTTAGAATTATGAGTTAATGCTTCTGAGTACAGAGATCAAACAGCCGCCTGGCGAGTAAAAATCTTAACATTAACTATGCACCTAAGTCAGGCCTCGAAATAGATTTTTTAATACATGTGCACCTTGTGTACCTAAGTTTTTAAATTAGGTGCACAGATTACATTTTAAAAAGAACTAATACAAGAGCATTAATGTAATGTAAACTACTTTATTATTTGGGTAGTAATTAAAAAAATTTAAACAATTTTTTTATATCTTCGAAATTATTATTTACAAATATTCAGTCATCATCAAATATTGGTGGGCAATCAGAAACGTCTACGTTTTTGGCAAATCGTTTCCAATAACGTTTAGTATCCATCGTTCTTTTTGTATTTTCCCTCCATTGCAACACATCATTTTCTGGATTAAAATTATCTAAGGTCTCTTCACTTAAATTAATACGCATCAGATCATCCACTGTCTTAGGATGAAGGGAGCATCTCCAGTCATTTTTCACACGTCCCATTTACAAGAACCCCCGCTCACACTCAGCTTACAGATTTCATTTTTTTTCATAATACATGTAGCACGGTTTTTGTTTTTTGCTGTGCCAGTTAACGAAAGAGCTTCCAAATGGATAATAAAGGACTCATAGCACTTCAGCAAGATATCAATGGCACGATCATGACGAGGTAACCAACAAACACTTCCTACCTGCACTGGTTTTAGAATTTTTGCTTCCAATGATTTACCAACTTTTTAAAGCTCTGCCCTGTTCTTAGAAGAATACGTATGTATTACAAATAAGTCCTTTAATGCAGATTTCATTTGCGTAAAATATTTTGAACTTCGCATAACATCTTTAATTGCAAGTTCCTGCCGATGAGCACAACAATGTATGCCAAGTAGATGACTGCATCTGTCACGAAGTAGCTTGTAGACACCACTCTCTGCACCGAAATTACTTGCTGCACTATCTAATGTACAAGCAATTAGTCTTGTTTTAGTTTCTTCTAAACTTAGTTTCATGCAATCTTTTATAGTACTTTCCAACAAATTATTGATGCCTTTTGCATTAACATGTTGCGTTTGCTCTATAGTTACAAACTTCGTGACAGATCTCCCATTTTCAAGAAATCTACAATAAATTATTTTTCCATTGCATTCACTGCGATCTGTGCTGCCATCTGCCAAAATTGAAAAATGCTATTTTTCAAAGATTCCACTAAATCTGATTTCATATTCTTACTTATGTAGGATATGAATGTTCTGGCTTGTTTGTCATTGTTATAGGTTTCACTTACTTCACACCCAACACCTTAATAATTTAATTTAATTTCTAATTGCTGCATATGGCATATTTTGTGTGGCTATATGTACTTCAACCATAAGTTTCCTTAAGAAACCAGAATCATTGTAAGAAAGCCAGTTCCATCGAGTTTTCCAAATTTATTGCAAAGTGTAAGTTTTTGTAAAAATGATTTGTTCAGAGTTCTTTTTAACCACAGTTTCAAAATTTTTTTGCCATTATTTTCATTAATGACGTTAACTATTTCTTTAGCCTTTTCCCCAACTACTATTTCTTTAATCTTTTCTTTCTCAACAAATAACATAAAACACGTCCCTCTCCCTTTTTTTAACGATAGGTGCACTGCGTGCACCTAGCGGGAAAAAATTTGGTGCACAATTTCATTTTCATGTGCACTGTGCACCTGGGTATTTCGAGCCCTGACCTAAGTTGAGACAACGAAAAGCAATTTTATTTTAGCATTTCTAGGTATTTGGTAGTGTTTATTCTGGGTATTTTTTTAATTGTACTTTTTTGAGTAGATTTGATTAAAATCCGATACCATGCTTATATCCTTTGGTTTTCAGAATTCTATATATTTGAATGACGTTTGTACGCGTGTGTCGGATAATCTAAAATTAAAAATGGAATGCTTGTTTGTTGAATAGTTTCGAACCATTTATAGTTTTCTATCCGTTTTGGGCCCTTGCGTGTTTGGTGTTTGTCTGCCTATGCTATGTCCAAACGGTTTGATATATTTTCACAAAATTTATCCTCGTAGGGAAAAGTGATTCAAAATCTCGACATTCAGAGCACATAATGTATGAATTATTCTGTGAGAGAAATGGAAAATTTACCGATATAAATACAACACATTCTTAATTCTGTGCCCCTTGGCTTGCAATAGCTATTCTAGATGCAAAAATATGTGCAACGGAACTAATTAAATTTAATGTTTTTAATAAGGTTCTGCAGATGCTTATTATTGTGACAGAATTTCGTAAATTTGACATTTCAAAGCTATTTTTGGTAACTAGTGAAAATGGAATTTTTTTAGCCTAATGTTTCCAAATGTGTACGTTCTTATAAAAATTAAGTTCAAATTACAATTTATTATAGATAGTTCTTTGGGCTTTTAAAGATATATCTTCAGAGTGTAAACTCGTTTCTAAAGCCACTATATATTTTAAAAAATCAACGTTTGTTTTATTTGTTTCCTGCTTTAATTCAATATACCATCCCTTCCTAAGACATGCCCCATTCCCGTTTGAAATATTTAATCCATTTTACTGTCACCGGTTTCTTTTTTTCATCAATATGAAGGTCTTGGGCACAGTCAGTACTTGGAAGTACCACCAGCTGTTACTTTCACGTACCATCGGCTTTCGTGTGCACAAAGGATATATGTTCGTTAAATCCCCTGACCGGTAAGTCCTACCCACAAGTGGGTGGATGGGAGAGGACGAGTCCCCACTGTACTCGATCTATATTACCTTCTCATATACTGCTGTAAACCTTTCGGTGTCTAGAAAGGCACCTAGACTCTTGCAAGGAAGTTCTTAGTAAGATGCCTGAAAGACTGCAACGTTGTCTACAAAAAGAAAATACTTCAAGGTGAAGACAGGAACACTTCTAGGGTGTTCGTAAACTGTTTAGAAAAAATTGAAGGTGTGATAGTACCCATCAAGACGACCAACATTTACAATGGAACCTATGGCCGCAATGCACTCAGTGTCAGAAAAGCGTCAAGTAAATTATCCGCGTTGAAGTTTAAACACAGTGAAAAAGATATATAAGGATCGTAGATTCCTGGTGTAATATTGATCTTGTCAGCTGCAACAAGGATTTTTGCGACGAGATCTTCCGCAGAGTGAACAGGTGTCTCGTACACCAATGATTTCATTTGGCCCCACAAGAAGTACAGTGGATTTAGGTTCGATGAGGGGGGAGGCCACTCCACAGGTCCACCACGTCCAATCCACCGTCCGAGATATCTGATTTTCAGAACATTTCGGTCCGTGGTGCTGAAGTGTGCTGGGGCTCCATCATGCAGAAACCACATGTCCCTCTGTGTGGTGAGCGGAACATGCTGCAACAATCAGAAAAGCACTTCCTCTGCGTCTTCGCACTAGACTTTTGCTTACGGCTAATTCCTCAGGATGATATTCTGGAGAAGTGCTGCGTCTCTGGCAGAGCCAAATTGACGTTAGAAGTGAGGACTTGTGATTGTTGGACGTGTTTCTAATTTTCACGTTTCGACACTCTGAGTCTATTGCGACTATAGGTTGCATTGTAATTTTTGGTAGTCTTGATGGGTACTATCACCCCCTTCAATTTTTTCTAAACAGTGTACCAAATCCCTACATACTACTATATTGTAAGTCAATTTTTGTAGAGGTATCTAAGTTCACCACGAACCATGATTAATTTACCATCCAGTACGACGGTGGCAAGAGAGCTATTTATAGCGCATGCTGTAGTTTTGAAATATTTTCATAACTTCAATTTGAGGATTTATTATTTTCTCTGTTCCAAAAGGGTTTATACAATAGAAACTACTGTCGACTATATTTGCTTTCTTGCCATGTACAAACTTCGTATTTCGTAGTGAATCAAACCATTGGATTGGCCAACCTATTTCAAGCTTTTTTGGTTTACGGTTCCCTTTATTCTTTTGTGTAAAAAATTATTAAACTAAATATTTGTATTTAAATAAATAACATAATTAAATTGAAATTGCATTACAATTTTATAAAGTGCGTTTTAATAAACTTTAACAATTCAATTTGACATTTTAAATTCCATTGTCAGTCAAATCATGGAAAACAAGTTTGGAGACTACGATTCCTACACCTTTCTCGACGTTCTCTCTGTAAATACTCTTGGCTGCCTTTGATGAAACCCGTGCTTCCAGAGCCGTTACTAAGTGGTGTATTTGGCGTGCACTTCCACGTGATCGGAAAAATAGGGGCGGACGAAAGACTGGTGCAGTATGCCTACAGAATTAAATAACCATATTCACTAATACATTTTCCGACACTATTTTTATACTTAGTTGCTTTTTGTAGGTTCTTTCTGGAGTTATAATACGATATTTGTAACTACAGATTTTGTTCTTTGGATTTGCATTAGAGTACTCAAAGAGCTCTCAATAAAGTCAGGAATGTATTCAGGACAAAGCCCACGAGACTACTTTTTACCTAATGATTTCAGGTAAGGTAATTTAAATTAACGTCGTACTGGAGCAACACAACGGGCAATTGACGACGGTTCGGGATCAATACCCTAAGGGAACCGAGGACAACACCAAGTCATTTTGAACCACGGTCAGATGACGAGGCAACACCTGAGCTGGCATCCCACTCTCTAAACGTGCACACCAACAAAACGTGAGGACTTTTGTCCACGACAGATTTAAGGTACACCAGCCGCATCTACACTATACGCTTACAAATATCCGTGCACTGACCTGGTTTCGAACCAGGAACCTTCCTATCTAGATGAAATAATTTTTTTTATTAATTAATTTAGAATTTTGAATTTTTTTTACTGATTACCCATCTAACTAATAAGCAAAATCACAACACAAAATTTTTCCAAAACTTAAAAAAAAAAAATTTTATTAAAAAATTTTGAAAAAAAAAGAGGGGTCATTTTAAATTGCTAAAACTCAAAATATTCTGGATCAATTTTCAAAATTCTTGCAGTAAATTATTCACAAATTTATAAACTTTAATTTTGATTCAGCAATTTAAAAAATATTAATTTAATAAAAAATATTTGAATGAAAATCTTTGAAAATTTTAAGGTACTTTTTTTTTAAGTCATATTTTTAAAAGTAAATATTTGTTTCAAATTTGCTGAATCAAAATTAAAGTATAATGTTTGAAAAAGATATATTCCAAATTTCAACCCTTAAACTTTATCGGTTTTCGACTTATAGCAATTTGAATACAGGAAATCTTGAAAAAATGTATCATGGAGAAAAACGCATTTAAAGTTTTAAAGACACATGTTGTTGCCATGACAACAACTGTCAAGAGTGTTAGATTTTCAAAATAACGCACCAAAAAATTATTATATCTCTAGTTCTAATTAAGATAGAAACATGATTTAGACGTCATTTTAAGCAGAAAAACACAGAGAATTTCTTGAAATAATAAAAAAAAATTTAGAAAATTTGACGATTTTTGTGTTTCGGGGACCCCTTTAACCACCAAATCGGTTGGTGAACCGACCTTAATGATTTTCAGATTTAAAAGCTTTGAAAAATACACGCTGAAGCTAGTTATATAAGGATATCGACTTCGTAAATCACAGGTAAAATATGCATATGAAAACAGGAAAAATCTTTAAACACAGTGTCCAACTAACATAATGTCATTTAGGGTATTTGGTGAAAGAGCACCAGGCCATGTCCGAAATTATTTTTCGTATTCGTTCTTGATGAAAGGCTTCTAAAAATTTAATGTTTTTGAGATGGGGCGGTTTAATGACGGGCAGCTATCTCAGGAACGTCTCTGCCTGCTTCATACGAGTAGGTTAGTACAAAACGAATGGGACCCAATACCATGGCCACTCTTTTTCGTGGGCATCCTGCTTGTCCATTCTCCAGGCTTGCTTCAAAGTTCTTCCCGGTTCATTTCATCATTGCGGTACAAATAAGGTTGGATTGTCCCCACCTTTTTTTCTCACAGTTGCCAAATCAACCCGTCCAAACTCTCACCTCAAACGAGGACAATTAGTTTTCGTTTCCGGAATCTCTCCCAGACCTCCTGACAAAAGTGACCTTGAAGCCGTCCCCTATCAGTGTCCGTCATGAACATTAATGCGTCGATTATCAGCGAAGCGTGGGTCCACGTGTGGGTTCATCGACCACGGCACGCAACACGAAGACGACGTCGTTCTAGCGCGACGCCGCTGCTTATTCTGTTAATTACACCCTCGCCCCCGCTGAATTACTCACTGAGACGGACGGCCTCATATGTGTGTATGACACTAACGAAACCAAAGCTCTGGACTGTTTCGATGGCGACCGGTGCGATCTTCACAAATCCAGATGGATTTATCAGCCACTGCCGAATGCTGCTAACTACAGTGACAAACTCGCCCGTATTTTTCGGGTTGTGTTGCTCCAGTACGACATTAATTATAATATTCCCGTATTTCTCGGGGGAACTCCCATATTATAACTAATTTTTTTTTTATCCATTACTGCTCTCGTATTGACCTTCTTTTTCTCCCGTATATTTCATTAAGAATCACGATCGTCAAATACATCGCAATATAAACTTTCTTAACAAAAATCGACAGTTTAGACTTTTTTTTTTAAATGGCGGGCACATTTGACCTAAATCATTGGTCACTACAAGACCGGAAGTGATGGCCACTTGTGAAGGAGCACCCAGTGGGAGGACCATCATTGACCCTAACAATTTATACTACGTAATTTTGAACCATGTTCAGATGACGAAGCAACACCCGAGCTGGTTTGTGCTTATAAACATCCATGCCCGAACCCGGATTCGAACCGGGGACCTTCAGATCTAGAGGCTAACACCTTAACCACTATACCGGTTGGTCGGCACAGTTTAGACTTGAAAGTATATATATACTTATCCATAAATTTATATAAAAAATTGCCCAATAAAGTTTAACCTTTTGACTACGGCTATAGACGTAACAGGCGAAGTTCTTCTAGGCGAGATTCTGATAAATTTCAAGGTACAAATGCTGTACCGGCCGTAGTTTAAATTCCTTCTTGGCGCGATCAAGGTATAAGCTTCTGTACCAGCGGTAGTTTAAAGGCTAACATATACTAATCAATAGTGGAGTATCCATTTACGGATTGTAATCTCTTCGCTACCAGCCATATAAAAATTGTTTAAAAATCAGTTATTTTTCTGATAAATATTATGAAATGCTTCAAAGTTCTCAAGTCAATTCTTCTTTTAAATGCTGGCATCACAGGGGGGATAAAACTTTTAGGTACACCTAGAGTCTCAAAGCTGAAAGCCTAATAATTTTCAAATGCTAAGATATTGCTTGAGAACGCATTTTTTTGTACATTGATGTATTATTTATCACTTTATAAGTACAATAACATTATTAGAACCACAGAATATTGCTTAAAAGTATTTTTTTTTCATGTGATATTTTGTCTTGGGAAGTGTTTTTTGACTTACATAGGTATATTTTATTGCTACAAAACCTAAATTTTGTACATACTATATCACTATCACTTTAAAGTAACACAATATTTGTAGGAAATAAGACACAAAAACAATTTTTACTACAGTTTTTATTGTGTGTGTGGTATTTTATGAAACTGTTACATTTGACATTTTGTACGCATAACTCTTGTACTGCATTTGCATACAGATAATCTACACTTTGATGCATTTTTATCATCCATAAATTTTGACACATGGTCTAACTTCTTTAATTGGTTGATTGACAACCTTCCTTTGCTTTTTTGAAGTTTCTTCCTCTGAACATTTTTGTTTTCTTATGTTTTTTTGTAATATTCCCTTCATATTTAAGGAGGGCTTGTGCCACCTGCATTCGGTAGTCAATGAGGGATAAGAATTTCAATTAATTTGCATTATAATAGCGCACATACCATACCCAGCAGTTAGAAATAACCAGATCCACAAAATGAATAAAAACTCTTACTGTCCATTTCTTTGTTCGCAAGATACTCTTATAATAGACCAAATAGCGGTCACATAAATCGGTTCCACTCATTGAGAGCTATTATATGCCTGAACAACTGTTGGCTGTGGTACAATAATCTTTTTTTTTTCCTCCTTTGACCACCTCATGCAGCTTGACTCAGGTTCACTGCCCAAATATGACGACAAAAATAAAACGCGTTTATTGTCTTTCCATTTTAAAATGCATAGTTTTTCATCATTATTTAAAAGTTCATCCCACTCTTCTCTTTTTAATGTTTTGTCCAATTTTAATTAATTTCGGGTATTTCCAGTTTTGTTTGTCCTAATCGTACCAGCTGTAAAACTTTCTTTCTCGCGGAGATACTTAGCACATTTCATCAGTGTATACTACATGTTGCCAGTTTGAGGGGATACTTTCTGACAATATCTTCACAACACTTCCTCCAAGGCCCAAACCTTTCATGTCCTCAGAGGAAACACAACCCTTTCCAACATATATTAAGTAGTCTTTGCCTAAAAATCAAATCAATATTATCAAATAAATTTTTCAGATAATAGAAAAATTTTATACTTTTAATTTAAAAATGATAAAGATCTCATTGATTAAATACCGTAAAGGGTTCAATATAGACTGTTCGTTAAATTTGTGAAAGGACGAAATGTATAAGATAACAACGCCAATTTTAACTGCCAAGTACTCCCGTTTACTTGCGTGGATCTATATAAGAATCGCTCTCTCTCTCTCTCTCAAAGGCACAAAATTCAGATTTAAAACAGATAAATTATTTCATCACATAATTTTAAGAAATTGTCAACTAAAACACATTAACTAAAGGATTTAAAATTCATTAAAACAAATGATATTTACTTACTTTTACGAGAACATTGAGTCGACGCCATTTCTTCTAAATCGCTTTTGAATAATAAATATTCCACAGGAATTACAGATTTATACAGTCATCTATACGTGTCAATCGGAAGCTTAGACGTCCACGTACATGTATCCGAGTTCTTAACAACCAATTTTTTTCAGAAAGATAATTTTAAGGCGAAAGAGTCGAGGTCCACGTATGTGGACTGAGGTAGCGAAGAGTTGCACAGGAAAAATAGAACTAAGTTGGTTCAATATTTTCAGTGGCTTAAGAAAGAAATGGATGTACCTAACTCTAATACGGTCTTATGCTTTGTTTTCAGCATCCCAGGGTTAAATGCTCATACCGAAATAATTTTTTCTCTAATGATCAATAAACGCACTGATCAAAGAAATAAAAACAGTTTTATTCAGAGCTAATGGGGGAGCAAGTTATTATAGTTGTAAAATTTTTTTGAAATTTGTACAAAATAAAAAATGCTTGCTAGTTCTGCAGCATTAATAGACAAATGTATATAGGTTAAGACTAAGGAATAGGACAGAATGATACGCTTTTATTCTATATTCTAATTTTTCTATTTTCTCATCTTTCTATTTTCTAATTTCTATTCTGTATTTAATACTATCCATTCCATCAAAATTTGTTGTAGTGACACCGTAAGAAATGCGAAAAATTTGTGGCGACAAAATCTCACTTAAATTCATGGCCGAAAGTTAGTCACCCTAATGGTAACAAAGGTCGTTTTTGAGTGATGTGTTGGGCATGTACTGGCACGTAATCAGAACAAATAGGAGAGGCCGAACGACAGGGGCAGTACGTCTTCAATTTTAAATTAACATACCTAGCAATAAATTTTTGTATGATTAATTTTATACTTATTTGGTCTTTATGGGTTCTTTTATGCGGTTTTAATAAAACTCAGAAGTTCTCAATATGAGTATACATCATAAAAAGAGTTTTCTTCAAAAGCCCAAAACTCTAAATAAATAATAGTGTAAACCTAATTTTATAGGAGTGGAAAGTACACATTTAAAAACATACTAGATCAAAAACAATTCGATATTCGCTATGATATTTTGAAAAATAGGTTTTAAATGTCGAATTTGCTGAATTCAAGGTCACAAAATTGAGGATACACACCCAACCTATTTCGTACAAAAAAATAAGAACGTAAAATAGTTTACTTGCACATATTTGTGCATGTGTTATAGTTTCTAGGCCTAGGAGAATAAATCTTCTAAGAATTAAGGAGGACACATATCAATTCTTTTGCGTGTATTTGGGTCTATTTCTTATAGAATTGTTCTTAACGTTCAATGCCCTTTGTATTATAGTTTTGAATTACTTTTTCTGACTAGAACAACACATTTTCAAGACTAATAAGGTCCTGAGATTATGGTTGGATGTACAGTTACTGTTTAAGGTGGTACAGAAACTTTAAATCAACTATTTTTGCTCTGTACCTCTTTCTCTCCATGAAGAATTATTCTATGGACACACACATTTGACTATAAATCCTAATTTTGACCACATTTTTGGGAAAACGTTTTTTAATCGAGTTAAATATTTCACTTTTCCGTGATTTTTCACCTATAAAGAAAAACCGAATTTCCATCCTCTCCAGCAAACATACAATCCTATACAAACACTCACATACATTCATGCTTGAGAGTAGGTATAGTGTGCTAAGAAAGCGGTTCACTTTTATATAGGGTTATTATAAACAATCATCAGTTAACACTCAAAAAACCTAAAGCAGTTTTTAGCTAAGAAAGCAAATTCAATGGTTCTCAGTGTGATGGCCAATGAAAGTCTTATCAGAACACTAAAAATGAAACACTCCCTCGGCACACTGGTGTGGATTTGTTTTGATGCATGTATAAAGTAAGAAGCTGGCTGAAGAAGATGGAATTTTAGTTTTTAGTGATAAATTCATGGGGAAAAGTGAAAACTTTACTAAAAAACAATTTTAAAAAAGTGCTCAAAATTTGGATTTGTAGTCAAATTTTTGTATCTATAGGTGTAACATCTCGACGGAAAGAGAGAAAACAGGGAAAATAGTTTAGTTTGTTTTTGTACCACCTAAAGCTGCAACTATTCGCCCAATCACAATCTCATGACCTCAATGGGCTTGAAAATTTTGGGACCTAGTCTGCAAAAATGACTATCCCCCAAAAAAGGAACAGTTGTTGATAGTCCAGGAATTGAGTATTTTTATTGTTTTAGTAGGTATCAACGAACAAGCAGCGTAACTGTTCATTGTCTTCTTCCTATTACCATGAAGCAAAAGAATATCCGAAAAGATAAATACAAAAATTAAAACATTAATGAAAATTCGCTTGTAAAACTGTATTGAATGTATTCTTTTACATGAATAATTATCGTCTGATCAAATATGAATAATAATTTTTACTTTTCAATAAATATCGTTTGACAAAATATATTTATGACATTTTACTCACAACACTGCCTGCTAGACTACCACGGCAATGTAAAATCAGTCGAATATCTAAATTTTGAGAACTTTAACTAAGATTTATCTTTGACTGAATGGGAATTTTGTTGCCAAATTGCATTCTGTGCCAACGGCTTTGTTCCTTTGATTCGATTATTGCTAATCTAAAAAATTTTACTCCCCATGATGAATGACTCGGATCCTTACGTTCAGTAACTGACTGGTTCGGGGTTAATGGTCGGAAAATATAGCCCTCTACCGGTCTCATGTGAGAAAAGAAGGAAATGTTAGAAATAAAGAATGGATTTTAAATAATTTGGCGTTTTTTAATTGGATGATGATGTTTTAGTATTATAATTTCAAAGAAATGACACAACTGTCATCTTGGCAAAAAATAATGTAATTTGTTAATCAAGTATATAGATTCAATATTAGTGGGAGACACTACAAAACTAATCCAAGATAGATTTTAAGACCAAGTAGATTTATGAAATGATAATTTTTTCTAAGAGAAACTGCTGCATGATCTGTTTTCGAACTAAGGAATGACACATACAGTGGCTCACAAAATGGTTCGTACACTTTAAAAATCGTCCAAAACAAAGTTTTATAATTAAAAAAAATATTTTATGTTGTTTTGTTAAGAACAAGTTATAAAAATTCCCATTATGAAATATTAATTTTTATTAATGGATATAGCAGTATTTCATTGAATTTCGTAAGTGTACAAACAGTTTTAGTAGCAGCTGTATACACTACCCTACAATAATGGACCGGACGCCAGTGGATTTGCATAAAATCCGACTACTTGTTTGGTGGTGTTTTTCGTGGTATGGCCTGGGATCTTTGCATATTGTTCTTGGTAAATTGAACGCCGACGTCTGCATGACCATTTTGGATAATAAAGTTCTTCCTACTCTCCGTAAACTTTATGGAATGGACGAATGTTACTTCCAGGACGACAACGGTCCATGTCATGTTGCAGCCTCTGTCAAGCAGTGGTTTCGAGATATGGACGTAAAACGTCTTCCCTAGCCTGCTCAGAGTCCCGACCTAAGCCCCGTAGAACATTTGTGGGTCGAGTTAGACCGACGATTACGGATCAGGAAACCACTTCCGAAATCTACAGCTGATCTGGCGACATTTTTGCAGCAGGATTGGACACAAATACCTATGGTTGTGTATCAAAACCTTATTGAAAGTATGATCAGAAGGGTTGTTAGTGTAATTACAGCACGTGGGGGACCATCCCCCTATTAAAGCATGTGTTCTTTCTTTATACCATCACATCTTGCTGTCCGGTCCATAATTGTAGGGTAGTGTATATGGTCTAATTTATCCGTAAGGTGAGGATTTCTCACATCAATACCATCTTTTCCATCAATACCATTCATCAGGACCGAGGCCTCTGAATGTTTAATTAAACCACGACCAGCCTTATTTTTTGAAAGTACAACATAAAACTAATGCTACAGTCGTGTTATGATACACAGAGTAAATTTCATCGCAACAATTTACAGTCTTTTTAGCTGGAAAAAATTGTATTACACAGCATTTTTTTTGTTAAAAAACCCTACTGGTCTCTTGATAATTTCTTAGTGGGTCTACCACCGCTTAAGTTATAAATATTCAATAAAAAATTGTATCATCCATTTAAATAAAATTCCAATCATGAATTATATCCTTTAAGAATGTAGTCAGACGGGAAGTTAGTTCAATCCTTATTCCCTCCAAGAGGTTTCTTATTTTTACATATTTTTACAAATAAAAGTTTTAAAATTCGCAGTAAACTCTTGTAATTATTATACATAAAATAATTATTTGAGTAAGCAGTAGTTTATTAAATTAATAATTTCCTAATATATATGACAGCACGAAGATTATTAATTTATATTTTAAAACAAGATAATTGTTTGATGCTACTTGATTGTAATAAATTTAAACTAGGGGGCCCACTCCCTGCTCGCTAACGCTCGCCAACCCACGGAATTCATTGGTTTGCTGCGCTAACAAATGCTCGCTTCTCTCGCATCATTGAAGACATGTGTCCTAGCAGAAGGAATTGTTTACAAAATATGATATTCCAAAAAATATTTTTCAAATTTAAATTTGCTGTATTACAGAAAAGATATATACAGTACCTCTAAAATCAGAATTCAAATGAAAACTTTGAGCAAATTTTGACTCGAAATGTGAGCGCTGATTTCGAAATTAAATACCCAGCAAGTTGTTTGTGTGTACATTTACCCCTGCACTTGAGCCACCCACGCTTTTTCATTGAGTTTGTTGTCGAAAGTTGTTATGCAAGCGTCTTGTTGAACTTTAATTGTAATATATATGACAGCACGAAGATTATTAATTTATATTTTAAAACAAGATAATTGTTTGATGCTACTTGATTGAAATAAATTTAAACTAGGGGGCCCGCTCCCTGCTCGCTAACGCTCGCCAACCCCCGGAGGATTGCTTCGCAATCCTCATTGGTTCGCTGCGCTAACAAATGCTCGCTTCTCTCGCATCATTGAAGACATGTGTCCTAGCAGAAGGAATTGTTTACAAAATATGATATTCCAAAAAATATTTTTCAAATTTAAATTTGCTGTATTACAGAAAAGATATATACAGTACCTCTAAAATCAGAATTCAAATGAAAACTTTGAGCAAATTTTGACTCGAAATGTGAGCGCTGATTTGGAAATTATATACCCAGCAAGTTGTTTGTGTGTATATTTACCCAGCTCAAGAGCCACCCACTCTTTATCATTGAGTTTGTTGTCGAAAGTTGTTGTGAAAGCGTCTTGTTGAACTTTAATTGTTGGCCCTGAAAATGACCGTTTTTTAAATGGCCCTGAAAAGATTCTCTGCTTTCTATGATTTCTATTAACTGCAACAGCTTTACTAAAATTAATTTTTTTTTGTCAGTAAAATTTCATCCAATAACGCTATAAATTAAATTGAGGCGCGAGGCTATGTGGTAAACAAACAATCGTACAATGTTGCAAAACGCGATAACAAATAACGTCTTTTTTGCGTTCCACGTAAGAGAATTATGTATATAGATGTTTTGAGGCCAACATAACAATTTAAAATTATTTCTGCACTAGGATCAACTGAGGTGCATCGCTTTCCGTACATTATTTTTAAATTAGTCTAGTTAAGACATAAAAGATTTAAAGATTTTTAATTAAACATAAAAATATTTCCTTAATGAAGTACTGTTCTTAATTTGTCTAAAATATTTTATTTTTAACTTTGGGTCTCTTCTTAAGTGATCTGTATGTTTTTGTGTTAGGTTTAGCTCTGAAACGATTCAGCAATTGCTTCCTCTTAATTAAACGGACGTGAATAAATGTTGACCTTACCTATGGCAATTGTATATATCACTTACTTTCCTCTCTAGTTAGATTTAATTTAGGTTATTAAAGGAAATATTCCTCCTACTTCAACTGCATTTTCAATGTGTTTCATTAATTCTAGGTGATGCATATGACGTAATCAGATTCTACTTCTCTGGCAATTAGTGATAACTTACGGTTAAAGAGTTCTGTCTGTCATGAATGGTCAACAAGGATCTTTTAACTGATGCTTTCAGCTGATCAGAATTTGTCTAGTCGTACGTCGCGCCACATGATTATAGAGGTGCAAAGGTGATGGATTAACACCTCAAAAGTATGCTTTAACTTGTCTTAAGGCCTACGTTGAGCTGAACGAGCTCGCATTACTGTATTCAACTGTGTTGCAGTGTCCGCCGCTCGTTAAAATCACTCTGTTCTAATAAATTTTACTTTCTTAAGGGACTGGTATGATTCGAAACGTAGAATTTTTGTAAAAGCAAGTACCCCGGGAGCAGAAAGTGCTTAAAACTGCGATGTAGGTCGCAGAACAAAGTCTTTGCAGACAATTTTTCCTTAATTTTATCAGAATTTTGGCCGATTTTTTTTTTAAATCATAAGTTACGATGTTCTGCAGTGCAAAGCGCTCTCCTTGCCACGCCTTTTTTTCTTCTCTATCTACGGAACAACCTCCCTATACCACCCCAAATTACCATAAACCTTTTATAAATAACACATCTTCTATATCAATGAGAAAATATTTAACTTCAAAAGTTATCGACAGAATTGCAAATTCTGAAAGTATGCCTTGGATTTAAATAAAGTAAGTTAATTATTTTTTATCTGTTTTATTATAAATATGTAATTCATGTTTAGCCGATCATTCTGTTTTTGATATGACTGCAGTTTTCAAAATTCGGACAAAATTCCTGCAGAACAATTGCAATTGCTGGGAATTGAGTTACAGAACACTGAATATAATTTTGCTCTTGGTACGAGTACTACAGGCTTTCAATACATCAGTAAAATAATCGTGATTGACAATGATACTGCAAGTAAACTCAAATGAAAGGGGGGCTTATTTACAAATATATAATCACTCTAGATTATTAAATGCTGCACGTACCAGGATCAAGTTTTCTTCAAAAGCTTGTCCAATTGTAGTATAAGCGTATGTAGTTAGTCTTTTATAGCAGTTTTCTGGACTTCTCTCTCTTTAAAATAACACTATTTTTAGCTGAATTATTACAGGAATTTCCCTCAAAGAACAATTTGATTTTGATCCTTTTTGCTCAGTTGTTACAGTCAGATCTTTCCCTTCGGGACTGATCCCCGACCGTTGCCAATAGCACCTTATGTTGCTTCAGTGTGGCATTAATTCATCTACCTACCAACCTCCGTTGTTACTAATTTTTAAGACTTTAAACTCTTATCTCAATATATTAACCTGGAAGTATGAAGACGAAGTTTTTAAAGGTGTTAGGTTGGGTCTCACGATCCCAGTTTTAAAACTCGTCATTTTTTTAAACTAACCTGCAATTATTGTGCCATCTATTTTTAATGATATTCGACCATGTGCGAGTATCATTAATTTTGGTTTATAAATGCATATGGGGGGGAAATAAAATATGAAGTGCCCTTGAAAAAGGACTTTTTTAAAGACTTTTTTAAAGTTTTAAAGGATTTACAACAAATATTGAGAGTTTTTTCAAAAGGCGATAAATAAAATAAATGAAAAATCATGCCTTAGGGCTTGTGGTCACTCTACCATCCCCTCTATATGGCCCTGGATGACTTTATTAACAGCGGTAACTGAATATCATTTAGATAGCCATGGAGCCATCCAATTTCATACAGCAATGTCAGTATTTCCGGGCGTTTTAAATTTTTGGAAACTGATTCCCTTGTTGAATGAGAATGCCAATGGAAATGAGGTTTCAAGAGCGTATTCAAAAGCAAGGTTTCGGCAGCCAGAAGAATGGGAGGATGACATTTCGGGGAAACGTGTCCAACATAGCGGATTGTACGCCCGCAGGATTCCTCGAGCGTGGCACATCCTGTCCACCTAAATATTAAATACGCGCATGGGTTTAGGCGTCTGATGCGCATCCGTCAGATAATTTTCACTGAAAATGCCGCCTTCGAGAGGAAGGGAGAAGTGATATTTCACTTGGGTTTTCCTTTTCTTTTTGCCGCGTTTTTAATTTGACGGGCTAAATCTTTGGAGCAGATACGACACATTATGGAAATGGGCCAAAAGAAGCGGATTTGTGCTCGAATGGAACGTATGGGATCATTTCGCAAGCTTTTTACTTGAGCAGACATTTTCTCCACAGATACTCAACTGTTTTATGTTTATTTTTATTGATGCCAGACCACCCCCACCCCTTTGGCACTAGTAGGAGCGGACAGACAGCTATTGGTGAAGGGACACCCAGTGGATGGTCACCGCTACTCCTAACAGAGGCAATTCCTAACATCCATTTCCTCCCTTAGTGTATTTCTTTCTTCTGTGTCAGTACAAACTTTCCTGTGTTTGTCCATTACTGGATATTGTCTGTCCTGTGTCTGGCTCAGCAAGACCCCTTGCGCCATAAAACCAATCAACCATCCCAACATCCATGTGCTTACAAAACTGGGATTCAAACCCGGGATCTACTGGTTGACATAAAAGCACCATGATCACTATAACATTTAGACGGGACTGTTCCATATTAGGTTTATAAAAATACATGGAACGAGAGTGCAATTCACAACAATATTGATATCGAAACTCGTATTGAATCCTATATTGAACTTGGGCTTTGAGCAAAAATTTTCTTCATAGAAACTTCTATTACTCGTTTCAGTATATTTGAATACATGAAATGAAAGTTAGAATCTTAACACTATTGACATAACTCACATTGGACTCGTATTACTTTGGTTTGATCAGACATTTTCTAGATTTTTATTTATTTGTTCAAGTACGTTAAAGTAATGAGATTATAGTTCACGATTCTAACATAACTGATATTGGAACTCGAAATGGCTTGAGCAGGCATTTTCTTCAGATGAACTTCTGTTTCATATTTCAGTACATAAAAATGCACCGAATAAAAGTAATTTAGAATTTACATTTGGACAGGAAGGAATTAGGTTGGTATATTTAGAAGATTGGAATTAATTCAAACATGTCCCATCCCCAATAGAAGATCATTTGTTCACCCTTTCTTGAAAGGACTTTAGTTATCTGCTTCTTCTTTTTGTGATCATCTTTATTTAATTACAAGATACCTTTTTAATAGCTAAATTTATTCTTAAAGAAAATATACCGTTTAAAATAATTTATTCTTTAGTATTTACAATTAGTCTATATACAAAACCTTTCAGCACACTTAACGTCGACTCTTTTTCCCGAATCTCAAAGGACCGACCAAAAAAAAAGTTCGTCAAAAGAAAACAGCTGTCTTAATGAAAGTTAGTAAAATCCCATAGGTTCATAATATAGGAGTTCGTTAAAAAGAGCGTCGATTATGCTATATTTGTTGCAAGGTACATTAAATAATATATGTGGTTTTAAGGCGCTGGTCCAGCATGCCCTTACACAAGTTCACTTCAACTGCGTTACTGCGTTTTTTTTATTAAAAATTAAATAAAATATATTTGAATACTATTTACATTCACACACACATTGTATAAATGTAATAAAATACTTTTTGGTACTGTATATAATATAAATTTAAATATTTCTCACAACTGAATTCTTTTAAGTGTAATTTCATTGATTGTCAATTATTAGATTTATAACATTTTGTAATAGTCCAAAGAATAGAAATCAGAATAGGTATCTGAAGAGTATCTATCTTCAATGTTTTATTAATAACTCAACTGAATTCTTTTAAGTGTAATTTCATTGATTGTCAATTATTAGATTTATAACATTTTGTAATAGTCCAAAGAATAGAAATAAGAATAGGTATCTGAAGAGTATCTATCTTCAATGTTTTATTAATCACCACTAATTTTCAGGGAAAGGAATAACTATTTTGATTTTATGATTTTTTTTCTATGTTGAGAATTTTTTTGACAAATTTATGTTTAAAATATTTTTTTTCCGATAACTACACGAGGATTTAACCTTGCAAAACATTTTAAAGTTAACATAAATAATGTAAAAGTCAATAAAATAAGCTGTAGTAAAGTGGTTGGTGCTGACATCTCTTGGTTATTTAGAAAGGCAGAAATTCAGAATATAATTATACATTTATCACAACATTTAATGCTTCTACCTAATTTGCAGTGTATAAATTCTTTCACCTCTTATCCTTCTAATATCAGATTGGTTTTGAAAACTATTGACCAATTCATAACTTATTCAAACCAAGACCTGAGGAATCTGAATTGAACGTGAATGTAATTTTCTAATGAATCATTTCTGAAAATAGTATGAAACAAGTGGAATTTCAAAGATAGGTATGGATATACAAAAGGATTTTTTTCTCTAAATTGATCAACATCTGTATTCAATGTCTGTTTTTTGAACAAAATATAAATTAAAACAAATACAATTTATGGAGTTAAAACTACTACAAGGACATTCGAAATTATTTCATTTCCCCCAAGTTCTCCCCTTTTGATTTTCACATTATCATGTAAACATCGTAAAAATAAATGCATTAAAACTACGAACTACAATGAGAAAACTCAGCACACATTTTAATGAAATAAGTGCTTTAATATCATCCAGGAAATTATTCACGAAGTAACTGATAAATTATATTAAAATCTTCAAACTATTTTACATAGAGATTGGAATGTAAACAGAGGCAGGTTCTTTCCTTTAAATCACACCGGAGGCGTTGTCAGCGGCATAAAAAATAAACAACACAAAAACACATTCACACACACCAGCGTTAGTCGTTCGCACACTCGATGTGAAGAAAAGAAAGCATTGAAAAATATATATACAGTTAACAAATATAAATCCACTGTCCATGCAGTGCTGAACTTTGGCTGTACCCTGTCACGTTCTCTCCACCTCTCACAGATGGCGCTACCATCGCTGTTTCTCCACTGATAAGTCTTTTCCCTCACCATCACTGTACGGTGCCGTACCGTACGTTCAGGAAGAGTTTATTTCTTAAGCCGCGTGTTCATTAACGAACTGTAACGTGCACAATGTACTCAGCTTCAAACGTGGTACATCCACAGTCGCCTTGTTACATGTCAAGAACAGTCTACCACAGTGTACGGAGCGTGTTCGTGAACAGCTCACGAATATACCTTCTGTAGTGTGTATAGGAAAGAAAAGTGTTCGCTTCGAAGCAACGTCCATACTAGCGAACAGTTCCATACAACGTTCATTAAGCCTCCTGCGGTCCCCTTCGTGTTCGTCGCAAAAACCGACTAGGCGTACATAACTAGCGAATATGGTGATCGTTACATTACTAGTTACAGCTCGCTAGTGAGTACGCGGCTTTATGGACGGAAATCGATGATCGTGGGGAAATTGTAGGTAAAATAGTCAATAGAAAAATATAGTGTCTTCGAGGAAGGAACAACAATTGGTCGTAGGGTCGTGCTGCCCGCAGCGAGGACTAGCCACCAGAACTTACACAAACACAAATTACTTTTTCTTCTTTGTATTAATTGACTTAGACACTTGAATCACAATCTGGGTTTCTCTCTCTCTCAGGCTCCATCACGAAGCGATTGTCTGACATCAGGAATTCCGAATGTTTTGGAGCTTAGAACGGGCATTTTGTTTTGGAAATGTTCGATGTCGTAGAATATTGTTCCTCCGAAACAACGTAAAATTAGAATAATTAAAAACAACCTAAATCTGATTAAATCGTTTTCCCTTTCCATTTGATATTGACAGTATTTAAATTTATTCTGCAATTCTTAAAGTCAGGATTTTCAACCTGTGTGCAACAAGAATGGCAATGATGTGCCTTGCAAATAGTAGAACGGTTTACAATATGGAAGATTTATTTCATTTCAACGGTTTAGTTTTGAACTTTTGACATGTTCACAAGTATTTTCAAGTAATACCCGTATAATGAATTTTGAGTATTATTTTTTCTTAAAAAGAATCATAAATTGTATCAAAAATACTTTTTATAAGCCATTTTGGAGCTAAAAAGGGAAAACTAATTGCACTTTTTTTTGTAATAGAATCAAAATTCTGCATCTTTTTTTATTTTGTCAGATCAACAAAAAATAAATTTGTTGGTGCACCGTAGAATTTTAGTAATAAGTCCATGTATACCATGAAATGAAAAAGGTTGAAAATCGCTAGCTATAAGAAATTTTCAGGGATGCAACACGATTACACTTTGAAATATTCGAACTATAAATCCTTATTTTGTTGAATTGACAGTTTATTACAACACAAAAAATGCTATTTTGTAATTGTAAAACTTGAATCAAAAGTGGGAATTGTCCCTTTTTAAAATTAAAAAAAAATCGATTTCTAAAATCATTGTTGAGTTTTCCTTATCTTAACTGTCCAATTCCTACAAGCACAGGAAATGTTAAATAAGCGCAATCTATGTTACTGTACTATAAATAAAACAAGAACACACTAATTAGCTTCAGTTTGTCGAACAGGTGCGACTCTTTCATTGAAAATTGAGATTTCACGCGACTTCGCGTACGGAATCCGAAATTCTGCCAATCTCAGACAATGGCAACTGGAGAGAAAGATCCGAGAGCGAGTGGAAGAAGAGGCTGCATCAATGTCTGTGTGGGGGTTCTTGTCTGTGTGGATAGGAATGTTCTTGCCTGTGTAGGTGCTCTTGCCTGTGAGAAGAAGCACAGAAATGTCCCTGTCTCTGCGGACAGCAATGTTCTTGTGAGAGATTATAATGTCCTATGCAAGGTGATTGGCTGATAGTGGCTACTTGACACTTTTGCGGCGATGTCGAGAGCTGATTTTTCTCACTAATTAGCTGTCTCAAGCGGTAAGTGAAGGAGTGGAACCAGCTATTGGGGAACCTTTTCCAGTCCGATGTCTCATCAGGAATCTGAAAAACGAACCCAAACCGTAAACAAAACATTTGGAGCAGAAAGTATTTGGATAATATGACAAAAATAAGCACAAAATATTGATAGATATTCAATAAAGTAAATTTTATATATTTTTAATCAAAGAACTGGAGGAAACTTTTTATGGCCACTGATGTATTACTGATGGAAAAAGCAGATTCATACATTTTACATAGACAGTTTAAATAGTTCATTCTATTTATGAATTGTTTTCATGTAGAATTATCACTTTTTCCCACAGAAGTACGCCATTTCATACACAGAACAGTTTTCAACTGATTTCCATCAGAATAAAGTATTTAAAATGACATGTTTGATAACTTCTTACAATTTTGTGTTCACGCGTTATATTTTGTTATAATTACTAGGTTCATATTTTCTTTAATCCAAGTACGTTTTTAAATGACTTTAGATTTATATGCCTAATCAGTTAACTTCTCACTCGAAAAAATTATTGTAAATAGTTTGAATCTAGTATACATTCTTCTCAGCAACAAAACTTTAATAATAATAAGATTGATCTCATAGTGACAGAATCTATTAATCATAAGCAAGCTTACAAGTAAGCTCCATTAATGCCTTTCAAGGAATACAAATCTGTGAAAATACTTTGTTATCAATTATTGTCCGTTTATGTGTAACCGATTGTTTAAAGGCAGCGCAATTTAGTTTACCAAATAGAACTTTGTCTCGACATCACTCTTCTTTGGAGTAGACATCACTAGATATGACGAACATTCCTTTCACGTGTTTTAAAAGTATGGAAAACGCGGTTGACAAAGTGGTATTACTCCAGATCAGTAAGTGTTCACACCACAACCAATGTAGTAAACCGGGGAGAGCAGCACAACTCCATTCCACCAAAAATCGTAGTCATAGGCATGTCAATACAAATGCTTTTGGTGAGTGCTAACTTACTTTTAATGAAACATTAATGCAAACATAAAGTAATGCAATCAATGTAACGTATGGAGGTTTACTTACCGAGAGGTCGGACTGTGGTTGTACTAGCTGCTGGTGGGTCACCCCCAGCTCCGGATCCGGATAGTAACCGACGTACCTCCGCCGCAACCGCCTAAAAGATAAACAATGAAACTAATTAGCACATTAAAAAGTAACTTTAAAAAAAAGTTTGTACTCAAAATAGTCAGTTGCCTAACATACGGGTTCCGATTGAACTGAAACTAAAAGTCACTGTCATAATTCAATACATCAATTGGTGGTTTAGTTTTCGACAGTCGAAATTAAGCCAGCAGTTAAAAATTTAATGATAGGTCGCTGGTTTTAAACGAAACAATTTACTAACGAACATATTACCAAGACATATACTGGATGACTGCAAAGTTTTAATTCAATAGAATCGAAATTGGCATCGGAGAAAAACAATAGTTATGAGCGGCGTCTTCTGGAGACATAAATTTCTTCACTATGAAGACGTTAAATTAAGGACAAATCTATGCAAAACATCTACAAAAAGTATTGTATCAAAGACGTTGTAGCACATGTATTGGTATTATTAGTACGTAACAATGACAGCTAACTCAACATTTGAAAAATAAATTATTGTACAGCTACTAGATATTTATATTCGTGTTTGAATTTAGGAATAAAAAATTAAATTCTCCTAATTTCAAATATAATGCAATAATTTTTGCACATCATATAGACATTCCAAGTCCATTTTTCGGCATCTCATTGTTTTATGTTAGTTAAAAACCAATGTTAAAAATAAAATTGTCAAACTTATCACAAAGGAATATAATGAAAGTATTAAGCCATACTTACGTCGTTAGACAGTAGGTGAGATAGAAAAAGGCTATGATTAAGATTACTATTAGCAATCCACCAGCTATGCCCGCTCTTTGGATCTCTCTCTCTCTGCTGGCTATTAGGATGAAAAGACGACAGATTAAACAAAAACTCCAGAGTAATTATTTGGTGATGAATGATTGAGAAGCCCATAGATTCGGGTGTTCATATTTGTGATAAATACTTCGAAGTTTTATCAAAGCTCTCGAAACTAATTTGAAAACGATTTTGAAAATTTTAAGACTTTATTCAGATGATAGAATAAAACAGTATAGTAAATTTTTCAAAACAAGTTCCGAAAATTCCTATGCGTTTTGTGAAAACGTGGAAAAAGATATTTGTTTGATTAGATCGGGGAATTTTTTATTTTTATATGTATTTCCGGATCGTTTAATGAATTAACATGTTGGAAGGTTTCAATAAGTTATGATCGGCTTATATTATGATTACTACAATTCCATTCGATTCCTGAAAATGCGAGAGCCCTTCAGCTTAGGATATACGACCACACAACGAGACTTCTGTCAAGTTGTATGCAAATGAAGGTAATGTTTCTGCGGTGGACGACTTTTACGTACGTATTCCGGATATGACATCACTTGGCTTCTTTCTCGAATACGATTTGAGCTCATCGTTAGTAAAAATTACAAGGAATGCAATCCGAATTGCAAGAAGATAGTTTATTGGTCACCGCCAATTAGATTAAATGCCAAACGGAGCCCAAATGGCGATTTATGGTAACCCCGATATGCATCATGCGAGATTCATTTGAGTAGCGGAAGTAAAATCATTCCTTTCCGTTTGGTTTGTTTGTTTGCACTGAAAGTTCCTCTCATGGTTGGCTTGTAGAACATTCTAAAATGTAATCAAAAGCAGGCCTCGAACAACAAAATTAATTATGTATGAATATTTCATTGAAAAACTCAGATCTCAATGCAGTTCTATACATATTTTGATTGCCTTATGGGCTGCAATCATTCACACACCAATCATAAGAACAATTCAATAAAAAAGTACAAAAAGCATGAAATTATTTGAAAAAACATTAAATCTGGAAAAGTCAATGTCTTCAATTTATATCTGTTATGCATATTCTTCTGAGCCCACAATTTTTCTTCTCATATTATAGATGTGTCATATCTTACAGACACAAATACTACTTTCTCAATATGCTTTGGGATCGATTGAACTACTGACTGAGAACAGCATATAACATTAAGTCATCTGAAACCACGATTTAATTTGCATCATTAAAATCGCAGTTTCATTAATACTAATTGCCAGAAGGCCCTAATAAATTGAAGTGTCCTATATTATTCTTGCTCGTATATAATACTAGCTAACGCAAAACTTAACTTGATTAAGTTAAAAAGTATCGAAAAAATTTTTTCTTCTGAAAATTATTATTTTATTCTCAGTTTCAGGCAATCGTTGTTAAACCCGTTTGATTTTTTTCCCGGAACGCAAAATGAAAGCTAATTAAAACATCTGATAACTGCAATTCAATACTCTGAAGCAAGTTTTTCAACTGTAAGGTAAATAAATTCGTCTTTCACTTTGTGAGGTGAGTTTAAAATTTCCTTTACGCGTTTTGTGAGCTTAACGTAATGTTCCGAATTCGAGGTACCTCCGCGTCAAAATATATACAATCTACCCCAACCAAAAAATAAATACACATCAATGCAATAGAACACAACACAAAAAGACTTAAAAACGAAAGAACAGCAATGTACATTAAACTCCTTTACTTTTACCGACCAACCACTTGAGAGAACATCAAATGGTGCGTACTTACGGAGATAGGAACCGTCCAAATCTTTGAACTCACAGCGCTGCCCCATGTAGCCGTCCGCGCATCTGGAACGATAAAATCAACGGTTATTGGTGGCAAACATTGACAATCTATTTAATAACACAAAGCACCTTTATAAAAATCAGTTTAACCTCTTTGCTTTAGATGTCCATATATTTTGATTGGTTTTTCCCTTGAAACTCAGTAAAGGGTAAAATTCTATATTGTAACCATAGACTCGCATATTTAAGTGTTCATTAAACATTGACAAATTTGAATCCGTGGTTACTCTAAAGTTTACCCCTAGTTGGGTTAGAAAAGGTTAAGCGCTCTTTGTATAAGTGGAGTGGAAATAGATGCAGAAAACTAATTTGTTACTCGTATACTGAATTGTTCTTTTTGCGAGATTCTTCCACTGTTTCAAATCATTATACTTTAATCTTTGGACTACTTAAAAGAATTTTCTTTTAATTTGTTCTGATTCCTGTGGTTTATCGGTTGGCAAACGAGCGTCCTTCATAGATCGACACTAAAATTTCCGATCAGTAACTATGATTTCTAAATCTAAATCAAATAAAACTATAAGCAACTTATTGGATCAAGAGTTTAATCTACGCGCAATACCCGAAGTTTCGATTAGAAGACTATCTTGCACATTTCTATGTGGTTGTTTTCCTCACCTCCATACACTTCTATAAAAATTTTAATTGAACTAAATATAAACTTGGGGAATCTATAGAAGTAAAAATTATGACTGTTGTTTATTATATATATCGTTTCAGTTTACCCTCAATTTATTTTACAAAGGCGGATCTTAATGTGATATTAAGACAATTGCTTTAATATTTTTCTATTCTTTTGAAGTAAAGTGAATTCAAAAACTATCTATGCGATGACATCTCTATTTTTTATGAGGCAATCGCTTCCATTCAATAAAAATATGCAGTATTTTGATCGAATGGAAAATGGTAAAAAGATTATACATTTAATACACTCGTTCTATCATTAGATACTTACTCGCAATTATATAAGATGGAGTCCCTTATCTTGATTGCGAAGCACGTGGCTCCGTTGAGACAATACCACTTGGCATAAGCTTCGGGGCAAGCGTACGTCTCGAAAGTAACATTAGGACGCGCTGTGGTTATAGTTGGCCGAGGTTTTGGAGTCGACCTAGAGGAACAGCAAGCTGGAAAAGATTAAAAAAAAAAACCATTTAATAAGGAACGTTGTTTAAATATACGAACTTATAAATAACTGAATTGAATTAAATCCACATTAAAATGTCAAAACATTTTGATTGACGTGCTCGCACGTTTGAAATTGCTACCCCTCTTGCTGTTTCCCACTGAGCTATAAAATGTTCGAATATTCACATGCATTTCCAAGCAAATCAATTTAAATAGTGCCAATGTAGGGATAAGAGATTTTAAATATAAAAATTAAATTCTATAAAAACACTCCATGTTCAACTTTTAAAAGATTATTTTGGATAAGATTTAAATCTCTGCTACAGAAATTGAATAGAATCTTCACTGGTGTTTTCAAGGTGGAATTCAAAAAATAAATCCAAGGTAAAACAGAATCGTGAATTAAAACGAACAACATATCACCTTACGAATTATCATTCCGAAGACAAGAAAGCCTTTTCCACAGGGCAGTGATAGAAATACTTGCGTTGATCGTATCTCTTCGAAGACGCGGAAGGATATTTCGAATAGTGTTTCCTCTTCCCGTATCGCCATTAAATCTTTTTGGCGTTGCTTGCTGCTTGTATTTTATTCAAGAACAACTTTTTTCTGCAAATGTTCTTTTGTTAACAAACTCTTAAAAATGTAGAATTACACCATTGTCCAATTTGTAAGCAAGATTTTAAATAAAACATTTCGTGCAAAGGATTTGTAGAATTTGAACAGATTTTGAAATTGAAAGGATGTTTAGTAAACCTGATATCTCCACCAAATCAAATATCTAAAGAAATTAAGAGATATGTAAACTGTCGGAAAAATACGAGCTATGTTATTATTTTGCTATTTTTGTAATCACGGAAAAAATACCAAATTCTGATTTGGTACATGTTTGTAGAGGCGCTTAAGGTTAGGAACAACTTTTTTTTTTTTGGAAAAATGGATACAGCGGATTGTAGAACTGATCTTTCTGGTCCTTCAGTCCGAAAATTATGTATTATAAACCCTTACGTCTTTTATGAATTAATTTGAATTTTCTACCAACCACTGGCTAAGGGGTACGCCAAACAATGTCAGTCAAATATACACACGCAAGGAAAGTGCTTACTGACGCATAAAAGAGAAATATAACCACTGTAGAATCGCATCCAACGGAAACCATAACTGTACCACATACAATCCACAAGTCGTTAGAGCAGTGGGCAAACCCACTGAGCAACGATTGTCCCCCCAAAACACAAAGACACGTCACGTTTGTAATTACGCTTTCGTATTCAAATTAAAACCTCGATTCAATATTCTTAGAGGAAAATGGAAATAACATATCTTAAATATCAGTTCTTCAACTTTACATTGTTAATCCGAATGTAATTACTACTTTCAAGTGAGTATAGACAGTTGCCAGCACCATGTCTAAGGGCTATGTGCACGCAAAAGTAAAAATTATTATTTTGCACCGGAATGAGCAATTTGTTTATAGGTTGATAAAGTTATGTTTCCATTGTATTTATATAAGTGTGTGTCCATTTACTTGACGTTGTTTTACATAGCTTGGTCAAATATGGTCTTTGAGCCATAAAACCTAAAAATAACAAACCATCGTATTTACGGTCAAATTGTGCAAAATAAAGAGGAAACTGTGCGCTTATTCCGGTTAAACATTAAGGCCCGGTGCATACATTCGATTTTTCAACGGGCGGCACCGAAGCCCAACTATGCACAGATAACCGTGAAATGACGCAAGTACTCATTTCGCGCCATTTGCGACACAATTCTATCGAAGAAAACGTGTTTATTTCGCTTTCTTGGTTTACAAAAAAGTATATTTTGAAACAAAATAGACGTTACTGGATAGAACCATTTATTAATTATTGTTTATATTTCATTTATTTATGAAAACAAGGCACTTCAGAACGGAGACGCGTGTGCGGCGAACTGCGGCGACGGGGGGAAATGCGGTACATTTTGCACGCAAGTTGGACGTGTGTCGCCACAGCGGCGCCGGAGGCATGTGTGCACTACTCCATTGGATCTAAGGCTCGGTGCACACATCGGGTTTCAATCGCCGGTTTTCCAAAGTGCGGCGCCGCTGCCGCAACGCAAGTGCGGTCTGAGATACGCATAACCGTGAAATGACGCACGAACTCATTTCGCGCCATTTGCGATAAATACTCTATCGAAGAAAAGTGTTTATTTTGCTTACTTGGTGTAAAAAAAGTATATTTTGAAACAACGTTAGTTAGACGTTACTGGATACAACCGTTTATTAATTATTACTTATATTCCATTTGTTTATGAAAACAAGGTACTTACTTTACAACAGAGACGCGTGTGCGGCGAACTGCGGCGACGGGGGGAACTGCGGTACATTTTGCACGCAAGTTGGACGTGCGTCGCCCCAGCGGCGCTGGAGGCATGTGTGCACTGCTCCATTGGATCGAACGTATCTCAGACCGCACTTGCGTTGCGGCAGCGGCGCCGCACTTTGGAAAACCGGCGATTGAAACCCAATGTGTGCACCGGGCCTTAGATCCAATGGAGCAGTGCACACATGCCTCCAGCGCCGCTGGGGCGACGCACGTCCAACTTGCGTGCAAAATGTACCGCAGTTCCCCCCGTCGCCGCAGTTCGCCGCACACGCGTCTCTGTTGTAAAGTAAGTACCTTGTTTTCATAAACAAATGGAATATAAGTAATAATTAATAAACGGTTGTATCCAGTAACGTCTAACTAACGTTGTTTCAAAATATACTTTTTTTACACCAAGTAAGCAAAATAAACACTTTTCTTCGATAGAGTATTTATCGCAAATGGCGCGAAATGAGTTCGTGCGTCATTTCACGGTTATGTGTGCACAGTTGGGCTTCGGTGCCGCCGTGAAAAACCGGATGTGTGCACCGGGCCTAATGTATCTCAGACCGCACTTGCGGCACGGCACCGGCGCCGCACGTTGAAAAACCGGATGTGTGCACCGGGCATAAGTGGAACTAAAATTTTTAGCGACTCCTCAATTGACTTAGTGCTGAAGTGAAGATGTGGGGGGCCTTTGACTACTCACAAAGACAAATTACACATGTTCGCCACCAACCACAGAAAAATCGCCAATCTCAGCGGACAAAGCAATCAACGCTATTAAAACCCAGAAAAGGCTGCCGCAAAACTGACAGAATGGCCCCGAAACCCGGTGTATCTCCCCGGGAAAAAACGTCGAATAATTGAGGCACGGCGAGGCATTCCTCTCTTGATAGAGCACCGACACCGAGCCCGCGACCCCTCCCACAGCACCGGCGATATCTCACTGGGGCTTTATTTATATAGCGGTACCAGAACAAATCTATCACAAACGCAGCGGAGCCAAGAAGCAAACAAGAAACGAAAAACGATCGGACGAAACCGCGGCCCACACACGAGCGTGCCTCTGCCTCCACCCCGGCTATTACAATAAACAATACCAATAAAAAAAGGAGAAGGGAAAGAAAGAAGCGGTCAACCACCACGGATCTCCAAATGAAGCTATCACAGTCCGACAATTACAGGGCGCATCATCTCTTTGCAGCGGAGAGCCCCGACACAGCGCCAGGGCAGATGGGGCGGGGCAGCTGACAACAACCCAGAAGGCGACGCCTTTTTGCGCCCGCAAACGAGACGCGAGGCTTCTTCTTTGCTCGCAATTTTCGTTTCGGGTTTTCTTTTCCCCCTTCTTTTTAGCTCGCCGGTGGGAAGGGACGGCACGGGCATAAAAAAAAAGGTCCTGGACCACCGTGCCGTTGGCCCACCTCCGAAGAAAACATTACCTGCGCCAAGACCGGATTCCTCGAAACGATGGAAAAGAGTAGACATCAGATCGCGGCATTGACGCATCACTATCAACAAACCGATAGAGCCACGCTTTTTCCAAAAACAAAGGAAGAGTGTTTTTGAATGAGGGTCGCTGTGTGGCGGATTTGAATATCTTGAACCCAACAAGAAGATTTTACCCCGCATGACTTAGTTCTATTCTGAATTGATAGAAAAAGACATTTCTTCTCATTTTTGAAACGAATGCATATGAGGAAGATAAAACGGAAAATAATAATAAAAATACAAGATTATGTATTTACCTATCTAGTTTTTTTATGTTAAGGCATGTTTTGGTAATGTTCATCATATTCTATATTCTAATTTTGTCTCAAGGTATTTTGATGGGGATATTAATCGCAAACTTGTAAATTCGATTCGATTTGGTTCAATTGAGCAATCAAGTTCTTAAAATATTCTGTTTTGTGCACGCACACGAACTCAGGTTCTCCAAAAACATTTGCTAGCTATCTAGGTTTTTTTTAAGTTAAGGCATTTTTTGGTATTGTTCATTATATTGTATATTCTAATTTTGTCTCAGGGTATTTTGATGGGGATATTAATCGCAAACTTATAAATTCGATTCGGTTCAATTGAGCAATAATCAAGTACTTAAAATATTCTGTTTTGTGCACATAAACACGCACATGAACTCAGGTTCTCCAAAAACCTTTGCTAACTATCTAGTTTTTTTTAAGTTAAGACATTTTTTGGTATTGTTCATTATATTGTATATTCTAATTTTGTCTCAGGGTATTTTGATGGGGAAATTAATCGCAAACTTATAAATTCGATTCGATTTGGTTCAATTGAACAATCCAGTTCTTAAAATATTGTGTTTTGTGCACGTACACGAACTCGGGTTAAAATTTAAAAAAGTTCAATACTTAAAAAAATGTTACGCTCCATTTTGCATTCGTGCAGCGGATCAATGCCTCCTGTGCACGAAAACTGATATGCGTGTTCCCCAAATAAAATTAACTTTAACAGGTTTGATTAAGTAAGTATGTAAGGCATGTATTTAAGTTGGAAATTTACGTATTTAAAAACGCTCGTACGTAATGCTTTTTAATATTTATTTGGATAAATCACAAGTTTACACAGTGTAATAAACTTGCTGAGACATACTCCAGTGTCCAGTAAACACATAGCTTATTATGGAAATTGATAAAATGAAAGGACATATTATATATCATCGCATTACAAGTGGATCATAAAGTCAAAAAAATCCTAATTCTGAGAAAACGATGGATTAAAATTCCTCTCCCTAACAAAAGTCACCTAAGTGTGTTTCTCCAAAAGAAGTAGGATTCTTTTGACCATGCTTTGCATATTTGTACAAAATACAATAATGAACAAAAAAATACGATTCCAATCCTCAAAGCTTCAAACACATTATCCTGGTAGCTTCTGCAATGTGATGATTCAAGCCTTTAAAAATAAATTCAAATAACTAATCCGATTTCTAATCTCTACTAACAAATTCTAAACTTCGGCAACCTCATTTTACAAACTAACGCAACGCAAAATCTAAAACTCTAACTACAGAGGCGAAGGTCAACAACCATAAGTCCTAAGGCACTCAGCGAACTTGAATCCAGTATATTGGGGGGGGGGGTCTGCCCTACGGTCAGATCAAAGCATAAAAACACTCACTGCGCTAAGGCGATGCTGCAGGGAAAAACCTTCCAACGCCTCGTTTATTACCAAACCGCTAACTTTAACAAGTCCCAGCAGCCATTGAAGCACTCTGTCATTCAGCCATTGTCGCAAATAACCGACCGTATCCCTCCGAGAAACGCATTTAAAATCGTAAATTTCCACCACCGTCCACTTCGACAATCAGCAAGCTATTGGGGGGCGTCGGTCTCTCTCGCACATTTGTCAGCCCAGAGAGTATCCCTGAAGTCCACGGACATCACAAAAGGCCATTCCGAGAAAACATGCCTCTGTGCAAGATTGAGGTGACCGCCTTCTATAATAGAGACGTCAGATGGACCCCTGGGGGTATACCTGGCGGCTCATCAGAAGCGTCCTTAATGGAAGCAACCACAGGGGAGTATGACGGATGGAAC
Organism: Metellina segmentata; assembly: GCA_947359465.1. Classification (NCBI taxonomy): domain Eukaryota; kingdom Metazoa; phylum Arthropoda; class Arachnida; order Araneae; family Tetragnathidae; genus Metellina; species Metellina segmentata. Next base: position 54,127,897 of record OX375882.1, on the reverse strand, counting down.
TGTGTTTGTGGAGATGTCAGTTTATCGCCCCCTACGCCGACTTTCCAACGGGGCCACCGTGTAGTTAAGTTCTCCTTTTGTGCTCCAAGAAACTATTTGGGGGGCACTTGCGTTTAAAGGGATGATCGCTTGTTTAGGAATGTTTTCTGGAAGAAACCTCTTTTGGTTCCTCCGACGATTCAGAAGAAAAGAGACAGGGTTAAAGGGCATCGCTCTGGGAAATCAAAGGTACGGCAGGAATCTTGTCCTTTAACAGCGGTGGTGAAAGTCTCTTTCAATAACGCGCCTTGTATAGCAGGAATTTCCGCCTAGCACCAACAATGAAGAAGCTTTCACACGTAGGGCGGAATACTTAAGATCATTTTTATGGTCTAAAAACATCAATAAAGCGCTGAGACAATACGAAATTTGTCAATGATTGAACTCATTCCGCGTCACATTTTTTCGGTGTACGTTGTGGCACATACGATAAGTTGTCTTCCCCAAATTTCAAATTTAGAATACGAGTTATCAAAAGAAGTATTAAGGATAAAATATATTAATATGTATAGTTATGTTTTTGATAATCAGTATACTCATTACTATATATATATATATATTAGTTATGAATACTGTTCTTTTTGGTAATAGTATTAGTTGTAATAATCAAAAACATTACTAAAGCACCGAGATAATAAAAATATTTACTTGTGATTAAATTAACTCCAATCACATTTTTGTGTTTAGTTGTGGGTAAAAGAGGCTCATTTTCTAAATAATCTCTCCCTCCCTTTTAAATATAAAAATGCGTGTCATAAAATAAAATAAAACGGATAAAATATACTAAAAAACAAATAAAATTATGAAATTACCTAAAATTATAAGTCATCAGGTTTTTGGTAAAATATGAAGTTCTTTCAAGTAACAGCATGAATAATTCGAGCTTGTTTAATTTGTATATTAAATAAATCGCCAAAAACGCATTGAATGCCAATAATAATGCGATTTAAATTATCGTGTTATTACTTAACTCACTTGGCATAAATAAATAACACCAAGTCTATTAGCCAGTGAAACTAAAGGCCCTCAAGAACCAGCTCAGGATCGTGGTTTATATTAATGGAATTTCAAGATAAAACACTCTTTTAAATTTCCTATTTCAATACCTAAGCATCTCATTTTTGTGCGAATATTGTATTCTAAGCATCTGATTGATAAAAATACTGCCACAACAGACAGTTTGAAAGCTTTAATATAATGCGCCAATATTACCAAATGAGCAGATGAAAAAACATGGAAAAATGATTGAAAATGCGAATATAATGCACTTTATATAAAGCTGAAATATTTAGGAAAATAGAAATCAAAACGGAATATGAAAAGATGTTTGATAAAGGCTCTATTTCCTATACGCATATAACATGACTCAATGTTTTGGAACTATCCCTTGCACTGACTTGCATTTGACTTAAAATATTATACGCATTCTGTACACTCTTGGTGGTTTCCTCTACTAGAAATCTCGTCATAAGAAGAAAACTGAACAGATCTTGATCTCGTCATCATCAAAGAATCGACAACATCTTGCTAACGAGGTACCTCGTCGTAAGCAAACTCAGTCAGATCTTGGGGATAAGATATCTCGCCGATACTACTTGGAGGGTTATCTTATCCTCACACAATTGCTGTACTTAAAAGCCTAATTTTATTTAAATAAGGGGCATGTCTGAGATATTATCCGTTTCTAGAATAAATTTTAAAAATACGAGGTGGACTGTACACAAATTAAGTTGTACCGAATGAAGTTACAGAGTGAATACCCCCAATCTCCAATCCCACTTTCATCTCAATGCCAGTTACCAATACAAAGCCACAAAGGCGCGGAGTCCATTGAAAGAGCGAGAAAGGCGCCGTCTGTGGTAGGCAGGCCACAAATAAAAATAACGAAATGAGGGCCACCTATGGAACGAGAAGGAATGTGCCGACATTCCATCCGCACATACAGACAGACACGCACAAAGTGATACCTGATGACGAACGAGACTACCTATTTGCTCCTTTGCCCCTGAGGGCAAAGAGTGCCGATAGTGAAGAGGGTCAGCAGAACCGATTACCTATCCGCCTGTCAAGTATTAAAAGAAGCTTCCCCTTCAATGGTCTATAGCCGTGAAATAAGGCGATAGCGCGGGGAGGTATGAAGACACACTGGTCGCTGAGGGCGGGCTACTTTATTACCTGCCCATTGTTGGAACCTGTCCCCCGGTCACAACTTTCGGCTTTCTGTGAGCTCGTAACGACTTAAAACTGTCAAGACCTCCTCACTTCACACTATAATCAACTTTAGCTAGTGACAAGTGAGGGGACCGTTGAATCTATATAGAGAGCGGGGTTCGTTGGTAACAAGCTCAGGTACCCCTACAATCTTCGCTCCGGGACCCAGTAACTAGCTTAGAGGACGAGACCCTCGTGAAATAAAATAATGCAACCCAAATACTCAATGCAATTGCACAAATTTATACATTTCTTTCCGTTTCCTTAGAACAATTTCTGCACACAATCCCCAAGCATGGACCTTCTAATGAAATAGACGGAGCATGTGGTCGTAGATTTATGTAATTTTCCCCATGGTTTGGTTCAAAGATCTTTCAAGTGGTTGTGGGAAAAAGTGTGAATACCTAATGGTGAACAAATTATTGAAAGGCTAAAGTGTTTATCCGGCGTGATTAAAAACACTAATTTCGATGGCCCAAGACGATTCATAATTCTACTTACTAAGCGACACCGTCCCCATGCTTTGTCTATTTAGTTAGAAGATGGATGTCTACAAACACAAATTACATTTTGAACATGAATACTGAAGGTTTTCAGATAATTCATGAAAAATTTAAATGTTTTTAAAAGATGAGGGCTAATTACATTCTTTGTCACTTTCTTTAGACCAGGAACAAAGTCAAGCCCCGTTGCATTATTTTGAAGAAATAATTCAAAATATCGTTCAATATAAATGGAAGCCTGTTTTATTTTTATTAGTCTGACTAACAAAAATTTATCTCCGCCTTTTTTTTTATAGAATTTCTTTGTTTGGAAACATAATTGTGAAAAATTAAAATCACAGTTGAAATATAAACTCGAGGTATCAAAATAAATCTTGATTTTGCGGAGAGAAGTAACATATTTTAATTACATTTTTGAAACCGACAACGAAAAAGCATTTATTTTTATATTTAATAAAAACACGAACTCACAGATTTTGAAAATAAAGAGGAAAAAAAAGCATCCGTTGTCCCACTCCTGTGACGTTGAGTAAATCGTGAAATGATAGCCAGATCGGTCAAGGATCAGCTCCGATTTCGAAAAATAGAGCAACACATTTAGGTAAAGTAGGAAATCGTTTTGCGACACATGATTCCAAAGGATGCAATTATTAAAAATACTGAATCAGTTTTGGGTAAGATTTTTATTAGTTTTAAAAATTTTCCAAAGAGAAACACTCATTTTAATTATCTAAGTATGCTTTAATTAACTTTCAGTTTAAAAAAAAAATAAAGTACTAAAAGAAACTTTCATAAAACATGCTAACTATGTTTAAATATCTTTACATTTTAACAGTCAGGATTGTTCCACCAACGTGTATTAACATTTCCGAACAATTTTTTAATAGTAAAGCTTAGCTTTTCTCAAAATAGTTCCAAATCCCCCGAAGTATTTTTAGCTAAGAAAATATTTCACACACAAACTATTCCCATCGCATAAATGACTCTGATTTTTGTCTTTTCGGGTTTATTTCATTTCTGTAAACTTGAAACAACTTTGTTTTGAGATTTATGTTGCCTCATATATTATCAAAATGATCTTATTTTGCTTTCGAGAAATACAGTACTTTTAAAATTCAAATTGCGTGACCCGAAAAAAAACATTTAGTTTTCAACTTAAAGTAAGCCAAAAATTGGTCTAATGTTAGTCTCACGACTCTAAATTATCTGACTAAATTATATCGGAGTACGAATGTCGCATTCTGCTCCAGAGTATGATCGGGCTTAAATCCCATCTGTATCATATCCCCGTATACTGATCGATTCTGTATAATGTCTTTAATTGCAACTCTCTTTCTTCTTGGCAAATATTTTAGTTAGGAACATACAAATTCCTCTCTTTAACCTTCCAAGTGGTTTTGACGAGATATCTCGTCCATCAAGATCTGATCAATTTTGCTAATGACGCAATATCTCGTCATAAAGAAGGCCGATTGAATTCCGCATGATGAAGTACCGCCATTTTTTATGATGTCGAGATCAGGTCAAGCTTTTTGTAATGACGAAAGGTATATCGTCCATCAAGATATGATCAGTTATGCTAATGACGGGAAGCCTCGTCGGAACAACCACCCCCCCGGGGAGGGTTAATGACGACCAATCTCTTTTTGATTTCCATCACAATGAAAAGAAATATCTAAGGTGGTGCACCCCAGGTGCTGCCATTTAGTAACACCCAGTCGAATAAACAGAAATTAAACGTAGGGCATGATGGATTCTCCAACGCAAAAACAAATATTCTGGAGCAATGCTCTCTGTAACTAGGTAATAAGGAACTGGGGACATTTCACCATTTGACAACAAGGGACGAATTAACCTTGAAATTTCGCTTTTAGTGTAACGGAATTCAGTCGTATCTACGCGCGCACGAACACTTAAAACACGATCTCCGGTAATTACACCTGAAGCAAAAATCGCTCCACTCTTCGTGATCCGCGGCAACGAGTCAATCACGCAAATTTATGCCTCGGTGGTCGGCGTTGCGGAAAACCTCGCACCTCACACAACGAACCCTGCGCATACACCTCCACATCGGAATGGCCGTCATTAGCGTCCCTAATGAACGAGCCGTAAGTGCGGTAATGAGCGAGGTCGAATAAAGCGACCGATTAACAGGCCGGGAGTCAGCGGAGCGAAGGGAGAGACACCCCCGCCCGGAGTTATTGCCCATGCTCATGTTCATTATGAGGTGGAATGGAAGGAGGGGGTGATGAGGGGGGTGCGGTGATACCATCTGCGTCCCAGCTGCACCGGAACAACAGATTGGGAGGAAACGTCTCTGCAGACAGTGTGGCCGAATGCGGAGTATGAAATCGCACGAAAGCTTCCCCTTTTCTCTAAGGGGGCTGGGACTTTTTAAGTTGGAGAGAGAAATTTATAAGGTCCTGACTCCAGCAATTTCAAAAACAGACGTTTAGTATGAGAACCTAGTTATAGATAGACATTTAGCATGAGAACATAGTATAAAGATAGACGTTTAGTTTTACAACATACTTATGGAGATAGATGCGTAATATAAGATCCTAGTAATAGATCTGGACGTATAGTACGAGAACCTAGTTATAGATAGACATTTAGCATGATGACATATAAAGATAGACGTTTAGTATTAGAATACAGTTATAGATCATACAGGATTGGAGATAGACGCGTAATATAAGATCCTAGTTATAGATATGGACGTTTAGTATTAGAATACAGTTATAGATCATACAGGAGGAGATAGACGCGTAATATAAGATCCTAGTTATAGATCTGGACGTTTAGTATGAGAACACAGTTGTGGAGATAGACGCGTAATATAAGATCCCAGTTATAGATATGGACGTTTAGTATGAGAACCTAATTATAGATAGACATTTAGCATGAGAACATATAAAGATAGACGTTTATTATTAGAACACAGTTATGGAGATAGACGCGTAATATAAGATCCTAGTTATAAATCTAGACGCTTAGTATGAGAATCTAGTTACAGAAAGACATTTAGTATGAGAATATAGTATATAGATAGACGTTTAATATTAGAACATAGTTATTGAGTTAGGAACTTAATTTAAGAACCTAGATATATATAGTGTAAAGTACCTAGTTATAGATAGACATTTAGTGTGAAAACGTAGCATAAAGATAGACGTTTAATCAGAAGAGTGATGCCATTTCATTTATGCAAATTCATCTTGATTAAAGTCTTTTATTAATTAGTTTGTTGTATAAAGTAGTAGAAACATTTTTTCGACAGTATATTTATTATAAGTCGGCTTACAATCTAAACACTGTTGAAAAGCATGGTTCTGAGAAAAAGTAGAAAATATAATTCTGACTAAGTTAATGTCACTAAATGACTAAAATAACTAAGGTTAGATTTCCGAAGAAGTTTCATGCAATGCAAAATGACTTAATGGAATGCATCAAAAGATCAAAACATTCTGTTCTAGAAAAGCTGACTCCTTTCTTCAAAATTTTCATTTAATGATTAAGTCGACAGTATTAAAATAAAAAATTGGTATTTTTGAGTATAATATGGATAACCGTTTACCAATTCTTATTCGATTTTATATATATTGTTTTAAATTTATTTGAATGCATCCAAAATTTAATCTTTCTTTTGGGGATCTTTTCCAAAGAAATGCATGGGGTGTTTTGATTACATGCAAGACATGGGAATGACCAGATGAAGTATTGCAAGTGCACATTTTTCACATGTACTTTAAGTAAATTTTATTAACTCAACACTTTTGCCTTTTACTATTTTACAATGCAATTATTAATACAAAATTGGATAAATTAAATAAGTAATTCTAGTGTTACTATAAAAAAATGCACTACGAATAAACTGATTCAAAATAAAAAACACTTTGAATATTGCTGCTAGAGTTTATGTCTATTTTTTATCTACTGCAGAAAAAAAAAACATCTACATGTTGAGAGATTCTAATCATGTGCGAATTTACGTACGCCTATATTCTGATTCATTTTCCTAGTGCACTATTGCCACCCACGATGTTTCAATTAGTAGGGAAAAGTCAGAAAAATCAATTTCGAGCGTGAAAATACAAAACAGTCGCTTTTCCAATCGTAGCCTCTTTTTCTTAGTTTGAAAAAACAATGTTCAGCGACAGAAAAATTAAGGCGATAGATTAGAGGGGGAGGAAAATCCGAATGCTTATTCCACCAAGGGTGGATCGAATTGAAATAAGTGTTTGCACACACGGTTCGATGCTTTTGAAGTTTGGAAGCATTTTGGGACCTACAGCACGTACCTCCCACAACGTTATGTTCGTGCCCCGGTGTTCGATTCGGGCCTTTCCTTTGGCGGTGTACGAGTCTGACCGATTTTCACGCTGTTTTTCAATTTGTGGTAAAACGTCGGCGGCAACCGATTGTGAGAATGGGAGTTTTCGGTACTTCTTAAAATACACACGACTTGCCAAATAGATTGAGTATTGAAGGGATTCGAAAGAGAATAAAACTTGTTCGTACCAGAATGCCGACTTTAGGTTGGTTGAGTTTTCACGCCACAAAAGTCAAGCTACGCCAAACACAACACATTCAATGTCAAGGTAAGTATTTTAATCAACGTTGCTCTGGTGCAACATAACGGGCTATTGGTGACGTTCTAGGATCAAACCCGCAGGGTAAGAATCGAGGATAAGATATCGTAATTTTGAACCACGGTCAGATAACGGACAATGTCAAGGAGTTACAATACACAAAAAGTTTCACTGACACAAAAGAGAGAAATGTACCTAGAGCAGGAGTCAAACCTACAACATCTACAGTTGACGTTTCAAACTACTGATATTTAAGTTTTGTTAGAATTGCATAACAAATGCACAGTTTCAGAAATGAAATAAACTGTTTTTGTGTAAGACCCCGTTTGCTTTATTTTCATACGGAGGCAGCTGGAACCATCAGTTCTGGAATTCTTTTTGGAATAGATTTGTTTAACCTAGGTACTGGTCACCTTTTACAAGATAAAACTTAATAAACTAAGATCCACAAGAGAACAAAGAGCATAGATGCCTGATTTCGATGGGAACAAACTGCGTGTGTCACTAGTTTACCGTGTATGTCCCCTATTTGAAATATACAGAAGATATAAGCAACAGTCGAAAGAAGAGCCCTATGCGACCACAATTAAAACGAATAAAAATGTTTCTAAGATCTCAACTATAATAGGCTGTAAATTGATGCACCAACACCGAAAGAAAGATTCCCTTAGCCAGGAGCTGATTGGCAAAAGGCCAATAAATCTATTGTTTACAGTCAAGCCTAAGTTATTATCAATGAAATCGAAATGGAAAATAATCATAAATGCAGTGAAATCTTATAGATAGACAATGGTATAAGTTGTTTCGATGTTATTTAAAACGCGAATGAAAACACAACCACAATGACATTCAACGCGAGACAGCCGAGGCAATTGCCACGACCATATTCATATCGACCATATATGACTTTCATTTATTTCATTTCATTATATATGACTTTCATTTATTTCATTTCATTATATATGACTTTCATTTATTTCATTTCATTATATATGACTTTCATTTATTTCATTTCATTATATATGACTTTCATTTATTTCATTTCATTATATATGACTTTCATTTATGGTCGATGCAATTATCATCGACCATATGATAATTGCATCGACCATATATGACTTTCGTTATACTCAAACCCAACGACTTTATACCATCCATTGAAAAAGACGTTGGATGCAAACAGAATTGCAGGCGATTCTGTAAGCATGATTTCCTTAGAAACTGCTAATTGGCACCGGACTGTTTGTCGAACCTCATACACGCGACCGCTATTCTAAACTCTTCGTCATCTCAGCAAAGCGAATCACAGCAGAAAATAAAAGCAGGTCCCATCGAAGTGAGGGCATCCCGATTGGAATCCGAATCCGGTAGTCAGAAGCCCGATCCGCGTATCAAATAGAGGGGGTAGTTAGTCTAGGCGGGTGCGATTAGAGCCGGGCAGACTGCGTGACACGCGCCATAGGTAATAATACTCACATCGCGTGTGTGAGGGGGGGGGGCGTCCCTCCCTTGCGTGTTCTGTTTACGAAACCTTTCTCCTCACGCGTCATCTCATCTGCGTCCTCTACACGAGTAAGCACCGTGTTCACTACCTTTTCAGAACTCGTTATCGGCCTTTCTTCTCTTTGCCAGCACCTCGGCGCGACGCCGCTTTGCTTTACTTCGGGACAGTTAAAAAATGGTCTGTCTCTGGCCTTCGCACAACGGGTGGTTTGATTAAGTTGGTGGTAATAAAGTCCTTGGAAATTCAAACTGAAAAAGTTAATTTGAAATTAACAGTTTAATTCAATGTCTAGCTAAGAGTAAAGCATGACAATGTTCAATGACTCAACACAGTGATTATCGTATCGATTTAATTAAACCTGATAAAAACAGAACGACAAAAGACCGCAGTGAAATTTTAAGTTTGGATTTCCTTTTCATGTATATTTTTTTCTCGAGAAGCATACTTAAAGGTGTGTATGAGGTAATTCATTTTAGATATTATCCCGGTGAATGTTTCATGTCCCTTATTTTTTTTTGTGCTACTTTATACATGGGTTGGATGGTAAGTAAGTATTTTAATTAACGTTACACTGAAGTAACACGACGGGCTATTGGCGACGGTCCGGGATCGAACCCGAAGGGAAAGATCCCGGACCGTCGCCAAGCAATTTTCCCGGACAACACCAAGCAATTTTGAACAACGGTTAGATGACGAGGTCACACCTGAGCTGACTACCCACTCTCATATATGAGTTGGAAGATCAACGGAAAGCCCAAAAATGATATATATATATATATATATATATATATATTAGGTCATTGGGACGTAGTTTATATTTCCAGAGAAAAACATTTCAAGAAAATTCAAGATTAACATTTGTGCTCGGAGTAATAAGAAATGCGAGGTCTATTTTTAATTAATTAAATTGATCAAAAAATAAAATTCTCTATCAGCAAAAATTATCCCAAAGCGAAGATAAAACTAATCTTTGGAAATGTTGTTTTATATAACAATTGCATAAATCTGGGGAGGAATCAGCGTATTACTTGGAGAAGATGAACAGAAAACAAAAGAGGTCACGTCTCTTTAAAATACGTTTTGGCTATTTGAAGATCGAATTCGTAATGACTCAATACCCAGTTTTAATTCAAAATTAAAATTATAAGAATTCAGTTTGATTGTCTGAATAGTATGTTATGGTGCACTTAATTCCATTGGTCAAAGTACAATATAACCTATATACCATGTTATGCGAGTTACACGCGACCAACTCCTGATCATTCAGAAGCAGACATCAATTCTACAGAGACATCAATGCATTCTAAAATGTACATAAATCATAGACAAGATTTTGGGTGCCACTGAAAGAATTGAGTGAAGTAAGTCGGTAGTTTTTCTTCTGGAGGAGTCACCCAAGGAATAAAGGTCAGTCCAAATTCCTCGGTAAAATGCTAAAAGATAGGTTAAGTCAGACTGCAGTTATTACGTTATCTCACCAAAATGAAGCTGCTATTCTCTCTCTTTGCTATGAATCTGAATAGTATTGGGAGGGATAGTAAATATTTTTCATCCCCATTTGAATTTTCTTTTTAGGTTTTTTGCAAGATAAATTGAGAGATTGTTGTTAGAATACAACGCCTGGAAGAAGAAGCGAACAATTCTTTCAGCCGCACTCTGAACCATCAAAGTTGATGATACTGAAATAAACCGTTCGGAAATTTCAGACCCTTCCCAATAACCGCGAGATTTATGACACAGCAGAGGGTCGAAAGGTAGGCAAGAAAAAGGTGCCCTTTGTGATTTCCGTATGAGCGTCAGCAGCCGAAGAAAGAGGGGGGGGGGGGTTCTGGCAGCAGGGTACCGCAGGTGGTCTTGTGCACAGTCGCGCGACTGCCGTGCACACGATGCTCGCACGCACACCGCTAAAGCGTCTTAATTTGCCGCGAATGCTGGGGAGCAGCTGCGCCGCCTGCACCCGCCGAATCGTCCACCCCCCACACGTCGCCTCCTTTCGATTTTGCACCTTCATATCGGGAGGTTTTCACGTCCGCGCTCTCCTAAACGCGTTTGAGTGTGAGAGAGCTCTATCAATTTCCCTTAAAGCTATTCAGGGAATGGAGAGTCAAATGGGTTTTATGGCCATTCCGACACACACACTCTTCTGCGCGACTGGTAAATGACTCTTCACCTGAAGAACTGTTTTGAAGGATAGCGGGCGAGTCTTCCTTAAGGGTTACTTGTACCACAACGATAGTCGACAAACATTTAATAAAGGGAACTTAATAGGGGACGCTAAAACCTCTGCCCTTATTATCTTTGGGTTAAAAGTACCATTTTAGTAGAATGTCTTCGTCGAGATATTTGATGATTTGATTCGATTAAGCCTTAATTAAGATTAATATCAAAAGTGTGATTTTTTGTGAATTTAATCTAGAACCGTTACATTAAATGTCGTTTCTTATGCCTTATTTATTTTTGCGAGTTGCAGGCGGCTAATGTTCAATCCCTGTGGCTAAACCTGAATGTATATCTCTCGTCTTTATCAATTAAACCTTCCTTGCGTATGCGTGTCTATTACTTGACGTTGTTCTGTCTTGTTTGTGGTGTATCTGAGACAAATGACGCTCTTGCACCTTAAAAAACCAACCTACCTAATGTATTACTTAAATTTAGCTTTTTATAAAGCTAGCACGTTTGTAAATTTAGTCGCATACATTAATGCTTTCTATAGCTACGATTAACTGTATGTGTGGAGTACATACAAAATAATACGAAAACCTGTCCAATACTAGGTACTTTCCAACTATATCATGGTTAATTTTAAGCTTCATTTCCACATTCCACTTAGAAAAACACTCGGCACTTTCAGCGTTGATATTCCACAATAACACAAATAGAAAGTCTAACAATTGAGTTGTTAATGAAGAGTTAATTTTTCTGGGAGCTTTAGTTGTCCTCATCCTCATTTATAGTCACTTTATTTATGTTCGATTATGGATGATGATCCGCCGAAAGGCGGCGTATTTTTTGTATTTTTGTTTTGAAGCTTTGTACAGTAAACTATCATTTTGGTTAAGATCCTCAACTTTATTGTAATAAAAGTTGTAGTTTTATTTATATACAATTGTAAGCATAAATAGTGATTAAATTAAATATATTTTATAACATTAAATAAACTTATTTTAGTGCTTTTGACGACATTACCTGTAACATAAAAATAGCCTCAAACAAAAAAAAAGTGAATGGTGTGAATTTTGAGGGTGTATCTAGGTCAGCTTCAAATGCTTCAGTATTCTTCTGAAGTTCTGTCAGTTGATTTCGCCAGTTCGTATTAAGAAAGCATCAACATCAGCGGGAGATATGAAATTTGTCTATAGAAATCAGGTCATATGATAAGAAATGTCCTTTTCATAGTGCGCCTTTTTTATTAATGGATTATCAAAACTTCAAACACATTTACCAGAAAAACTTTTTTAGAGACGAAAGTTGAATAACACCCTTTCCAATATTAATCTTACTTCGCGATTATGAATTACTACAATCTCACTCAGTATCTTAAATGCAGCCGAAATTAAATTCAGTTGATTAAGGAAATTTGATAGTTTTTTAAGAGTCAATGGTTCAATCGCAGCATAGGACGGGCAGCCTTTTACAATTAGCATATACTCCATATGATAGCTTGTACGCTAAAGGAACCTTAGGGTCTGAAACCATGCCCTCCTGGTTTCTACGTTAAAAATTTTCTTAATTCTTTGATAGTCTTAGAAATTATACAGAATCAGAGCAAGAAAATATTGTGCCACCTTCAAAGAGGGCTGTCCTCCATTATTCGCAGTTGCTTAAGATATGGAACTGATGTGATGCTGACGTAATCTGAGACAATCTTTCTCTCATACTTCTAACATCTAATGACACTATTAAAAACGGAAAAAAGACAAAAGCAACAAACGAGAAAACCTCAAGCATGACATGTATAGGCTAAAAAAGTCGACAATTGTCGAAATTTCGAGTGGTCTGAAAGATTTGAAGGTAATAAATATGCGCTTTCAAATATCCTTACTTTCACTGATAGCACCTTTTATCTGATGTTCATTTCGGGGGCAGTATTGAGAGAGCAGAAGGGTCTATAATGAAGCGAATAAAACAATGCGATAATCGCAGATAAGTTAGGGAAGACCGGTATGGCTTCATTGGCAATCGATCGGGAAGCCTCATACATCTCCCCAGTCCAGATTCTAAGCTACTCTCATGATTTTAGGACCACCCTTTTTAAACTTTAGGCAGGATCACGAAAAACGAATCGTTTCACGTCCATTTTCACACAATGACTAAACGCATGAAACAAATGCAAACTGAACGTACGATACATCAGTTTAAAAATTGTATTACATATTTATTTAATAATCTGTTGCTTCCTGTGACGGTAATTCAACTACTCCTACTAACAAATCTCTCGTACATCTATTAGATCGAAACCTAAGGTTTGTAATGGTTCTGAACCACAACGAGTATCCATGCCTGAACTGTTTCATACCCAGAGTCTGCTGAACCTTTCACGAGATTTTTGAGTAGCGTAATGTTACTTTTCCCCACAACACGGAATGACTAAATAACACCAAATATATTGATTGCAACAATCCTATTGGTCAGGATGGTCAAAACTCGACGGAAGCTTTACTAGGTTGCATGGTGGCATTATGCGTGTGATCCATTTAGAGGAGTACAAACTACTCGGCTACCAGGCCAGTAGTGGCAGTCAAAGTGGTAAGTGTAAGAGTGGTAAATTTTGGAGTTTGTCGCGAGAAATACTTTTAATTATGCTTTAAAAACGTAGTAAACCTATTTCATGCCGATAACGTCTAGTATAAACAGAAGACTATTATTTCGCAGATAAAACGCCGCCTGTCACCAAATGATGATTAATTTTGTGCTCAGTTTTCAAAATGTTTTAGTCACTTTTAATTTTTCGTGACAACAATTTTAACATTCAACATGTGGTTAAGCGGTTTTTGATTTATTACAATTTTCCCACCTTTGTTTTCTCATAGACTGAAAGAAAAAGACTTGCGATATTTTGCCACCTTCTAAACATTAACAAACCAGACTCCAGGAAGGGACTTGCTCAATTTTTTGGGAAAAGTGACTTATTACATTTTGCCATCTGAGCACAGAATTAATCGATGTGATCAATTCTGTATGGCGACGTTATATCCAGACCTGATTAGTATTCTTATATGCTGTTTTGACAATGGGTGAAATAATAAGATCAGAAGAACAATGGCGTTTCCAAAAGCAATTAAAAAGAATTTCTCTAATCCTTTTGATCGGATGTCGCAGGAAGGGTTCTCGGACGCAGAGCACCCACACGGTGTATGTTGACTCCAGCCATTGTGGCAAGTGAAGCACTTTCTTCCCTAATTCGTTTCACGCCCCTTTAAGACCATTCCGGGACTTGTTAGGGGGTTCCGGGCGCATCTTGGAGGGCACCGGGGTCCGCGGGCGGGCGCGCGCTCCGCTAGAGCGTGACGCGAGCGGAAACAGAGATGGCTGTCCCCGATACGGCTTCCTCCGCGCACAGGATGCGACACCCCCCTGATCATTGTGCACAGCCCCCCGGCCAAATGTGTGTCACGTCTCACCGCTAAGGTCAAGGTCTTGATTGACAATTCGCTTTAAGTATGGGTGGTGTTGATGGGATGAACCCACGATGCAAGAATGTATTGCACCGGTTGTGCTACAATTGCGATGCATAGGGAAAAGGGTGACGGTGATGCAATCCAACAGTTCACCACCTTTTCACTGTTGGAAAGCTCGATTACGTGCTTCATCACATTCGTCCAAATCAAATCGAGCAAAAATCAATAAGGTAACATAAATTGAAGATGCAAGTCAGTTGGAAAGATATGATAGTAGTAAAAGGAAAATATTTTAATTTTGTAAGATTTCGATTACATATTTCAGGTTTTTAGTTTGTATTGCGCCAAACTTCTAATTAAATTTGAGATTAGAAAAAAATATACATGTTTAATGAATCTAGCAGAGAGGGCTGAAAGTGCCTTGCTCATTCAAACTCATTCCTCGTGGTTCAGATGTTGCTATGTTTCGTTTTCTTATTTGAGACGAGTGCCTCAATGCCTATTTATTTAGAATTGAATAAGAATTCCCCTATAATTGTCCTTTTTTAATCCTGGACGACCATTGAATAGCAGATGTTTGGACACGTGTATCGTATTTAAATGGTTTTGATACAATTTTGCAAGATTCTGGGAAGCAAGAAGGCTAATAACTTAATTATCAAAAACCTGACATTTGTAAATAAATACGTTTGGCTTGGTACTCTACCATAACTTTTTTCTACACTATAATTTGAGACAGTAACATAGAAATGCGTCTGAACTCCTTTTAAGGGTCTTTGGAGGAGTAATAAAAATAAATCTTCACTTTGGATTTTCGGCACAGCTTGTAGCCTCGGAGAATTAAGACTTGAAATATTTTTTTTTTTTACAATTCAGTCTAGTTTCGTGATTGTATTTGCGAAGAAAGTCAAATTCCATGAATACATGGGAAAATAATTTAATTTCACTCCCTTTCCCGTGAGGCAGTTTTGATACAGGAGGAGGGGAGGGGAGCAATTTGAATGCATAGGGCAACAGAATACATATCTAATTTAAACATGATTTCGCGAAAAATGTGCTAATAACGAGTCTCGAAATCACATTCAAAGTAAAAGAAACCATGCTGTGGTTTTGTAATGTGAAACTGGGACTAGATAACCGAATTTAACTGGTTTGTTACTATTCTCATCTTCGGATTAGGTGGGATGGGTGCTGTGACGTAAAGAAAACAAAAAGAAATTGATTGGATGTTACAAAGGGAGACGTTTTCTTGAGTTTTGTGAGGTAGGGCTTCTAGATTTGGTCTGAGGATAATTTAAACTTGCTTATTTGTTACCTAATGTAATAAATATCATGTTTCCCGTCCAACACAGCATATGTTTTGAGGGTCATCAAGTTTTGTGAACTGTCAAGGTAGGACATGGTTCAAAAAAGACCAAGAACTACTGGCGTAGACCGAATATCCTTTATGGAAATCTTACTGCAACGACGAAGAGGATCCTAACGGAACAGAACAGATAATTTTCAGTACATCCTCAACTTCTATTTCTTCTCTAACCTAGCAAGAGGAAAACACGAATGGATATTGCCGCGATGGAAGAGAGAAAATTTCTTTTATTCATATCTGGGACGGACGACATCAATGTTTTCATTCTTCTCCTTTTGGTGACATCAAAATGGTTCAGGAACACTGGTCACGTGCGCGGATACGCATCAAGGAAATTTCAGAACAAAAGGGGGTGTGGTCCTGGTCTAGGCGAACACCGACTCCCCCTCCCTTCCAGCTACCTAGTAATCTGCCTTTCTAAGATTGATTTTTTCTTTTTATTTTACCCTAACCTTATTTTTTACCTATGTTTCATTTTTAGAGTGATGCTTCACTGACCAATGGATCCACTATATGGGAAGTTATCATAGCGTGGAATCCATATGTCTGCTTCACAATGAACCTTTTGCCGAGGAAACTTTACACCGCGCATTTCGTTTTTTTCCTTCGAAACTTCAGAACATTTATTGAAATGATTTTCCTGAACACTTTTGCCATACTTTTAGATTACCTCAGATTCATATTTCGCAACAATGAAATGGTATTAGCAACGCATATTGATTCGGATTTAATTCTGAATTTCACTTAGAATAGTCAAGGTGTTTTTTTTTATTTGAAACAAAAGTGATTTACAAAAGTGATTTTATTTAACGAAAGTTCTGTTTTTATTAAATACTGCAAAGAGAGTGAATTTGAATCAGTTACTTGCATAAATTCTTTCGCTCACTTCATATGCACAATATAATTTCTGTTGTACGTAAAATAAAATAAAATCTGTTTAATATACCTGTTTTTAAATTCACACTTTTATAACAGTATTATCCACTTAGTGAACATTGAACTAGATCAGTGAACTAGGAAAATATATAGAGAATATAAATGTGGTATCTGGGATCAGTCAGTTCAATAGCACCTCAATCAAACCTATTTACAAAAGGCATCTAACTGCTAAGCAAGGACCCGTCATCTGACCATGGTTTAAAATTGCGAGATAGATCTTTCTTCCTTCGGAATTGATCAGGACAGTCGCCAATAGCTCCTGAGCGACTTAAATTCCACTACATATCTACCATTTCACGGATTCCCACTTAAGTTATTTCTGATGGTTTTATAATTACAGTTCTAACTTTTATAAATGCATCCGTTTACTGCTAAAAATTTTGCGTTGAATTATATTTTCAATACGTTCAACGGACATAATCTATTCATGGAAAAGTGACTTATTTTTCTTTCGTTACGGGTGTATTGTGCTTGTGACGAAACCAATCTCCTCACAAATTCAACCTCAATAAGATATAAATTGATTAAAATCATGTCGTGCCTCTGATATTTAACAAAACAGCTAATTTTTAAAATTAATGCCGGCCTTCAATTTAGGTCCAAAAAAACTTTCTGGGATAGCTAAATTCCACAATGTACTACCACATTGTTGAATAAAAGCGATCAAATGTGCGTATTTAAAGGTAGTATGGAGAATCTTAAAGTGGAGAAAATCTTTCTTGGTAGAATTAAAAAAAAAACGGTCTGCACACGACAGACCACCATTCGATTACATGGCGTCATGCTTTGATAGTTGCATCGAAGAAAAAGAAAGCTTATTCGCGTGACAAACGTAAGCCCTCTTGTTACACCCACTTGTTCATGTGAAATTAAGCTCAACATGAACAATGGAAGGCTATTGCAAAGTTAAGAATATCGTGCGACGAAGAAATGAAATAGATTTATTTCGTCTGTGTTCTTTAATAGGCTGCATAGATGCAGGGGTATCTTAAATCTTGTAAATCTGGCAAGATACCATTATTTAAAATTTACAACAATAGCAGAGGGCTATATATATATATATATATATATATATATATATATATATATTAATAAGAAAAAAAAACAGGTGAATTTGTTTATTTGATATCACTTAAAACACGTACAGATAATTTTTTCAATCTCTCCAAGGGGGGGGGGGAAATCGCATTTTTACCTCGAATACAATTTACCCAACTAAAAAAAAAAGCATTGATCCCGTTTTAATATTACCGATTTGTGCTTTGTTTTCTATTAAAACTAAGGCCACTCTAGCCCAGTTGGTAGAATTTTGGATTATCAACCGCTGGGAAGCGACTTCGAATCTCGATTCAATTGAAGACCATTTTGTACGTGGGAGGTGGTGCGCATTAAATCTGCAGTGGCCTCAAAAATATCTTCACATAGACTTGGTATGGAAGTTTGGAGAGTGGGGTGCAGCTCAGGTGTTAACCACGTCATTTGAAAATCGTTCTCAGAGTAGCATTATTGCTAATAGATACACTATAATCTGTACTTGACCGAGATAGGTAATCTATTAGGCAGATAGATATATACCATTGGTGTCAGATGGAAATCATACGGAAATTGTACTGGTAAAATGACATAAAGAAAAAAAAGCCCACACAAGTTCCCTGAATAGAAATGTCGCAATCTGATTACTAAACTAAGAGAGATCTAGCAGTTAGGTAGTTACTAGAGAGCAACACAATGGGCTATTGACGACGGTCCGGGATCAATCCCCTAAGGGAAAGACCCGAGGACAACACCACGTAATTTTGAACAACGGTCAGATGACGAGGCAATACCTGAGCTGGCACTCCACTCTCCGAAATTCCACACCAACCCAACGTGACGACTTTCGACCACGACAGATTTAAGGTGCACCAGCCGCCTCTACACCATATGCTTACAAACATCCATGTTCTGACCCGGATTCGAACCAGGAACCTTCCGATCGTGAGGCTAACACTTTAACCACCAGACCGCTTGGCCGGCCTAGAAGTTAGGTAGATTACTGTTCTAGCAGTGAAGGTAGAATACTGTTCAATATATATTGTGCTGCTAACAGATATTATTCACATTACTAGTTGGTTTTAATGACGGAAGGGCCATATTTGGAAAATCTGTGCGAAACTATTCCAAGTAAATGGCCATGCACGCAGAAGAACTTTACTGACACAGAAAGGTTTACTGACACAGAAGACACGGACACACAGAAGACACAGAATGGTAATGGTAATTTTAGTTAAGGTCGTACTAGAGCAACACAACGGGCTATTGACGACGGTCCGGGATCAATCCCTTAAGAGAAAGATTCGAGGACAACATCTCGTAATTTTGAACCACGGTCAGATGACGAAGCAACACCTGAGCTGGCACCTCCCTCTCCAAACTTCCACACCAACCCAACGTGAGGAATTTCGGCCACGACAGATTTAAGGTGCACCAGCCGCCTCTACATCATACGCTTACAAACATCCATGCCCGGACCCGAATTCGAACCAGGAACCTTCCGATCCAGAGGCTAACACCTTAACCAGTATACCGGTTGGTCGGCAGAAGACACAGAAGAAAAGGTTTACTGACACGGACTTGACCATTCACAGATAAATTGTACTAGTTTTATCAAATCCCATGTGGGCACCCGTGTAAAAGCTTCACAGGGCCAATTGCAGAATCCCAATGGACCGCGAACCCACATCGCTGACTTCAGATCCGAGTTGAAGCAGCGAAAGATCCCCCATCTAAGATGTCGGCATCGAACTCCATCCCATTCAAGACCAGAAGCTGCAGAGAGCTCGGGAGGTGCTGAAGAGGGAAAAAAACAGAGTATCGGATGACAAAGAAATGCAGTTCGTGTGTGCGAGCCAGATGTCGCGGGAGACGCGTGTCCGGCGTGCGCTGCCATCTGGCCCAGCCTGCCGCACTCCCGCTTCTATCGTTTGTCACAGATGCAATGTTTATTCGGGACCTTACTTTCCAAGATCTCCCGACAAGGGGGACCCTCTCGGCAGCCCACTTGAGCTCCAGATCGTGTTTCGGGAGATGACTGCTCCAGTGAGGGGAGTCTGTGTCTTCGGATTTCGGAAGTTGCGTTCTACTGCCATTTTTTTTTTTTTTTTGCTTGTTGGCTCTTATGGAATGGCAAATAAAAGAAGTCGACTTATCATTTGTGGGGATATTGGAACACGACATTGTTGACAGACTGGACAAGGGGGATTCTTCAGATGTTCTCGAGGGTCTGTATACTTCTAGTGAGTTCTCGACAACAAACTCTGATGTGTCAAATCCCCTCCCCCAATCATGACTGATAACAGGAGGAAATTCCAGGTCTATCATTGTTTATAAAGGGGATAGAGGGACTCAAGCGGATTTATCTAGATTGCGATGTGGACATCTTAGGAGCATGTAATTCTTGAATGGTCAGGTCAAAAATGTTTCCAGTTAGTCATAAGTGCAAGGAGGTGGGAAGTTGGGTAGTTAAATTTACGTCGCATTGGAGGAACACAATGGGCTATTGGCAACGGTCCGGTATCAATCCCGAAGGAAAGGCTTCAAAGACACCTCTAGTTTTGAACCACTTTCAAAATGAAACCAAAACCTGAAAAAGCACTCCACTCTCCAAACTTGACATCACGCCATCGTAAAAGTGAAAAGGGGATTAAGCTTCTGGTAATAACATTCTTTCCTGAATTTGAATTAGGTCTTCCGACTTTTTCCAGAATTCTAATGACCTAATACTTTCTTCGAGGACAAATGATACGTTGGACTTGGACTATTTGGGAGGTTTTATCAACTATACGAATACCACGGACGATTGTAACCCTTTTGTCATGGGATAAGATCATTTACGAGTAATCTGCATTCCATAGATGTAAAATGGCCAGATGAAACATTTCGTGAAAATAAAATCTAGAGATATGACAACGATTTATTCTCAAGCATTGGGATTTACTATCCAGTCTCGCAGCATTTTAAACCTGAGGAATTCCTTTCATCTATAAAAGCTTGATTTTATTTCAAATAACCGCAAATGAAGTCTTTCAATTTTTTTAAATCTCTTTACACATGATATTAAGAAATTATACTGCAATTTGCAGCAGAAATATATTTTTTTTCCGAATTAAAATTTCCAAAGGGGATAAAACGCCAAAGGTATTTTAAAGTAGCTACGAAAGCTACTTCCAATTTGAAACAAACTCACTGAACGAGTTCTTTAGTGTGAGAAAATCATATGAAGCATATAAAATACCCGAAGCAGCTAGGATCTCCTGAAATCAATTTATAGGCCATCTATCAAGAAAACTAGCGGAATCTTAGAGCTATAAAAGGTCATCGCTTCGTATACGTGGGAAAGCATCCAATTGCGGAAGAAAACCTTGTCCGTTCCGGAGTCCTGATTTTGATTTCTTGAACGTTATTTCTGCTTACATTGTACTACTATTCATCGATATTGTTTTTTACTTTACCTCTCTTTATATTTTTTCCGCCTTCGATTCGAAATTTCGATTTAAATTTAAATAAAAGATCGAAATCTAAAGCCTATCAGAATAATAAACTTCCTTGTTACAAATATTTGTCCGGAGCTCCCAGTTATTTATATTCATGTTAGTGATTTTCAGTGTAAGTATACAAACCAGACGGTATGCGAAGATTTCACTTCTGTACATATCGGGGTTATCTTGAAACATAGTTGACCGCTGTTTAAGAAACGTTTGATGTTTTAATCTAGTTTGTGTTTACCAATCAACAATCGATCATCGATTCGGAATTCGACTCTTTATTGATGAAATGCTAAAATCATGCTAAGTTTCGTTCAGAATACGTGCAAAGAAACACGTACCGTCGAGGAAATACCACCACCAATATTTAGCCTGACAGAGTACATGCCTGTTATAGAGGCTATTCGAATTTATATTTTGTGTTTTAATAAAATGTGATAAAATGTTTTTATAAAATGATTTTTGTAAGTATTAAATCCCAAACAAACTAATATTTTTTTAGGTATTGCATTTGTTGTCTTTTTGCGAGAAGGATTAAGTAAAGAGGACATTTTTTTAAAGAATTTCCATGGAAAGACTAGAGCCACCCGTCACGATATCCAGAAGCGACATAAAGCTATTTGAAAACGCATCCATAGAAGACTAACAGTCTTGTTTTCAGTAAAATATTCGGTTGTTAATACGCAATTTTCACGAAATATGCCATCTTCTTCTATATACCTGAAGTCACATTGTTTGTATGCAGCATTCATAAGACAGTAACAATTAATGCTTACAAACTAATACTAATTGATGTTTTGCAAATTATGTAATTTTTCCCATTCGATTTCAAGATAAAAGCACTCTCACAAAAGGGCCCTTTTATTCTAAAAAGAAAAAGGGTTCGAGTCCTTTCACTCTACCCGGCTCTAGAGTGCCTATATAATAAGAGTGGCGACAAGGGACCAAATTTGGCCCAATGCGCATGCGCGGCAGCCATTTTTCTACCAGAATCGTCTCGAAGAATGCTGCTTTGCGAATTAATATATCATTTCAGAGAGAACAAAAAGCATATAATTGTTATAATATGGATACATTCGGTATAAATGAATCATAAAAACGCTCAGTTATATGCGTAATTGATGAGATGGATTGCACAACGCGCTAACTTAGATTGCGGGAAACATCATGTTGTTCAAAAAAAAGCTATTTACTTAAAAAGTCTTCAAATTTATGCTGACAAAGCACTAGAATAATAATAAATAAACATTCTAGAACACGAAATGGAACATGAAAAAGCTATATTTTCTTTTTAATTTATATACACACGTTTTTCTCGAACACACAAAAAGTTCCCATGTTAAGTCTACGGGAGCAAGGAAAAGACCGCCTCGGGTGGTAGAAAAGGTCTGTAAGCCAATCAGAAAATGTTTCCCGTATGTCGCCACTCTTATTATATAGGCACTCTACCCGGCTCTGCCGTCAGGTGTGAAAAACACTCTCATCCAGAGAGTTTATGACACAAACCGCTCTCGATAACTATCCGCAGTCAATATGCACTGAAAGGTTAATGTTTGTAAGGGGAGCATCCTAATGTATAGTTGATGGAGAGTGCGAGTTCCAGGCTCCAGCGCTCAGCTCGGTCATTCCTCCTCGTATAAAAGCGACCACCGAATTACTCCTCTCCCCCCTTCGGTTTTCATTATTTCTTTTTTGCTCTCTTCTGTACGCGCAGGAGGAAAAACTCGTCCGAACAATAGCCAACTCTCTTCTGCCGATTTCTTTTTTGCCAGCGTCCACCTTTTCCGCGTCCGCCTCCATAACATGCAGCAACAAACACAATCCGCATTTATTTGACTATTATTAAGCACATTTCGTAATGAATCGGTCCGGTGCTGTTCACAATCGCGCCGTCCGGAGTTGCTTAACAGTTTGTTGTCGAGTTGCCTCATCGCTTAGCTGCTCGTTAATGCCTTGCCACTCAACCGGCCGGGACGGCGGAATGAAAGGGCTTAGGGCAGGTAACAACGCAATAAATGCTGGAGATTTTCGAGTAATCAATTTAGCTTCAGCAAGAAACTTTATTTGTGCGACCGACCTTTCCAGAGGCATTGCTGTCCATGTACACATTTCAACAAGACACCATTCTGCAAAACATATTTCAGATTCCAATTACACCACCTCATTGCTCAAAGTTTAATTTGAGATGATGATTGTCTCGACGAGGTATCTCGTCTTTAAAAGAAAACTGAGCAGATCTTGATGGACGAGATATCTTGTCATTAGAAGAAAACTGACCACATCTTAATGGACGATGCGTCATTAGAAAAAAACTGACCAGATTTCGTTATTATAAAAATATCGGCAATATCGTGATGTCGCGTCACTAAAGGTCAGAACAGATCACACTAGGGGGTCATTGGTCAAATCTTGACGAGATATTTCGTCGAAATCACTTAGAAGATTAACACCCCTTTCTTGTATTTATGTCTGGTGTACGATGTATAGAGTATCATGTCTTTGATGTATAATATCCTGTACACCCCTTGCCAAGAATTTAATCTCTTGTTGGTTGGCTGGGTGGCTTAGGTCATGAAATATACATAGCCTTTTTTTATTTCATCTATGTAAATATTTCTAGTTTTCGTTAAAAAGTTTATGAATTTCCATTTATGTATTATTATTATTATTATATTTTTTATTTATGTCCATTTATGAATTATTATTATTATTATTATTATTTTTTTTTTTTTGAATTTCCGCTTTTTTGTACTTTTGATTTTTAATTTTTCTCACGTTTGTTTAATGTCTTGTGTAGGATGTTTAGTTTGATGGGTACTGTTTTTAATTCACCACGTCATCCCTCCCTCCCACCCTTGTCGTTTGTTCGTAGGTTTAATACATTCCATTCATCTGCTGCTTACGAATTTAAATCACGTATAAAAGTTTCTAAAATGTAGTACAGTTCAAAATGCTAGAAAAAAATAGGTATTTTAGAGAGAATAGGGTTGAATTCAGTCTGACAAATTATGTTGTTTATAAAATAAAAGAAAACTTACCTGTTATCGTGAAGCATGAGGTAATATACAATATAAACAAAAGTCGAGGAACCATTGTGGCGTAGTAACTTCTGATTCGAGGCCGACCAGGTCCTGTAATATAAATACGTCATGAATTAGAAGGTGTCTTACATTAGCTTAAACTGAAAGATTTGAATTATGAGTATTTTTCAGATAATAGTATCGATACAATAACATACCGATCAGTATGGTATTAATATCAATTTACAAGTAGCACTACAAAATTTACTATGTTATGCTAACAAGTTTTATCGGATTTATAAATTTTTTTTCGTAAATTGCCTGGGGCCCAGTTGGTGGAGTAGCTGATTAAGAACTGGAGTGTAGCGAGTTCGAAACTCGATCCAACCAAAGACCTTCGTGTATGTGTGTGTGGGGGGGGGTGCACGTTAAATCTGCCGTGACCTTTAATGCCTCCACGTTGGAGTGATGTGGAGGTTTGGAGAGTGGGGTGTCAGCTCAGGTGCTGACTTCATCATCGCGGTTCAAAATCACGAGGTGTTGTCCTCTGATCTTTTCCTTCGGAACTGATAACTGATAGTAGATCGTCGCCATTAACCCATTGCGTTTCTCCAGAGCGATGCTATTTCAACTACCTACCTTATAAATTTCTTGTTTAGGGTTCAATAGGCTCTGGGCTCAGATCATGGTCTGGGCATGTCTTTAATGGTTCAGAATTCGTAGAATCTGTTCTAATCTGTCATCGTTTAGCAAAAAATGACAGTAGAGCGACAAACCACACTTTTAAATTGTGACAGATGTACAAATGATTTATGTTTAGTTTTACGAATCGACGCTTAATTTTTTTTTTTTGTACTTGATTTGAAAAGTGTTAAAAATTAAAATATTGCATTAATCTTCAATGAGAAAGCGATTTCAAAATTTCGTCAAAACCCAAACAATACAATAGTTTTGGTCTCCTGCAATCATTATATCCCTGGTTTTCAAGGATAAAAATCAACAATAAACAATGATAAACAGTCAGACACGCAATGTTTATCACACTGAGTTTCCCTATTTGTTCAAACAAAGACTCAACATTTTGGTATTTTGGAGGCAAAGGGTGAATTTGGATTTTGATTCTCGTCTTCAGGCGCGGAACTTATACTCTGAGAAGCGTATCATAATTGGAAAATCTGTTTAAAAAATAATGTAGGAAAAAGAATTAAAATATTTTTTTTTCTCTTTAAAAATCTACCTCTTCCTCATCTACGTCCTTGTGAATGGGTACAATAGAAAAAGCTTTTAGGGAAATGTATTCCAGTACTCTTTCATGGTAGATGATTTTAGCAATTTCCTTCATGCATGGATCAGATAATGAGGAGACAGAGCATGTACACTGAATATTAGTTAAGTTTTTTTATTCATCAATTATTTTTGTGCAAAGTCCCATAACGTCAGGAACGCATTTACATCTGTTCAACAAGTTGGTTGATAGATCAAATGAATTTGTGAAGACGATGTTTGGGATTTTCATTTGCTTCTGTCAACTTAATTTTTGCAGAATTTTCAATGCCGAATTAGGACGAAGAACTAGGTCTTGAATTAGATCATTAACAAACAAATTCCATGATGTGTAGTTAAAGCTTTCAAACAAAAATAGTAGCTAATGCTTTTAAAAATTATGTAATTTTTATAATCAAAATCTATTTAAATTCTGAATGGAAACTCGACAAAACCAAAAAGCTAACGCTCATTGAATTATCCTTGGTATAGAGGTCAATTTTAATCGAAAATTTCTTAACAATAAATGAACGTTAAATTACCATTGAATGTACAGATCTAGTCTTCAAGGTTGTTTTATAGAATCTCCATTCAAAGAAATGGATTAGCATTGAACAAAATTAGAATGCCGTATGGTATCACGCACATGAGCACTTATAAACGATTTCATCACTTCCGAGTCAAGAGCTCTCAGTGGATCAGTGCATGACCCAGTAATTTGGGATTAAATTATAACTATTACTCCCAAAATTAGGAGAGTGGTATAGCCACAGTCGGTAATTAAACATAAAAGCGAGGTGGGGGAAAAAACTGTCTCGTAAAACCACGTGACACCGTTGACGAATTGAGAAAAGATGAAGAACAGAAGAGCGAATAACGGGTCGAAGGAAACGAGTCTATCCACCTACACGATACGGCACTATTATCTACAGAAAGATAAGCAGACTCGCCTTCTCTCGGTAGTCATGTTCAATATTGCGTCATCAAGCCTTCATGGCCATCCCTTTCTCTGTACCTCTTACTCTAATTTCCTCCGTCCATTTCAGTCACCAATTGAGGAATAAATAAATATCCACAAGAAAATTCGTCGTCTCTTATCTGATGTACGAATGTAGGTACTGTTTTTAATTAAGTTTCCGTCAGTATTAGGAATTTTTTTTTAATATGCGCATCCTAGTTGAACTGAGAGATTCTATTTTCTAAACTTCAATTCAATCAAGTATATAATAGACGCGTGTTTTCTCTTCCCTTTTCGTAATCCAACGATCGTATATGCCTTCTTCATTAGTGAGTAATACAATATGTATTTGTATTTCCATCAGAAACTTTGAATTATATCTAGCAGTAACAATGTTTCAGTATCACGCAAAACTGAAATGGCGTTATTGAATCGGAGCCACTGTTAAGTTTGTCAGATCCATAACTTTGCCTTGAAAAAAAGTAATATTCTAAACTTTTGTTGCAAATAAGTGAAATTATGCAGCAGGAGATACATTTGTAAGTGCTTTTTCAAAACTAGTAGTATCCTGTAGTTTTCAACTTTTTAAATCACTAAGGCTATTTTTGTATACTGTAATCAAAATAAAATATTTCATAAACTGATTCATAATGTCTAGTAATATTTCACACCTTTCAAGATAAGAAATAAAGACCAAACAAGAGAAACTAATACTAAAGTATGAAACAATTCCACTATTTTGTTATGAAAGCGTTCTTTGGTGTTGTTTCCGCAATTCATACTGAATCAGTGCAAAAGCATAGTATACCTCTAAAAATTATAATCAAGTTTACGCATTCAATATTTGATATGTATCTGGTTGAGTTTAAGAAAAGCTAATGTCAATTTTTAACTATAACTATGTTTAAAAAGGACAATATATGTTATTTTATGCTCTTTTGGATTGATAATAAAAATTACATCGTAGATTCTGTTTTTTACGAAATAAAACTTTTCACGAGTCAAAAGAATACAGGTTGAATGGTTATTATAGGTTTATTGCCTCATTAATAATTTTTGTTGCTAATTTTGACCATAGCTCTTGGATTCGTTCATATATGGAGTACAATGTCCATCATTGAAGAATGTTTCTGATATATTATCATCTGTTAAAATGTGCAACGAATACACAGTATGAATGCGAGTCGTATAATTTATGATTGCAAGTAGACACTAATAATGACTCTGCAACTAAATTACCATTACACATTCGATTTAAGGGTTCCTAGCAACAAAGCAATAAGCCACAGTTCTACAATGAAAAAAATTGAAAACAAAATCTTAAAGCTGATCAAAACAATTTCTGAAAATTTAAATGATACTTGAAAGTATAAGATAACGTGACCTCTTGAAAGCACTACAATTTCAAAATTTCGCAAAACTTAAAAATTGACCACCTGAAAAATATTTTGAAGTGTGACTTATCACTATGTTGCTCAAAACCCTTCAATTCGAAAGTTGTCATTTTTTACTCAGTGGGGTAGCACACTCACACCACTTCCCAGAATCAATTTACCAATCAACCTGCGAAAGTTCCTCGGATCAAAACTCCCTCTGACAAAAGAATTGCTCCGAGATAAAAGATATGCGAATACCTCCAGCTATCTTGGTAAGTGTGCCGCCTGCCCGTTACTGAGAAAGATGTCCGAAACAGATAAGACACTGTATTCATTTCACAGCCAATTCTAATTAGTTTTTTGAATCAAGTGCCGCACATGTTATTTTCTCAGAGTCCGGACAACTCGTTTCCAAAGATCGATCTGAATGCGGACTACAAGGTCGCCTCCCACAGCGTTCTCCGACCTCTTCCACGTGATCTGCGTCCCCAAAGAGATCCGCCCGTTGCGCAACTGTATCCGATAGGCGTTAGGTCCCCCTCCGTCTCTTCTACAGGTAAGTGGATTTTCTCCCCTTCCTTTATGGGATAGTCATTTTCACTTTCTTTGGACGAGAGTTCTTCAAGCGACAAGTTGTCTTACGCACGCTTGAGCACCGAGCCCAGATGGTAAGCACAATATTTGGCATCACGCACTCATTATGCCGAAGTGTAGAGTAAGAGGCTATCTAGAGTCGGGGAGTTTTTGCGTTACCCTGTGAATAATCTACATTAACTCTCCAAGTGGTTTCGACGAGGTATCTTGTCCATCAAGATTTGGTCAGTTTTGCAAATGGAGAGACATCTTGCCCGTCAGGTTCTGTTAAATTTTGCTAATGACGAAACATCTCATCAAGATTTTGTTAATCTTTTTATGATGACAATGTCAAGATCTGGGTAGTTTATTCTAATAGTGAGATAACTTGTCCACCAAGCATTGGTCGATTTTGTCGATGACAAGACACTTTTTTTCGAGACAACCAATAGGAGAGTTAATGATAAAGATGTAAAAAAACCTACATTGGCAACGTACATTGACGGTTGTGTTCGAGGAATTAGGTGCATGTTACACGGTTGCTTAAAAAAGCCTGCTTCTTCATTGACTGGTAACAAGGATTTTGTCCCGGTGCAACCTTCAAGATCTCCAGAGACAAGTGGATCAGACCAACTTTCAAGGTTCAGAAATCTATGAAGTTTAAAACGAGGAGAAAATAATTTTCTACCTGGCAACGTCGTTCCAGTATATATTGCCCACATTCTTTCCTGTACTATTGAAGTCGCTACGGAGGATTTCATGGAAAAGTGCAATGCTGGTTCTCAATGGCTAACGATCTCTTGAACTTGGTCTAGCTCAGACTTGGTCAAGTGGGATAAGAAAGAAGAGAAGCTTCTCTTTGTGGCAGGGCTAGTCACGAAGACAGCTCCTCCAAATTGAATATTTAGGGTTGAAGTTGTTGAAAGGCCACGAATAAAAGTATCTGATGCCTCATGTTAAGAAATAATCAGAGCATAGCTAAATTAAGTTAAAATTATTGAGTTATCATACTGTTGTCTAATATTGTCGAGGGGACAGTGAACTTTCACATCAGACTTTTGCAGTTGTACTACGATTGGGACGAAATTTGCAAGCTGTATTTTATTAGCAAAAAAGCTGAAGTTTGGTCCTAAATTTGAGTAATTTAGAAGTTATTACATAAAAAATGGTAAAAAAACATTTTGATAAATTAGAAAAAAATTTTATAGGTACATATGTATCAATTTTGCATGTACTGTAAAAATTTTATGTTGCATAGGTTATATAAGCAAGATTTTATACTAAAAAATTCAAAAATTAGGATCATGATGAATTTGTTAGTTACACTGAGATGTATAGAACAGATTGTTTGTGTACTATCCCAAATTTTTTTTAAAAATCAATTAGGACAAGATGAGTGGTAGAACATTTCAAAATCAAAAGAATGTCAGAATATATCAATCGGAGATAAACGCGTCCTTATATAGTAGACTTTCTATTCCTATCAAGTATATGATTTTATGTTGCTATAAGTGTAACTCAGTCAAAAATGATAGTAACTGAAAAATTATTTTTGATACTCGCAGAGTTTAATATCAACTAATATTTAATGCTAAAATTAAAAAATAAATCAATTTTTGTGATTTTGAAAGTTTATTATCTTTTTAAGATTAAGTTCTATCTACTACTGTTTTGAACGAATGAATGGATTGAAGGGGAATTATATAAAATATATTCACAATTATTTTTTGCTCACTTTGATTTGATGTGGTATCTTCATTTCTTATGATGATGCTAAATTATTTATGTGTTGTAAAATAATTTAATTGATAGAGCAATTACGCATGCAAGAAGCTTTAGCCATAGCGTGTTATCAATTGTAATCAAATAATGTTAAGTAAGTAAAATAAATAAGTAAATTAGTGAGTAAATTATATTGTAAGTAAAATAACCATTCGTTCGGTTTATTTACATAATACATGGAAGATCATCAGATCTGTATACAAAAATGCATGAAAGAATTTGAAGAATCAATCTAAAATGTTCATGATTTCTGTGCTCAATCGAAACGGAATGCAACTTCCAAAAAAACAGTAAAATCGACATATTTGAACACTAAATATCGTCTGTTTAAGTCTTAATTTAAAACAATCAGTATGATAAATAGAGAGAGAGAGAGAGAGAGAGACCACAAGTTAACTTTCGGAATCCATAGATGTGTCAGTTCACAATTATTATCAAATAAATTAATATTATATACAAGATGCATTACGAATCAGAAATCAAAGTTGTAAATTGATATAAATTTCCCAGGAAAGTTCATTGGAATCAATAACGCAACCCTTGTAAAAAGAAAGAAATAACGACTAAATTCCAAAATCTTAAGCATTAAATTTTTTAGGTAAGGAGATAGAATTACCTTAATCTATGCATACAAATTTAGTCCAACGCCTCGCATGCGATTTGAGATCGAATGAAAAAACCCTAAGGTCAAAAGGAGGAATCAAGCGAGAGTAAGGCGAAGGTTACTAATGATACAGGTTTGTTTCGGATGCAACAATGCCACAGAGTCATCGATTGTGACATCAAATAAAATAAGAAATACGAGTTCCGTTACTTTCCCTTACTCGACTTCACAGAGCCCGAAAATTACGTCGATTGGCAACTGAAACACTGCCCTCCAGCGGGGAGACAATCACAGACTATTTCTTGTTGGAACACTTTTTCATTTAGTTTTACACAAGAGAAAGTATTCTCTCAAGGCCGGCATTTACAGATTCAGTGCATGACCCCAACCTGTTCTTGCGTACCTCTGCAGCACGCATTTCCCCGTCATAAACACGTTTTTGTCACACACCTCCTCTATAATCTCAAACTGTGCCGTATTTACCCCCTACATTTGAATTCGCAGCTATCACTCACACCATTGTTGTAGGACAAGAGCACGAAATCAGTAATTTGACTGTCGTCATTGCCACTTATTTACTGGAAATATATCTTATTTTCAATAGATGGACATTGAAAACAAGAGTTTCTAAGGATAATTGATCGAAGGTAACATTTCTCTGGGCTTGAAAACAACATTCAACATGAACGAGTAGAACCTTAGCTATTCGAGCTCCGATTAACCGAGTGTCCATGTTGTTTGATCCAAATTTGTTACCGAGGAGTTGAAAGCTTTAAAATAAAGCTTTGAACGTGCTTGGTTTGTCCAAATAGGCAAGAAAGCGCTATGAAACGAAAGACTTAAGGTTAGCTGTGTTATAGACAAGGGCCATATTTTGCCAAGATGTGCCAAACAACGTAAAAAATAGATTCAGAAGAAAGAAATACACCCAAGGAGGTAGCGAATCTGTGCCGCCTACAGCTCGCTGATTGTTAGCGTATCGGGCAAATCCATCCATCAGCGACCGCACTGTTGAGGACTTTTTAAGTATTTAAAAGGTAAGTAACCCATTTTCAAATTTATTGTAAAATTATCACAGTTATTAGATACAGCGTTACAAATCTTAGTGTTAATTATTCTTAACCTAAGCTGTATGAATCTTTCAGTAACAGCAGTAATAAATCTTTTCTGCGTTTCGTAGAACAGTAAATTTTTTTCGTATTATGTATAAACTATTTTCTGCTACTACCTCCGTTCTATAATAGTTTTTGGTTATCCGAAGTTGCATCGGTCCCCATTACCTCGGATAATCAAGGTTCTACTGTTGATACTTTTCCTTAATTATGTGTATAGAATTCTAAACAGTCCAAACTTTATAATTGGCTCCGCCCATACAAACTGGTATAGGGTTGTTGGCCCTTGGCACAGGGCGTATGGTAGTGTTAGTTTAACTTTACAACTAACTAGTTCAACGTCTAAATACACTAGAAATGTGTGCTGTTGTTGGTTAAGGCACCATTTGGCATAGTAACAATGATTACTAATTCAATCTGAAGTTATCGAAGCAACTTTATGAATCTTGGTTCCAGCCTTTTACGAGAATATATCAATTTTAATTATATCAATTTGGTTTATCTCAATACCAAAGTGAATTATGAAGAAAACAATTAGTTGTAAATTAAAAACATTTGAAATATTCCAACAATTGGATTTATTACTAGTCTACGGGAATCAATAATCGATTTTATCTCTATTTTTATTTCTCCTGAACTCAATTCTCAAAACATGTACGCAAATGAAGCCAGTGCACATTTCTTCATTTAGTTCGGTACGTTGAACTTTCACACAAAATATTCAGTAACTCCACTGAAATCGCATTTTGTGTATGATCTTTAAAAACCAAAAAGGGAACATGAAAACATGTTGGAACTATTTTTTACGTTCAGGATGAATATAAAATACGACGGTAGCTTTGAAAATGGGTAATAAACAACCTTTGTCCAGAAACTTGTGAAATGAAGCAGTTTTCTTCGTGAAAAGAACTGTCTGGTTTCACGAGGCTGCAGAAAGAAATTCAATTATCTTTTCTCACTTTTCAGAACACATAGCACTCTGTGATTTGAGATAGTTTAACAATGACATCAATCAATCAAACAAAAGTGTCGGCAAGAAGCAAGGAGAGTTTTGAAATGCCAGCATTCCATTTGTGACAGTCGAAAAAAATCTTTTCATTCCGCTTCATTCTTTGCATCGTTCTTGGTCAAATTATAAGGTAGATGATCAAGTTTTAAAAAATGCACCCAAGTATTGCTATTTTCAGGGCGACTGGCGAGTATATTTTAATCAAAGTTCGCTCATGACTACTGTTATTTTCACTAATTAAAAGATTTTCAGCTGGAACTCGGACACATTAATCGGGTTCTTTGCATTATATTATGTGCTTCGGCACATTTAAAAAGAAGCTTAGGAATGCGGACCTGCGAAATCTTACTGGAAAGAGACAGCTTTAATGTTCTTCAGGGTGGATCTCGGTTGTGGTACGAGAATGAGTCAGTGGCAAGCGTC
The DNA here is from genome assembly GCA_947359465.1 of Metellina segmentata. Classification (NCBI taxonomy): domain Eukaryota; kingdom Metazoa; phylum Arthropoda; class Arachnida; order Araneae; family Tetragnathidae; genus Metellina; species Metellina segmentata. The sequence goes on along the minus strand of OX375882.1, from coordinate 54,094,482 downwards.
AGTGGACTCGTGGGAACTTCGTTTTTTTTTGTTCTCGGATACATTTTTCATTGAAAATTGTGTCACACTGGTCGAATGCCGTGTTCTTCAAGTTATTGCTTTGTAACAGCCCTGACGTACAAGGTCATTCTGCCTCTTGCAGCAAGTTACGAAATTATTAAGCTGTGAGCATTTTGGAGAGATCGAAGAACTTGTTCATTATAATTATCGCAAAAAGACTCGAAGCAATAGTAGAATTGAGGAAAATCAGTGAAGAGCTTTCGACACAGTTGCGTTTTATTTTCGAAACAGATCGTTAGTAAATATTGAAAATAACAATATTCCTAGAGAATAAATATCAGGAAATTTTGGTAGCTAAACATAAACTAAATTATTATAATTGGTTCATTAATCAATTATTATTATGCAACTAAAAGTTTCTGTTCTACAAATCTTGATGAGCCTTACGTAATTTTGCAAACATAGCAATCCGTTCTGAAACAACTCACATTTGCTCACAACAGCTCGTTATTTCATACAAACAAAGCTGAATAACTTAATCGTTAATACAGTTGTTAATAAAAACATATAAATAAATTTAAAAAAAAACAAGTAGAATTTTTATTACAGTTAATATCTAATTATGAATAAGAGCATCTAAATTTTTCAAAATGAAATTTGATAAGGATAAAGTATGGCGATGATTAATTTATTCATTATATGTTTTCAATTATTCTGCGAGTATGATCTATTGGATATAAATTTTGAAAAAAAAAAAAAAAAAAAACAATAAACACTCACTTATTCTAAGAATGACTTCCATTTTATGGACTTCAACGTTTTGGTACATTAAGATCCTTTTCCTCCAACCCAAACACTGAATATGAACCGCTCGAGTAAAGTAAATGACACCATCCGAAGATTGGATGATGTCATATTTCCGTCGTTACACATTAAGGTGTTGCCCTTCTTACAAGCTGACTTCCGTCTGGAATTTCGGAAACTATCTTTACCTCATATTGCTCTCGGGGTTTAAAATTTCGACCGAGGTAGAGGAACTAGCGTCTCCACAAACGGGTCAGCCTGTTCTTTTTTACACATCCCTTCCGTGCGGTTTTATGATTCACACTTGCATCAGTTTTCACAGTACATCCTTGGCGCAATAATTATTGAATCTTTCAAATGAAATTATGATCCAGAACATGTTTTATCCACACTTTATTGTTGATAAAGGAACCTTACATCACACACATTTAATTATGGTACTGAAAATTAGTTTACCAAACCCTCCAAAACCTCCCATAAGTTATTTTTAAATCTCGCAAGAAGACATTCTTCAAATTAGCAAAAATGGTGCTTTTAGGTGTAAAATGGAGGAGTTATTTATTGACCTTCAAATTCCTAAACAATCCAATGAATCTGAGCTAAGTGAAATGTTGATTGTTAGAACAACGAAAACAGGCACGTATTCAGAAATAATTTAGGGATCATGTTACTTGTATGACAATTGTACTGCGTGTGTTTTGCTTGTATAATTAACCAAACTTCGAATTACGCTGATTAAACTGGTTTCATCTAGTATATTTAATTATTTTTAATTAAATACTCATCCCATGATAAGATGTTCTTGCATCTAAGTGAATGGTCAAGAAGCCATGTATGAAGCTATTTGTCTTACCTTGTTCCATCCCTTCTCATTCAAAGACAGTCACATATATTGGTTTTTCGTTTGCATGAAGCATTCGATAACATTTATTTAGTGCTAAATGATAATTTTGTTGGCAGATATTGTCAACTATTCTCATACCTACCAACGTTTTTTCTAATTATGAGTTTAACAAAGCTTTGGAATTCATAGATTAAGCTTACTTCAGCATTTATTTTTTTAAATCAAGAAGATTTTGGGGGTACAATCAGACCCCTCTAAATATGTCCTTGAACGAAAACCTAGTTTTGTATTATATATACACATTGTATCGCATATCAAGTTAAACACAATAAGCCAAAATGTTCAAGATATGAAATTTTAAGCCTTTCTCGGCCATAATGTATTTGACCCTAATGTGCTTAGTGTACTGGCAAGTCCAGTCAGTTAATTTATCTTCGCTGTGTTAGATTTCTTCTTGACATTGCACTTAGTGAGTAAATCATATGGAGTAGAATTTTTCTCCTTTCGTTTTCTCAGAACTATTTGATGGTTTAGTTTGTTTCACGTGTACGCCGACTTTATTATCTACTAACAGATGAACAACATATCGAAACAGTTTTCTCACAGTTTGTAAAGCAGTGTAATTGACAGAATATTTGAAAATTTAGTGCAACAAACACTTGCAAAACAACTAGCAAACAAGGGAACTATTTTCAAAAAAAAAAAGGCATTCGCTGCATAATTATGAGTGTACCAGCAGCAACCCACACGTTCCGAATGCATTTCATTCCTTTTCCTTCGGAAACCAGGGGGAGGAAAACCGCAAAAGCGATCTTCCTCCTCGATTTGGGAAATAAGTAATTTAAGAAAAGACGTGAAAGTAGTCGGCATTGTTAAATAAAAAGGGAATTTATCTACCTCGTTTTTAAACAACAAATCCATGCAAATAAAAAAATAATAGCCCTACAAAAAAGAAATATGCTTGTCAGAGTAAATCGTGCTACAAAATCCGACAGTTAATGACGCAGTGAATGTGAGGTCAACCGTGTCGCCATTGTCAAGGCAATGGATTTCGGTCCCCTATATACCATTGGATCGCATTTCACATAGAAAGTTCACTTTTGAGGATAATCTGTGTGGGATTATGCATACTTCCCAGGTATTAAAGCGAGTGGAGTTGGTAGTAGGTCATTGCCAAAGAGGTTTCACGGTATGTGTGTCCTTACAAACTTTTTTTTCTCCCTGACATTCTAGATTCAAATTGGAACAATTTTCCTAGAAAGGGCAAAGATGGTGAAGTTGATAGAAAGCAGAGCGAAGACCGATAAAGGAGTAGACTTCTCCGTGGGAAATTCTCAGAGAGAAGAAGAGGTCACTCATTTTCGGAAAATTGAGTTAGTGTCAGTGGGGAGACCATCTAAGTGGTGCTTTTATTTACTTTCTCTATTATTATTCTTTAGAGGTAAGACTAGGGAAACAATAGGCGGATGGGTAAATGAAGGGAAAAGACAAGTTTCCGCTTTCCATTCAAGTGATTTTGAAGTAAAATCAACTGTTTTGTTGTTTTCTTAACACAATCACATTTAGTTTACAGGTAATGAAAACACTGACACACCTATGTGGGTTATTTAACCATTTACAGGGGAGGGTGGTTTTTGTAACTTTTTGATTACGTGGATTTAAAGTGATTTCAAGATTCAAAATAGACGCGTAAAATTAGCATAACGTGAACCTCAATTGTAATATTTTTAACGAAACATTTTGGATACTAAAATGTTTTTGAATTGATACTTTAGGACTACTAGTACTGAAAACCCATAAATATGTACTCATTTATGAATTTTAATTACCTTTCCAAGTATTGTTAAAGGTTTCTTGTATACGTTATTAAACTGTGTGTGATTAAAAAAAATATTTAGTTTTACATTCTATATAATTAAAATATTACTAGTTGTGTCGAATAAATGAAGTATTTTTAAATAAAAGAATATAAACCCAAAAGTATAAGTAACAAAACATTACTTTGTTAATTTCCATTTCTACTCTATATTCAAATTGTAATACGAGGGAAAGGGAACAAATAATAGCAAAGAACAGAGAACAGAAGTAAAAAATTGTAAAAGATATTAAGCTTTTTGGCCAGTCCAACTTTCCACGTTAATAAAAAAATTTCGTGTCTTAAAATTTAGAACTTTACCAGAATAGCTTTTCAGTTGGTATGATTTTCCTTGTTATTATAATTGAAAAACTTAACGATTAAAAAACAAAATAATGTTATGAATCATAGGTTAAATTAAAACTTGTACTTCTCAATGGGGAATGTAAACCCCACCTTTTTTAGCACAACAGCTAAGCATGTCTGATCGTAAAAGAATGAAACCCCCCAGATGTAGTGTTATATCGAAGCAATAACTCGATTCACCACTCTACGTTACGTGATAATACTACATTCACCCCTGAAGCGTGACTCATATATTTAGGCTGCGTGACTGTAAACATATTACAAGCAGTAAACCTTCCCGTGTAATTTTCAGTTTCGGTTTTTAATACACTCACAGTTAAAACACTTCCCCTGTTATGACCATACACGTTACCAATATTTTTACTGTATTCCTCAGCAACAGTCATGTCAGATGAAGTCATGAATACGATTTACAGCAAATATGAATATTCTTATCAGATCCGTAAGTATTGAGTAACTCATGGTTATCACAAGCTTCTAGTAATTAAAATATCGCCGGCTTACAAGTGATACATACTAAGTCAGAATTTTCAAGATAAGAGTTTTTTTTTTTTTTACTTTTCTGAACCAGAATGACTGTGATATTTAAATGGGTTAAATCTGCTAAGTTATTTTTTAATTGCATGAAGGTCAGATTTCTTGAGTAACGCACTTTGTGAATTAAGCTTCGGGATTAGAAACCCCCCTCATTTTCTCAGAACTATGTTTTTTCGAATACAAGCGGGGAAATATTTACTGCATTACTCTACATGGACAGTAGTATTGGATATTTTCACTGAATTCAGCACTGAGCAGCTATCTAGTACAGAATAAGCAAAGTTCTCGTACCCAAAAGAAGAAAAATGACAGATTTAAGAATAAGAACAGTATTTAAATACAGAACAAGAACAATTAAGAAATCTAAAACAAAAGCAGTATCATTTTCATGCAAAATTCAGCTTGGTATGAGATACAAAGCAACCTGTCAGTAACCCGTCTTTCAACACTCAAAAATTTTAAGTTAAATTAGTATTTTAAACACTTGTTCTGTATAGGAATTAGTTTTGGAGGGTGAGTAAATCTCAGACGAACGGCGTTTGATAAACTACTTAGATTGTAAACGGTACCAAAAAATGGTGATTCCCACACAAAGCTAAGCAACACAAAAGCACTTTTACATGCAGTCAATCCAATCGGATCCGAAGTGGTTTTTCCAGATTCGACAAGAGCCAATTTTCAAAAAGCCACAAGTGGACTCTCCATCCCCACACCCTGAAATTCCTCTCGTGAAAGTCCGATGCTTGACTCGATAACAGACCATTTCTCTTGCAGAAGTGGTCAGGGAAAAGATCGATGTCCTTTGCCAGGGGTGTCCACTGATGTAAACACGGCAGTCGAAAACGGTCTATGAAATGCCCAAAGAGGGGTAATGAACCAAAATATGCGCAGTCGAGGGCAAGAGGGCCGAGCAGGCCAATTTTCACGCTTAGTTGCGGATCCACCGACTTTTAAGTGGGTGCAATCTTTTCCACGGCCCACTTGCTTCGATACTATCGCCATTGTCTTCACCGCCTTCTCCACTTTCATAGCCAGAGTCCACTTCTCTGTGATCTGATTCTCTCTTTTTGTGACTCGCCATCAGCCAGTCTGGGATTCGAAGCTAACTTCTCCTATACATACCTTGATCAGTCTCAGGCCCAGCAGTGGCGTATCTGAGGGAGGTTGCCCCGTATGCCAATGTCTAAAGAAACGGCATTTCACAAATATTTTTATGAAAAGTGGTTTTAATTTGAAAATTTTTAAACGTTTGTTCTTGCTGCGGAAATATTTTTCACTGCCATGTATGTGAAGTGAATGTGCTTTCTTACATTTCAGCTCTAGAATATAATGCTTAAAAGTCAATTCTCCTTTTCATCAACCCTTTGCAACCATCGTACCCCGACTGCAACACCTAATGAGTCATAAAAGGAATAAGACTCGAAATATAAGTTTCTTCAACTGCATGCTGTGACATGCCCACTACGAGAGAGAGAGAGAGCCTCAATGTTCATTGCTGAAATTGGATTTCCTTTGGGTTTAAAATTCTGAGGTACCAGACAGTTTTTCATGAGAGTCCTCAACTATTGGAATCTTGAACTAGCGGTGTACCTACTGTGACTGCAATGGACAGGATCAGTGCCGTATTGTACAAAACGGAGTAAGATCTAATGAAAAAACAAATTCCCTTCAAAAATTCCCAAAAATTTCTCTTTGGTGGCACTTTAATTAATTTTATTATTAAATTTAAAAAAATCGTAAACAGTATTAAAATAAACTACTGTCCATATTGACTGATCACAAGACTGATTGATGGTAAGCCCGATTGCTAACTAACGATGTACCTACTGTGACTACGATGGACAGGATCAGTGCCGTATTGTACAAAACGGAGTGAGATCTAATGAGAAAACCAATTCCCTTCAAAAATTCCCAGAAATTTATCTTTGTTGGCATGTTAATTCAATTTGTTATTAAATATTAAATTCAATATCAAATTTTTAAAAATCATAAACAGTATTAAAATAAACAACTACTGTCCATATTGACTGATCACAAGACTGATCCGATTGATTGATAATTGCAAACTGATTAATGGTGACCCATATTGACTAATGGTAAGATTAAGAATCCTCTATCCATTACATTATGAGAAATTCTGTATTTCCAATACACTTAAGGTAAATTAGAAAGTTGTCTCCAAAACGCAATTTTAATGAGAATATTATAATAAGTACGACAGAGTAAACTTAACTACCAAAGTGATTGCATTGATTTATTTATAATAAAATCTAAAACACACTAAATACACTTCTTTGGATTGCATTAAACAGATGCTGAACTACATTTGCAATTTCAGGAGTAAATCTGTAGTATATTATCCATATGAGCGTTGCAAAATAATTGGTAATACTACGTAGTATGTGTGCATTGATATCGTACATCGGGTAGATACAATATCATATAAGTACATTTTCAACATTCAGTAACGTTTCCTTGAGAAACTTCAATGCTTTTTTTTACATGCTAGAAAACTTGTTTCAATTTTCCTACTATGTTATTAGATTCACGTCCTCACTAAGTTGGATATTTTATCTTAAGCGATAGCATTTTGAAGGAATTTAGAATGAGATGAACATGATTAAAGTATCCTATTAAAATCAGAAAAAGTAGTGCATCAGACGTGGTTCTGGTGATGAAAGGTATGTCAAATAAAATATTTTACAAGGATTGTAGTTTCTTGGAAGGAGTGAGATATATTCTCGTTGAAAACAGCAGTACAGAAAACGTGATAAAAGTTAGTAATTTTTATTTAAACATTATTAATTTGGGTAATTGACAATTTACTACAGAATCCTTTTGTACTAATATTTTTGTGGAATCTATTGGTTCCTTATTTTATCTCTTTTCTATTAAAGAAAAACTAGGGGGCCTGCCCCCTGCTCGCTAACGCTCGCCAACCCTCGGAGGATTACTCCGCAATCCTCATTGGTTCGCTGCGCGAACATATGCTCGCTTCGCTCGCATCAATGAAGACATGTGTCCTAGCAGAAGGGATTGTTTACAAAATATGATATTCCAAAAAAATATTTTTCAAATCTAAATTTTTTTATGTTTTTCAGAAAAGATATTTACAGTACCTCTGAAATCCGAATTCAAATGAAAACTTTGAGCAAATTTTGACTCGATATGTGAGCGTTGATATGGAAATTGAATACACTACATGTTGTTTGTATATACATTTACTCCTGCACTCGAGCCACCCACGCATTTTCATTGAGTTTGTCGTCAAAAGTTGTAGTGCAAGCGTCTTGTTGAACTATAATTGTTGGCCCTGAAAAGGACCTTTTTTTAAATGGCCCTGAAAAGATCCTCCGCTTCCTTTGATTTCTATTTTTAACTGCAATAGCTCGACTAAAATTCATTTTCTTTGAATAAAATTTCATCCGATGACGCTATAAATTCAATTGAAGCGCGAGGCTTTGTGATAAACAAACAATCGTACAATGTTGCCAAAAACGCGATAACAAATAACGTCTTTTTTGCGTGCCACGTAAGAGAATTATATATATAGATAATACCAATAAAGATAAATACATAAAAATATTAAGAAAATTGAAATATTAAAAACTGACTGACCCCTCTCATAGCATCTGCGTTAATCTTTCTTAATTTCTTATTTCTATTGATTTCAAAGTGTCTGTCCTCACATTTCATACCTTATTTAAATCTATTTATAATGAATGCAGCATCAATATTCACAAATTGGATTTCATACCTCTATATGAAATAAAATTATCCAAGACTGATTAAAGCATTTAATTTAATTTTAGTGGTGTTTATTCAGATTTCCAATAAAAGGCATGCAAAAAAAAGCACACCTCATTCATGTAACCGCAAGTATATTCTGACGTCTATTTCAATTTCCTCCCATTCCCTTGTTCAAAGGAAAATCGGTGCTTTTTTACGCTAAGTCCATAGCAATTTTATTTTATTTTCTGCACTGCTTTTTACCTTTCAGAATTTCTCATTGCTTCCTGTAACAAGGCAGCTGAATAAATTCATTAGAGCGGTGAGCCCTTAATATTATGCAGCAACATTGCTCAAATGAAGCATAATTGAAGAGACAAAATAGGCGAATTATATATATAGTTCGGAAACACACAGGTAATTTGCGTACTCATAAACCAGTCATTTAGAAAACCGTGGCTATGTCTTGGGAAGTGTATACGAAATATTTTAACCAAATGTTTGTAAAGTCTCGACACAAATTTTGACGACAAAATAACAGTGTAAACAGACGCAATGATTATATTGCCTGCAATAATTACGTTTATTCCAAAACAACCTTTCGATTGATTTACATAGAATGTGAGCAGTTTTATAATGTATTTTCTTAAGTTAAAGAACCATGACCGTAACCTCGAATTTTTATGTTGCAACGTGTTTACATCTTGCGCTATTTTTTCAGGGATTTCAAAACAATTTTTTTGAAATGAGGTGACAAGTTATGTTAATCTGATAATAGGCTCTCACTTTTTCGTAATTAATCAAGCGTGATCTATCCAAAGCACCGTAAGATAAACAAGCGAGTAAAATACACTGAAAGTGAAATTTCACAGGTAGTTGACAGTTCTCTTGAGAACAGATGCTTACGTAATTTGCATTGCATAGATGTGTATACTGTCATGCGTGTCCAAAAGAATATTAAAAATTAAACCAATGAATCACGTACTAATGATAAAGAAATCTGTCAAAGACAAGAGTGAATGCAAATGCTTCTAGTTTGATTTGTAAAATTTGTAAAACCAACTTGCACCTTAAAAGTCACAAAGCAATTTAGGTAAAATTGAAAAGAGATGTATACGTGCAGATAAATCTTGTTTAATAAGATCGTCTCTAAAGTAACTCTTCATTCAGAAAATATCAGATAAGTTGACAAGACATATTGGAAAAATAACAGTCAAAGATATTAAGAGCACAAAAGAATAGAATACTATTTATGAAATGTATTAAAGAAAATGCCTTTTCAAAAGTGTTTTTTAATGAGTTTAGCATTACAACTCATGCAGTAAATTACTATGATTAGACTTATCATTTTATCAGCTTAAAAATCATAAAAATATTAGTATAAAATTACAAAAAATAGAACACTTTTATCAACAGATTTCTTATGAAAGTACTTAATTTTAAAATGGTGACACTGTGGCGTATTATTCGTATGCCTCAAAGAAAGAAGTTTCAATAAAAATTGTTAAGTTAACTTTTCTTAAAAACGCCGAAATAATTTTTATCTTATACTTAAAAATAGGAAATAGTCAATTTAAAATTTGTTGCTCAAGTTGAAAGTAAATTCCAAAGACTAATCTGACAGGATGTAAATAAATTTATTATTTATAAATCATAATGTAACTCTGTCGCATGACTATCTAAAAAAATGATACACAAGAAACAATATAAAAGAACATTATAGGTAAGAAATACATTTAAAAAATACACATGAATGGGAAAATGTGTACAAAATATACCATTGTGATTTATATGGAACTAAAAATTAATTGAAAAAATTAACATTCGACGAACAACTAATAATTTCCTGCTGTTAAAATCAGTGGAAAAAAGCATATTTAATAGCTCACTAGTTAATTTAAATAGTGATTTAAGTGTTAAAATAACAGTATTTTTATAGAAAAATTAAATCTACTGAGAGAAGTTGAGTAGAATTACTAAACCAAAATGTTTTTTTAAAGAGCCAACGTGATTGGACACTGAGAAAGGGAAGTTTCGGATAAGCTGTCACATTTTCAACACATCTATGAGGAAAAGTAAGAGCAGAATAGTATCTCTTCTGATCATCGGAATGAGAACAAAAGAACCAAACCGGGTCTTTTCTCGAACTCAAGTACGGAAGGTGACAGATGATGAGGAAGATACAGTCAACAAACAATACTCCGAACGGAATCAATGAAACCACCAATTTAAAACTGTGTCACAAACAGATGGGTAAGGGTGACACGTGTAAATAATGAAAGTATATAACATTCTTTAACAATAAACATTTGCAAACACAAATATTTAAATACAGTGGAATCGTTTTCCCTCGGATAGAAAATCATTTATCTTGACACTCGTTTTAATGTGTATGTAAAAGTAAGTGACTCAAAGTTAGCGTTAGAAAGGTTGAAACAAAGAGAGTTCTTAGAAGAAGTTGATCATATATAAGAACATTTATTAATTTCAGCTGACAAACATTTTTATAAAATTGATTTTACTTTAAAACAAGCACGCAATACGGATTATTTTGAAAATTTTAAATTTTCTTCATCTATTAAATCGTTTGCCTTCAAAGTATGTCTAGTTCAGAGCTTCTATTTTCCTAACTGCAAAAATTTTATCTCTCGCTACTTTCCAAAAATTAAAATGCAACAAAGTTCATGCGTGTTTTCAACATAAACTCACAAGTATGTGTCTAAAGTAAAGTTATACGGTACTTTCAAAAAATCTAGGACTGTAATCTTTTGAAAATAAAATAATGATTCAGTTCCTTGCTCTTGCATGTTTGCACATTAAAACATTCAGCTTGTCTGAAACAATCCCGAAATTCTGATTCCTGTTTTTGAAATTACTTATCCCCGAAAGTTTCTAATCATCACCACACGGTGAGCATTAAAGCGTTCGAGCACCTTATTCAAATTACAGAACATGTTAACTGTAGAGTTTTCATTCAAACCCAGACAAATCCACTTTAAAAAAAATCGAAAACCCAACTGCCAAATGAGGAAAGTACCATTACGTGAAAGTGTTTCATATACAGCAGCACTGATCAGCTATGGCAGTGAAGCTAACATTCAAATATGTTCAAATAGCTGCCTTTTTTTTCTGCAACTTTCCCAAGTCAAAATTCTTCAGCAACCTGATCACAGAATTCAGTCAATCACCAGTTCAACCAATTGTAATCAATCAATCAATCTGCAATTTTACTAAAAGCGGGTTCGTCTGTTCTCGAACAAAAGCCCTTTTAAGTGGAATCAGAAAACGCATTTTGTAGGGAGTATCCATGAGACCGACGAAATCAAGTGCACGAAGTAATAGTGGAAATGTATCAATTTCCCATCTTGAGAAATGTCTGCACTTGCCCACACTTTAGGGGGGAGAATGTATCCATAACTATTGACTCACCGAATTGCTGTATGAACCTGAGGGTCTTCCACCAGGCGCGCATCGGGTGCTGCGTCCGGCATCGGTATCCGGCAGTAGGCCGGGGTTCCTCGTCGTCAGCGGGGTCGGAGCGCTGCAGCTCCTCGGGACAACAGATCCGATCCATAGTTAATCCATGGCAGCGGCACACATAGAGAATAGATAAATAGCGGCTGTTCGCGCTCACTGCACGCGATAGACTGTCGTTCACCTTGAGCGGCGTGCAGCGGCGGATGCGAGCTCGCCAAGTCGCGCCAACTCTCGCTGGTTTTCGGAAACGAAACTGTATCGTGCGCTTTCAGAGATGGCCTTTTTATATATAATGAAAGGTATGGGTTCTCAGTTGCGGAGACAGAGGACTCAAGGGACCTCGCAACCCCCCGAAAAATGCTAGTTTCTTAATTCTGCCTCACTATTGTTCTTTAAATTTACAGACCATGCATAGCATAAGCGGTAGATTTTCTTAATTGCTTGTTATATTTTGATGACAGTACAGAGCAGAGTCATAAATCCGGAGCCCTCCGAACCTCAGCCATTCCGAATTTTGGACATTTCCGGATTTCGCATTATTTGCATTTTTGTTGGGAAAAAACGTAAATATACCCCCGCTCCCACACGATGTTTGCGATTGAAATATTAAAATAGCAGACATGTAAACAGGAATAATTTTTAAAAAAGGAAGAAAAAAAACATTTTTAACACAATGCAACAACTTTTAAGTGCAAATCTTTCCATTTTCTGAGTGGTATTTACTCTGAACATGTCCGTTATTTAGCGTTGCTTCGTCAATTGGGTCCAGGTTTAACTCCTTGTTCTTTAAAAATTGTCGGAAAGATGTAAAAAAGAGAGAACAACAAAAAATAACGCCGTTTAGCAAAATGTTCAGATTTGGGACTTTGTTCTATAATTCCATAATATGTCTTTAAATTAATTGACATTAAGTGCTCAGCAATTTAAACTAGTTATGGCCATCTGTAATCACAGACTTTTCTAAGAACTTGAATTAAGTGTGATTAGTAAAGTTGTAATTCATTATGATATAGTATTCAATTTTGGCTTCTAGATATTTATAATCGAATAAACTCTTGCGAAACCATAAGCAGAACAAATGAAAGAGCATATTTATTAATTATTTGCCTGTTTATAATAACGTAATAATAATTTCATCTAACAGACGCATTAATAGTGTTTTCAAATCAGATTCAAAGTTTCAGTAATCTTGCAAAGCTTAGAATTAGATGTTTGTTTTAAAACAAATCAAAACAATAAAGAGTTGTATTAACATTTTTAGATTACTTTGGAACCTTTATTATAGAAGATGAGCACAAATGTCACGAATCACTTTACAACTATAGCCAAATTAGATATTATTAAGAGCAAGTGAGTACATTTCCCAAATACATAGTCTGTATACCTTTATATTTATATGCGCATGGATACATATACATACAAATCTTTTATCTCTTACCTTTGGGAAATAACACAAGAATAAATTGGAAATAGGGTTTCGAATATCTGGTTGGTATTTAAATTAAATTCGCACTGGAGCAACACAAAGGACTATTGGCGATTGTCTGTGATCAAACCCAAAGGGAAAGTTCTGATGATAACACCACGCAATTTTGAGCCATGGTTTTGAGTATCTGGAAGTTACTGCCCTTGATTATAAATTAACGCTTTAATGTTGCAAACATTTTAAATTAAAAATTGTCTATTAAAAATCAGAATGCTTAAAATAATTTAGAAGGATTTTATTGTACTTTAAATTTTTCAATTAAATACTATTTGAAAAAAAGACATTGAATTTTTCAGGCACTTGAAATAATTTCTGATTTTTTGAATGAATAAGCTAACCAACAAATATTCATGTGATTTATGACATACATACTGTGCGATGTAAACAAATAGCCTAATTAAAATTGCATACATAAAAGTCGAATGTCTATAAAAACAAAGCATAAAACATTTCCTCTTTTAAAGCAAATATATAACTTAATTCATTTCAGTTTCTACATGTTAATATACAATTCTAAGTAGTCATCGAGAATAGCGGTACACATTATACTGGAATTACTTGATATTGAAAGGCATTGCATATCTTAGATGTTTTATACAAATTAAATTTTAAAATAAATTCACAAACCAATAATTACATAGTGTGATTTTCATACCATTTACGGCTTAAAAAAATTGCAAAACGGCATCGAAAATATGGCTTAAGCTTTAAAAGTCGTTAATAAAAACATGTTTTAACTTTTGAGTTCACTGAAATTTCCGTTTGAAGAGTGGTATTCGTTATCGTTACCTTTCGAAAATCTCGAGATTTGGATGTGATGTTTTATCATCAACGATATTAGATTATACGAGAAATATGAGTTTTATCAACCATACACCTAATAACACAAATTATACTTTTTACCATCAACTATTTAGAAGAATCACTACATACCTATTTCTGGAAACTCGATCTTTTTAACAAGGTATAGTATTACGAAAGTTAGAGATGACAAAAGGGTTTTAAGAGAGCAACACTGGCCAGAAAACTCTCAGCAAACACTCTGAAAGGTACAAGATATGGGGTCTAAAATCCTGCAGTCGATATATATAGTGGGTATTTACTCCCCCTTACAACTTGTTGACACTTGACCCATCCCCTTACTGCACTGTCGACCAGTAAAAGTTTTCGAATTTCTTTGGGTCTTTTTGTTGCCCTCGGGACAGGCTGGGCTGGGGGACCACCCCGTTGTCCAAGTGGCTCTTCGTTGACATTCATCTTAGGTGGGAATTGCAAGAATTCCGAAAGGGGGGAGAGTTGAAAATGAAAAAAAGACACGTAGCATGTTAACAAGCCCATAGGGATGAACTGCTTTTTGTCAAACTATGTAATTGAGAGCATATTAATTAGGAAATTTTTTGTTTAAAACTAACTATGTAAGGCTTCAATCATTCCATAACATGGAGCCAGTTAATGATACTCAGAGGAAATAATGCAAAACTAATTCAAACTACGCTTCTCTAAAACTGCCGTGTAAAGAAGTCAGTATCTCCATGTTTTATTTTTGCGAGTTGACGTTTGTTACATGCTGCACACACACACACACACACACACACACACACACACACACACACACACATATATATATATATATATATATATATATATATATATATATATATATATATATATATATATATATATATATATATATATATATATATATATATATATATATTTGATGCTTAACAATACTAAATAACAGTACACACATTTGAATGATTGTTGATTGAGTGTGCCCTGTTTTCTGGAATCGAGGTATTGGATACTTTTATATGCAGCATTTTTACAAACTTTAGGCTCCTAAAGACCAAACATGGAGATATATGAATTGTCTTCTATATTATCAGAAATAGAGCTATGATTTTATCGTAATTGTAAATTCTCTTCTAACTATGGAAACAAAATTTTAAATTCGAAAGCAACGAATTAAGGAACTACAAAACACGATCTGATTTTCTCTGAAACGTTGAACCGACAATTTCACCAAACATATTCGGTCAGTCGATTGTTTTCCTTCTCTTTACTGAATAGTTCAAAGATTTTATTCCCTGCTTAAAAAGCAGACTACTTCTAACTCAAGTCTTCGTATAGTTTGAACAGAGTAAAGTGTCAATGAGGCAACCACGAATAGAGAATCAAACTTTTGATTTTTGTAAAACATTTAATGTTTGACATTTTCACATCCTTTTATTTACCTTTATTTGTCTGTTACATGCAAATCTCGTTATTGAGTTTTAGCTATATTCTCCAAGTTCAATCAACTTTAAACTTTCATTACTTGCGTATTCCTGACATCCGGCATTCAGTAGAAACCAAACTTGATCGCCCCACCCCGAGTTTTATGTTATCAGAAAACTCCGGTGATGTGGGTATATATAGAAGGCCTTTAGAAAAAAAAGAGTTCACATTTTTTGTCGTTGTTTTACACTTAATGTCGAGGTATGTAACGTGTCGAGAATGAATGGTCAAGTTTGAGTCCACGCGCCAAGACTAAATAGCAGGTTTGTATTGAACATTCCTGTATGCGAGAGTGAAAAATTAAACCTATTGGTATATTTACCAAATCCAAATATTAAACAATTACTTGTGAAGTGTTCCTATATCGCAGTAACAATAATTTTTAAAAGATACGTTTACTTGTATAATACAATTTTAAAACAAACTCACTATTAAAATGTTTTGTTTTTACGACGGCTTTAATATATTAATCATTAGCTTTAAAATAGTGAGATGGAAGCATCACGACACATAATTGGAGACTAGCTGGAAAGCCCGTTTTGATAAGAAGACAGCGGGCTCTAGAAAACATTTATTGATTGCTAGTCAAAAGCTTATTATCTTTTTCAGAGTAATTGTAAGTAATGAGTACGCGATGAAACATACCAGTTGCCTTCACTGAGTATGTACAACTCATAATCCTCCCAATAATTTCTGACAGTAAATATCACAACTCAAAATTAAACCTATCTCTGTAATATACTTACAAAAACTCAGTAATACAGAACTGAGCTCAAACCACAGCTCAAAGCTACATTTCAATTAATAATTTTACACGTAGCTAAAAAATTAAGCATATTGGGTGTTGTCAAATATAGAAAAGTGCATACTTATCAATAATTAAGTTATATTACCGCTTGTGCGTTTTCACTTAATCTGTATAATGTTGTTTGCGTTTTCTACTATTACATCGTAGAAATGTTATCCATATCGTCCCCTTACACCCATGTCATGATTCAATATTTATTTATTGTGCGCGAATAGTTTATATCGTGAACGTGTGTTTAAATATTTTAATTAACTTTATCCAAGTTAAAGCATAATACGTGATCTAGATCATCGCAAGTCTGCCTTCTATATATGAGGATTCTGGATCGATCGAAGGAAAGCCAGCACCTCTACTGTGGCATAAACTTTAAACGTACGTTCATATAGACCACATAAATGTAGTGAAATATTACTTAAAAGGAATTAAACCCATTTTACATCATTGACCTTTTATAGGCGATCGACCACCATCATCCGAGATCTACGAATCGGTGATCTCTGCGATAAAGCGCGCTCCCTTTGTTGAGATTACCGAAGGTGTTGAAGGTAAGAGCAGAGTGGATCTCTGTAGGATAAGGAGATGCCGGGTGCGCATATTACAGGGCGGACCCGCAAACCGATGAAGGAGCAGGGGGGCTCACCAGAAGCGGGACAGTGTATCGCGGTAGTCAAGCGAAAGGAGTTGGCCTTTGCTCCCGGAACTTGACCGGAGGGCGACTGTACGCTCACTGATGGGTGTGCCTCCCTAACAGCCTAGATATATACTACGTAACAGGAATTCCAATCCTTAGAAGGCGGCCACCATTTCATCCATTATTACTTACTCTCTCCGATTATTGTGTGGCGACGCCATTAGGGAACGTTCCAACAACCCCAAACACAACACTGCGCCCGGATCGCATGCCCCCTTGCGAGTCAACCCTCTCACATAAGGGTTGGTATTTATTAACAATCAATGTGCGTTTGGGGATGCGGATGCTTGCAGTGATGGTGCAAGTAACCCTGGAAGCACCCTTGAAGAGGTACATGATCGGTTCACAACATTAACAAGCTGCCCTCTGCAAGGTATAAAGTTGGGTATTTATTTGCAATCAATGTGCGTTGGGGATCCGGATGCGCGTTGTAAGTTTGGGGATGCGGATGCTCTCAGAGATTATGCAAATAACTCTGGAAGTATCTTTGGGGAGGAGCAATGTTGGTCATCACATTAACAAGCTGCTCTTTGCGAAAGTATTCACATAAGTTTTAGTATTTATTTGCAATCAATGTGAATTGAGAGATCCGGATGTGTGCAGTGCTTTTATTTGCAATCAATGTTCAATCTGTTGTAAATAACTCTGGAGGCACCCTTGTGAAGGAGCATAGTCGGTCACCACATAAACAAGCTGCCCTCTACAAGAGTATTCATATAAGGTTTCGGATTTATTTGCAATCAATGTGCATTGGAGGATCATCATGCGTACAGTTCGTCATTCATGCGTACAGTTCGTCATTCATGCGTACAGTTCGTTTATTTGCAATCAATGTTCAATCTGTTGTAAATAACTCTGAAAACATCCTTGTGGAGGAGCATAGTCGGTCACCACATAAACATGCTGCCCTCTACAAGAGTATTCACATATGGTTTGGTATTTATTTGCAACCAATGAGTCTATTGAGTCATCTATTGGTTCACTAGGTCGTGAAATATGTTGTTTTAATTGAATCACTTAACTTAAATCCATTCGATAATACTTTTGTATGTGAACTTGTGTTCAGCGTGAAATAATAATTTTAAATGCTCATTTTGACAACGCCCATAAATAATTTACACGAATTTGTTCTTTTTATTAAAATTTAGTCAATTTCTTTGGACTATTTTTTCAAAATGAATGCCAATGGGAAAACAAATCAATTCCGTTTCAATCATTTAAATGTGGACGAGACTTTCTGTCACATATTCACTTGTATCCACCCGTCTTAAAAGGAAGGCACACTTGTTTTTTGAAAGTTACATTTATTTACATAAAAATAAGAATCGGCCACATATATGGGGATAAATGTATTTTTCACGCTTGATAAAGTGTCTTTCCTTGACATGGTTTTCAAACACTTTTTGTACGAAAGTTTATAATTTCGGAATTTGTGTAGTAAGTATGTATTAAAAATCATTATCAAAGAGAAAATGATTCGTTCATCGAGCAAATCCTAATTCTCCTTGATGTTAAACACGATGTACACAAAAGGAGTATTTGTTTATATTTAAAATTTATTGTTTTATACCTGCAAAATTTACATTTTAGCTATACTGTGTTTCAATGGAGTTCCATATTTGACGATAAATGGAAATTCCGTCTAGTGTAGGGATACTGGCGGAGCATATTTCATATTTAAATTTTGCGTGCTTTGTTTCTTTCAGTCACATCTGAAACATCAAGTGCGTGAGTGCGTTTACGCGTGATACGCCAAACTAGCCCATGATGTTTCGGAAAAAAATCGTTAAAAAATGGTTTCGTCAATTCATGACCATATATGGAAAAAATACTCGTCTGCATGAATGTCCGTAAATGTAAGAGAAGGAAAAGTTTAAAGACTATTCCACACATAGAGAGAGGAAAACAAGCATGAAAGGAATTCGAGTCGAAAAGTTTAATATTTACTGTTTAAAATAAGTTAAATAACTTTGGCAAGGTCATTGAATGTGTGTGATATTTAACTTCTATTTAAAAAAATTAAACTTTTTTCCTTTTATATTGGCTTCAAGATGGTAACAGGGACTGTGCACTTTTAAAACTTCAAGGTCTAAATAAAATTAATGCATTATATCATTTTAGTCTTAGTTATATCTATGAAATGGACTTCCCGTAGATATATATCAACATTGGCTCAATACTGTATACCTCTGACCAACTGCTCTGGTGGTTAAGGTGTTAGCCTCTAGATCAGAAGGTTCCTGATTGGAATCCGGGTCAGAGCATGTATATTTGTAAGCGCATAGTGTAGAGGCGGCTGGTGCACCTTAAATCTGTCGTGGCCGAGTCCTCACGTTGGGTTGGTGTGAAAGTTTGGAGAGTGATGTACCAGCTCAGATAGTGCCTCGTCATCTGACTGTGGTTCAAAATGACGTGATGCTCTTCTTGGATCTTTCCCTAAGGGATTCATCTCGGACCGTCGTCAATATCCCGTTGTGTTGCTTTAGTGCGACGTTAATTAGAATTACCTTCCCTACTATATCCCGATTAGCACATATTCAAATAGTTTTCTTACTATGATGGTACACATTCCTTCCTCATATAAATAAAATGACAAACATAAAAATTAGTAATCTATGGTGAAAGTTATTTATAAATTAGATTATTAATAAGTTATATTTTATGAGGAATTTTATAAAAGAGTTAAGGAAACAACCCTTGTAAATGAAACATTTAATAATGAGTGCATTTTTTTCAAGGTATCCAGGTTCAATATTATTAAAATATAGTCTTTGAAGATATATTATGTCTTAATATACTAGTTTCCATATTATCTTTTATGCTAGGAGAATGTATTATATGAGTACATTATGAGATGTATAGCAAGACAATAATGAGGAACAATATTTCATAATTTCGAAGTTTTTAGGTCTATAATTGTTGCTATATTAAGACTAGTCTTACTGATCTTAATTTCTAATGTTTAGATTTATACAAGTTCAAATTAATTACTGATACACAAAAATGAACATTAATCAAAGCTATACTTGATCGATCGCTCAATTTATTTGTTTCTTCCTCGGAAGATCTATTTTGTATTTGTCTCTTCAAGTGAAAGGGTTCTGTGTGTAGAAAAGTAAACCAATCTAATACGATTTTTTCCCATCCCAGCACACGGCAACAAACTAAGATTTCGAACACTAGTTAGAATTGAAAAAAGTACAAAGCAAAATATCATGGTATATCACTTGAAATCACATTTATACATACTGTTTATACTATTCCTTTGGACGGTATCTTTATGTTTGGTCTTTGCGAGTTAATGTTTGCTGCGTATATAAGCATCATTTCGGATGATTTAGTTTCGACGACAACCAGAAATCGACCCTTTTCTTATATTTCTATTTAGTCAAGTAACCAGTTTAATTGATCAATAATCGATCCGTTTGGTGTTCCTACAGACAATGCACAACAAATACAATTAATGCTAATTGATTGCAACTAGATGTATTTTGGTCAATTATTGGTTAAATTAATATTGTGAATTTGGAGAAGAAAAAATAAACTATCACGATATCGTCGATTTACAAGTTATAGGTTGGTAGTTAAATTAACATCACACTGAAGAAACACAATGGTTTATTGGCGACGGTCCAAGTGAAACACAAGTGTCTATAAAGGTAGTTCTGAGAAGACGAGGAAAAAATTTTTCTCACTAATTCTAAGTGTTTCTCAGGAAAATTCATGTTAAGAAAAAAATTTATTACTTTGTGGACACACACACGTACTTCAGTAGTCTAAAGACCACCACATTCTGGTCTGGTGAAATTAAAAATCGATGTCTTGCAAATTTTGATTTAGTGTGTTTCACTTGTAGGATGACGATGTGAAATTCATGAATGTGTATTTGTTACCATCACCAAGACGTAGGTAGGTACATTGGTTGACGACGCACTGTAGCAACACAACGGACTATTCCTTCGGCAAGAGAGACAGCTTTATTAATGACATTTCGGAAAGTGTCTCCCCTTTAAGAAGAGCACGTGAAATTTCCGGGTGGTCCGCGGCTTTTCCCTGCTACCTTCGTCAAAGCTACACTCGAGTCAAGTATTGTCGGAGATCTACCCGTCGTTTAGGCTGTCTTGTTAACAATGCTTTCTGAACATGTGTGCGAGCGGGAGCTGAGAAAATTTGGAACTGGTCTGAAAGCTAGGCGCGTCGAGATGTTTGGCAAAGTGGCTGAGGAATGTCGTCAGGAGGAGGGGAAAGGGGCATTTTTGCCCTTGCAACATGTAATTATTTCCCTCCATTTCTAAAGTGGTCGATAGCCATTTTTTGCCAACACGGACTTCTCAACTGTTCCTTTACGTCCTAGTCGACAGCAATTAATCACTCGTGTAAGCTCCGTTTCGGAAAACTTGGAATGCGGTAATAGACGAAACATATGCTAACCCAGGAATGCTGATGAGAAGAGCATGGACTTTGTTGACATGTCATCTTTTTGTTCACACTTCGGAGACCATACACGTCATAGAAATTTTCTCTCGAGTCTACTAATATAGAATTTTTAAGTCGTTTGTTCTCTATTTAGGTCATTTATTTAGATTTGCTTAAATTCTATCTTGAGATCAGTAATGTAAAACTTTAAAAACGGCTTTTGCTTGTTTCATATTTATAATCAATCTTGAGATTCAAAAAAATTATCTCCACTAATAAAGAATTTTTAGGTCGTTTTTAGTTCCTTCATTATTTAGGTCAGTTTTTAGATTTTTTAAAAATTCTCTCGAGTCCATAATATAGAATTTTTAAGTTGGTGTTTTGTTTGTCCAATATTCAGGCATTTAAGTTTGTTTTTTATTTTTTTAAAATTCTAGTAATATCAAATTTTTAAGTCTTTTTTGTTTGTTTAACATTTAGGCCAGTTCTTAGACTTTTAGGTAATTTTTTTAAGTTTTGGGCAACATCTTAGCTTTGATCTGGATGTCAACTTAAATTTGTTGAAGCTTACCTGTGACAATATTTCATATGTAATTTTATTTTTACTACTAGCACAATACTTATCTGCCAACTTCGGTTTGACTTTGTTCATCCCTCAACGTTTAAATTTTCAACACGAGGAGTAAGTAGTCTTCTCCTCGTGTAGAAAATCGAAAACCGAAGTTGCCAACTTCGGTTTTCACAGATAATCTGTGATTTGTACAAAGTAAAATCTTTCGATCCTTCTCCATAGGTAAATTATTGATTCATAGACACCAAGAAAGTAAACTGAATACTAATGTTTATGTCGGGGGGTTCTAGTCTTGGAAAAAGAAACAAAATCAAAGAAAACAGATTATTTTTGGATACTCGAACTGTAAATCTAAACGTTCAATGATCCCAAAATTTTAGCCACAGCAAACATCGCTGAATTTCGGACCCGAATCCAAAACCAGCATAAAAGAACCAAATTGAAGAATTTTTGGAGTCAGGTGGCTCATAATTTTAAAAACTTCCAGCTTCAAATTTAAATGAAATAATATTTATATTCAAGATTGTTAAAAACGCAAAAAGAGTAGATAATAATATAAAAGCTTCAAAAACCGATTAATAACGATAAAAACTTGTATCAGCGAATCTACACATCTGTCACCAAAAGCTCAGTGAAAAATTCAATTTCTGTTAGGTCATGATATATTTTCGTTTTATAATCTTAATTTAACTTTTTTAACATTCTACTAAAAAAGAGGGGGGTAATTTTAGGGGTTATGGTAAAACGCTTTAAATTTGTAAGATTTTTTCAATTGAACGGTTTAATTTTCAACTTTTGAAGAGTGTATTCACAAATGGTTTCAAGTAACACCAATTTTAATTATTTTTAGCGCCGTTTCTTATTACAAAGTACCGTAGTTAGGTTTCTGAAAAATATTTCTTAAAACCTACTTTGGAGGGAAATAGAAGAAACAAATTGTTTTTTTTTTGTAAACCTTTAAAAGTTTTTAGATTTTTTGTTACATCGGCAAAAAATAAAAATAAAACAGTTTGATATGACACAAATTTTTATTAAATAGTAGATGTGCGCTATGAGACGAAAAAAATTAAAACAGCTGGAATACATATATGTAAATTAAAAATAAAATATGCAGATTCAAAATTATTAATTTTTTTTTTCAATTGCAGAAAAAGCCTACAAAGAACGTTCAAGTATAAAAATAAAATTTTTTAATATATCGCTGCCATGTTTACTTAAAGTCGGAGGAGCATATCACGCCTGTGTATGTGTCTCTTTCTATCGCCTCTATATTTCTTAACTACGTGAAAGTGCACACCAACCAAGTAGGTCCCTGGTTAAGACTAACGTTCATTCGCTCTATTTACAGTGACAGATGCGTGCTGTGTATGATAGACCAGCAAACCAAAGCAATTCCAAATTCGCAGGACACTCAGCGATCTGGAAGGTCAAAGTATCGGTAGGTGAGAAGGGAAGATGTTTATAGAAGAAGAAAATCACCCAATTCATAGCAATCATAAATTGATAGTGGATTTCGTGTCGAGATGTTCAACCGGAACAGGCACCGAAGCGAAACGATCATCTGGAATCGGGGATCGAGCTCTATTGGATCCGATTCTATTTTCTTGAGCAGCTGCTCGGATGATGCTGTTGCACCGTGCACACCGGAGTATGAGTGCTACTCTGCACTGTAACGGAATGCAATAAGCTCTGAACTTTTCTGAAGTGGATGGATATTTTTAAGAGGGGCGTAATATTTAAAACGATATCCCTGAAAGTTTTTTTGTTGTTAAAACGGTGTGTCAGTTTGTAATAAAAATATACTTTAAACGTTTTCTAATTAACTGCATATTAATTAGACTCAAGCGATAAAACTTCTTTTTTTCTCTTGCAATTCTCTTAACAATTTTACTATGCGGCTCAAGTTTGTTTTACACAAGAGCAACGCGGACTTTGCAGACCAATCAGCAATAAAGAAGAAGTGATTGACAGAGAAAGACAGCTTTTTTTTAATTGGCTAGCACGTCCAGACAGCGTCCATTTCCGTGTTGCTGTAGTGTAAAACAAGCTTAAGACGCGTAGGCAGTCTACTTTGTGTAAGTTGATTTTTGGAAAGGTGGGAAAACTAGCAAGGAAAAAGCTGCCATATGCAAAAGGCTGAATGGCGATCGTCGTGGCTGGTTTCCCTCATAAGGCATTATCATTAATGGTCCCTTTCGGGACCGAACGATAAACTTAGTACCAGAATCAAACAACAATAGTAGAAGCAATTTGTTTATAGTGCCAACAGTCTCCTAAATTAACTAATAGGCCGTTCAAAACTACCTGATTCGGCTGCCAACTTCCAGGAGCCGGACTATAAATATATGTTGTTATATTTATATATGTATATGTTATATATGTATATATGTTTAAGACCTAGCTAAACAACTTAATGAGTCCAAACATTTTCATTTAAATCCAACATTACATAAAGATTTCAATAGAGATTCTACCTTGTGAGACCAATACAGGACAGATGACTTGTGGAGGTTTGTCCTACCTTGTCAGTCCGCGAGTCCAAACACTCTCATTAAGTCCAACACTACGTCACGACTTCAATAGAGATCCTACCTTGCCAGACCAATGATGATGAATTGTGGAAGTTTCTTTCAGTGTTACATTTTAACAAGTTGGAAAAGCTTCATGTCTCTAAACGTAGAATAGGTATCAGATGTTCCCTATGTATCGGATGTATGAAGTTCAGAAAAGGTAATCTGACATTTTCTGTCACCAGGACATGTATACACTCAAAAGTGGTCTCTATAGGAACATATATGGGTTGTCGGGGTTCTACAAATTTTATTATTTGAGCACTTCTTTATGACAAATAACTCTTGATAGGTTAGTGAACAAGTTGTGTGTAAAGACTCGGTAGTGGCTTCCTTGTAAAGTCTATCCCTCAATTTCCTTAAATTTGAGGTCTACGTTTGATGGAATCCATTATATTATGGTGCTTGTTGCTCTGATTACAGAATCCATTGGATAGATGTGATTAGAGCATCGTGAACCAATCAGAGCCATGTTCCAATCGCAACATCTATTGGATATCTGATTGGAGCACACCTTAAGTTTGTTACAAATGCAGTTTTATGTAACGTAGATAAAAACAATGTAAAATTCTGTATTTTATTTTATACTTCGTTTTTCCCATAACAATTTTTGTAAAGGACATATTTCCTAAAGTTCTATTACGGCATTTTCAATTGACTTAGGCAATGTCTGAAATATTATATAGAACAATAAACTCAGAATACGCAAACATTTTAGAAACCCTTGGATTTAATACTTTGATGCTACAAAAACAATTTTAAAAGCGTTAATTCTTCTGCTTTCTGAAATCTGTTTTTATCGAGTGATCCTATTATTTATTTAATTGTGATAGAAACATGAAATTGATCAAAACGCCCAAATTTGTGTCGAGTTAAAACGCAGCTTTTCCCCCCTCTATTTTACGCGTACTATAAATTCGAAGCCCAAATACACTTTACAAATTTCTATTATTTATATTTACGCTATTATATTTAAGAAATATTAACAAATTTCAGAAAGTCGCTATATCTCTTTCATAAAAAATTTAAAATTCGCAAAGAATTCGCAAAATTGTACGCAAAGAATTGTACTAATTGTACTACATCGAGCAAGAATATTATAAATAATCTCAATGGCCTAGTCTTCTTTCTTCTAGTTCCCTGATAACCGTTATGTCAAATGTCCATTGAGCGTAATGATATTTTTCGACTGTTTTAAGATTTTTGACTCATGCAGTTGTGTGTTATCCGTACGAAACTTCCATGTTCTCTGAATCATTTCGGGAAGGATTAGAGCCCCGTGGGCTTGCTCTCTTTAAAGATCCCTGCCAATAATGAGTGAGTTTTGAATAAAGTAATATAAGTTAAGAGGAAAATATGCAGATTCAAAAGTATATCCTTTATTTCAATTGAAAAAGATCTTACAAAGACCGAATAAGTATAAAATTAATGATATTGAGATTTATCGGGATGTTTATATTTAAAGTTCGTGGTATAGTGCTCGTGTCTTTCGGTCGGCCTTATTCTTTTATGACTACGTGTAAGTGCACGCTCAGCACAACACTCAGCAACGACCCTGTATATCAACCGATATGTATTCATTTTTATACGCTGAAGGTGATTATTTTAAAATTATACTTTGCTCTAAAAATAACATAAAAAGGGTTTTTGTGTAATAATATCATAGTATTGCATAAAAATATCACAATTATTTTACTTTGTGACCTTACTTACCATACTAAATTCAATACTGGCTATCCTAGTGATTTTTAATTAGTATCCTAGTGATTTTTAATTCGCCTAGTGACTTTTAATTAGTAAGTTTCATGGCAAAACGAAATATACATTATTTGTTTATTGTCGTTCGGCAACAACGGATATGAACACTGTAAAATCAACCAATGAAGGAGAAATTCCCATTTACTTTAAATATGCTTAATTAAAGCTATAGAGCTGCATAATGTTTCTAAAATTTTATGAACAAACTCAGCTGCTCTAATTACCTATTATAGAAGGCGATGAGAAATTTAGAAGATAGAAATCAGCGTAAAAAGATAAATTTGAGCGAACATGAAAATAGGCTTACGTTTTGAAATACACTGAATTGTATTTGAGAATGAGATGTAAGTAGAATTTAGAAGCTAATTATCGTGACATTAATGAGGTGCACACGTTTTGTTATGAACTTTATTGGAAAGAATAAATCTAAACAGTTTGTAGTATAAGAAATGCTGATTTATATTTTAATGAATTGTATTTTATTTGGAGAGATGAAATGTGCTTACCGATGCATATTCTTTGTAAATGGACTTAATATAAGGTACGAATGTGAGTAACGATACTGCCATCGATAGATAAGTATGAACTAGAATCTAGAAACAGTTGCGCAAATGTTATGCGCATGTTATATCTCGCAATACGACCATAAGCAAAGCCATCAGCTAGGAGCAAAAACGATCTAAACATTTAAGATGACTGCTGACGTTTACTGCGTATCTTCATCGACTTTCTAATGAAATAGATGGAGCATGTATGTTCAGCTCATATGTTATTTCTTCCAGTCACTCGGTTTGAAGATCTGTCACGGGGTTGTGGGAAAGGCATGAGTCCTAAATTATTGATTGGTTGAAGTGATTGTCCACACCGTGAAAAAAGCCACTAAATACCTCTTGCACTCTCATAGCCAATCGACTAAGTCGATTCGTAAGCACACGTGATTCATCCTTCAGAGATATTACAACAGCGACTCGGTCCGCACGCTCTGTCTATTTTATCAAAAAGTTTACGTATATCTTCATCAACCTTCTAATGAAATAGACGAAGTAAGCGCGCGCAGTTTCATGCTATTTTTTCGGTATCGGTTTGAAGACCTGTCATTTGGTTGTTGGGAATAATACGGATCGAAATGTGGGACAATTTATTGATTGGCTGAAGTGATTATCCAACTCGATTAAGAACAGTAGTCTGCGCTTCGAAAGCCCGTTCTGTCAATTTCTGTCAATCTTGCGCCAGCGATCAACGAGAGTTGATTAATAGGACTCGAAAAAAATTACATCGGATTTATTAGAGAGTGAATAAAAAGCAATGGCTCATCACCTAAATAAGAATGTAATACCATCCTGTGAGACAAATGTCAACTGTGGGATGAAAGATGCGGAACATTTGAATTAAAAGGTGCCACGCGTGTCTATTCGTTTGTTTTGCAAAACTCTTTTCAAGTGCAATATCGAGAGTCGGATCTTTTTTGGGCCAAAAGCCCGAAAAACCCGCGAACTTGAGGAACGAAACTCGAGACGGTAGCAGATTTTGGACGCGGTAAAAAGAGGGCAATACGCGAGTAAAGGCCCCCGTTCCCATCTCTTTATTTATTTCTTCTGGTTCATTTTTTCACTCGACCGGGTGCCACGCGGCACGCGCGTGCGCCCTCGGATTAGTTCTCTGCGGCAGCTGGCACGCGAGCAGCACAGAAGCGCTTACCTGCGTTTTTTGCGACTTATTCCTTAAAATTTCCGAAAGGGAGGGACCTCCTTGGGGTTGTTGTGGAAGACGCGGCGGACAGATGGAGGGGATCGGAAGCACGTGGCACGCGTCGAGGGGTTCGCGAGAGAAACCCGAGAAAAAAGATTCGCGGGGGGGAGAGAGAAAATGGTAAGGTCACGATGTAGATGTAACGAGAAGTCAAATATGGATTCGTCGTGCAGCAACTGGGGCTATCTGGAGATCCCACAACTTGCGGAACTAATTGCTTAACCACTAACATTCATCGTTCATACCTAACGGGATGGGAAGAACAGGTGTTGCTCCCGGTGATGAGTCTTCCCTTAAATTGAATTGAGAAGATATTATTGCGTCTGATTCGCTGCATTTTGAATTGTAACTAGCAGATCTGGGCAAAGCTCATCTGCACTGATTTCTTATATGTTCCTATTTATTATTGACTCAAATTTTATATCTTAGCTAAATCAATTTACAGTGAATATATGCATCAATTTGTGTATTTAAGTCCAAATAAAATAAAGTGAATAACAAATATAAAATTTGCAACTTCTTAATTTCTTATTCATTTCTTGTGCTTCGTAAAGATCTTACTTTTTATTACTTACAATAAAAAGCATGACAAAAAACTCCGACCCCAGTCATGTATGTCACAATCAGTTGTTGAATGTCTATTTATATTGAATCCCATTCATTCACTTGAGCGATTCGATATTTATTGACATCTGAAATTATTTTTATTTCTCTGTCACACTTTCGTTCCTACGTTGATTACTATATTACAGATTTCTCTCTCTCTCTCTCATTGCCTTCTTTAATCAGACTGTAGGAGAATTTAATTAGCGCTATGGTTCTTCCTTAAAGAGTTAACAATTGTATGGAGCTCTAGCTCAAGGTCAAGCAAAACGGATTCGGTAAAATCCAGTAGTGGATGATTTTACAATACATTCTTGGCATCCGTTTTATTCCATTCGTCAATATACAAACGCTGTCCGTTTCTGTTCTATCTAACAATTTTAGACAACTTTAACTAGATTGGCAAATTACTGAAAGCAATGATTTTTTTTAAAGTTTCCTTCAAAAACATTTTTCCAACTCAGTATAAGAAGAAAAATAAATATTAAATTTGGTGACATTATATTGAGTCCATCTTTTCGCATTTCAAACGGATTCTATTGATCCAGGTAAAATGAGCAACTTGGATAGAATTTGAAAAGAGAGAGAGAGAGAGAGAAACAACCATAGCAAGAAATCGGATTTTCATAATGCAGGATTGAATGGAGAAGAGTGGTGTGGTGTTGAGGTTGTGAGGAGCACTCCATGTCACAATGGATAAGTTCTTGTTTACGGCGGTGAGCAGCGTTTTGCATCATTAATCAGACCCTTCCGATCGCACCTGGCCCGTGCGAGCATTTATAAATTGATTTCACTTCCTGACTTTTTTTTTTCGCCTCCTTCGAAAAGAATCGTCTGGGAATTAACATTCGAAAGAAAGATTTTTAGGGCAGAAAGATTAGAAAAGATAGATCGCCTGTTTGCCTCGGTATTTTCAACTGTGTGAGATCTGCCCTGCTGGTATGGCCGATTTAAATCATTGTAGAGAACAGCCGTCGATCGCATTTGACAAAGATTAAACTTATTATATATATTACTTAACTTATAATAATATAAAATGAAATAAAATTATTGCTAAGAATAGTTATATATATATATATATATATATATATATATATATATATATATATAACTTATAATAATATAAAATGAAATAAAATTATTGCTAAGAATAGTTATATATATATATATATATATATATATATATATATATATATATATATATATATAACTATTCTTAGCAATAATTTTATTTCATTTTATATTATTGCAATTGAAAATTCAGAGTTTTAAAATAAATACTAAATACATAATCTGAAACACAATTTTGAAATAAAATTTTTGGCAAAGGAATCAATAAAATTTAAGTCACAGAATGTAATAACCATCGTTATAATAATTAAAGCAATAATTGTTGTTTAGGTTTTACAGTGCAAGGGTCATATTTGGTCCAGCTGCGCTAAACAAGGTTCAATTTAAGGAACAAACACAAAGAAAGCATCGCAAAAATAAGGGGGAAATACGCCCAATGAGGAATAGAATATGTGCATCCTACAACTCGCACATTGAGAGAGTAGTGGGTGAACCCACTGAGCCCCAATGCGATCTCCACAACATTGAAGAAAATTTAATTTTTAAAGCTGTAGCTAGGTAAGGTGCCTAACTAACCTCGCAATGGAGCCAACGTTACCAATAGCCAAGGGCTATGGGAGACTGTCCAGGATCAATCTCGAAAGGAGAGATCAGAGGATAAAACTTCGTAATTTGGAATCACGACACATGAGCTGGCACCCCACTCTCCAAATTTCCACACGATGCCAACAAGAGGACATTGAAGCTCCGACAGATTTAACGTGCACCAGCTCTCTTAAACACAACGGACTTCGCTTGTATCGAGACTATGGTATTTAGATTCTGCTGGATTCGTTGTTTGCTAAAGTTATACTGAATTAGTGTCAGTTACCATGATAAAATTATTTTAATGTGTAATTCTTTTCACGACAGCATTGTGTTGTAATAAAAGAATAATTTTAATTTTTAATTTATAAATTTTATTATAAATATTTATAATAAAATTTGAATCTTTGGTTTCAATTTAGGAATTTGATTGACATCTTAAAGTAATATATTTGATGGTTTAGAAGGATCTATTTCATTGTGCTGAAAAATAATTACGATAAATAGAAACAAAGGTAATGAAAAATATTTTATGTTATAATATGTTTTTAAAGACATTAAATGTAGTCAGGTGTTTTTTGAATGATAGCGCTTAGTATTTACCTATTTAAGCACATGATATACTGAACTATACTCAGCAAAAAAATATACGCTTGTTAGACAAAGTGGGATTGTAAATAATGGAAGATAAGAAAAACATTAAAAGAAAAGCGTGGTAACTAAGAAGATATATTAAACTAGGGGGCCTGCCCCCTGCTCGCTAACGCTCGCCAACCCCCGGAGGATTGCTTCGCAATCCTCATTGGTTCGCTACGCGAACCTATGCTCGCTTCGCTCGCCTTAATGAAGACATGTGTCCTAGCAGAAGGGATTGTTTACAAAATATGTTACTAAAAATGTTTTTCAAATCTAAATTTGCTGTATTACAGAAAAAATATATACAGTATCTCTAAAATCAGAATTCAAATGAAAACTTTGTGCAAATTTTGACTCGAAATGTGAGCGTTGCTTTGGAAATTGAATACCTAGCATGTTTTTGTGTGTACATTTTCCCAGCACTCAAACGACCCACACTTTTTCATTGAGTTTTTTCCGAAAGTTGTAGTGCAAGCGTCTTGTTGAACTATAATTGTTGGCCCTGAAAAGGACCGTTTTTTAAATGGCCCTGAAAAGATCCTCCGCTTTCTTTGATTTCTATTATAAACTAACTGCAACAACTCATTAAAATTTCCTTTTTTTTTTCAATAAAATTTCATCCTATAACGCTATAAATTCAATCGATGCGCGAGACTTCGCGATAAACAAACAATCGTACAGTGCTGCCAAAACGCGATTACAAATAACGTCTTTTTTGCGTGCCACGTAAGAGAATTATATATATAGATTTTTATAATAGAGTTAATATAGTTTTATAAATACAAAATTACTTTGCTGCGTTTCATTACAATATTTTCCACAGTGCACGACGAATTGAACAGAACTGATTATAGTACTAAAAGAACAGAATTAGGAACCGTTTTAAATTACTCTGGTGCAATACGGGGAGGAAGGTCACGTTACACCCCACATACATACCATCCATTCTAGGCACATCCAGTTTATAAAGAGAACAAGCATTCACTTCAGACAGAAAAACATCCACACCCTACTCCGAATTCCAACTAAGACCCTTTCAATGCAGAATCCTGCACCATAACCAATGGACCAATGAGTCCGCTAGTAATTAACAAATAATATTTTTTATCACCATCAAAAATGAAAGTAGATGATTTACCTTGTACTTCTCGTGAAAGAAATTGTGTAAAAAAAAAACTAAATACACTTTAGTTAAAAAAAAACCTTGAATTTGATTTTTTTCGCCTGTGAACCATTTAATACTAAAACACGCAAAAGCAGATTTGAAATTAATAAACGAAAATTATTCTACACTTATATTAAAATTAATTTCATTTTCAAAAGTGAAAAAGGTTCGCGTTGTTGAGTATCCATATTTCAGCACGAAGCAACACAGTAGATTTCATTTGATATTTTTCTCGAGTAATTTTCAGTATCCAAGCACCCCCTTTTTTTAATTTTTATAGAAGCGAAACACACTTAACGGCGAGCGAATAAAGATATTCCTGCATCGTTCCATTTATTCGTCGTTCCTTGCTCCCCGGTGGTCATAGCAATGTCTTGAAACCCACCCAAACAAATCCTTCCTGTGACGACCGCATAAAAGAAAACAGTGCTACAATACTAAAGGTGAAAATCTATATACTAATTGTGGAATGGCAACAACATTCATTTCTAAACAGTTTACATTGGACCGCTATGGGATTTATTCGCTAATTTTGCTGATCATTTTAAATATGTTTGATTCGAGTTATTGAGGAACGTAATTTTGTTAAACCTATATGGAAAAGTTCCACTCTAATGATATTCTTCTGCAATCTGAGTACAGAGAGAAATGAAAAATCTGTAAGTAGAAATTAGATCAGAAAGGGAAAGCCAGTGTTAAAAAAAATTCAGATATAAAAAAAATACCGAGTCACCTTTGAACAAGTGACTAAAATGGAATTGATCTGGAAGTTCACAAGCTAATTGGTGTAACATGACTGAGGTGTGAGCACCATTTAATTCTGCCCTGCATTTCACTGAAAATAAGAACTAACACTTGTAAGAAGTACGTAAACTAATATTAATTATGTTTGGCAATTTTATTTCTATGAAGCTATCTCTAATATTATAAAAGGAAGTGTTTGATTTCGGTCTGGAAGTTTTGTCTGTTTGTTGCCTGTTTCAAAGTCCTGGCGAATCCATGGCACTTAGAGTAATGGGAATTGGCACACAGGTAGTCAGAATTTTTTATAATATTTAGTCGCAGCGAATTTAAAAATTCAATCTAGAACGTTTTAAAATGAATTTAATGAAATTTAATTATTACTGTTTTCTCTAGAATAAAACAGCATAAAGATCCCCGATTCTAAATTTGTTTTTTTCGTTTCCGTTTACATTTTGCGCGGATAATTGATTTTCTAGCAGACGATGCGAAACAAATAAAGCTTTAACTAAAGTTACGTAGATCTTTTTTCTATCTCCTAGACCGTTAAAGATTGAGTAAAAATTTCAATTTATCAATTAGAAAATTTCAATTGATTGGTTGGCTGGTGTTTTATGGCACAAGGGCCACACTGGAAATTTCAATGCAAATTTCACATTAGATCGATACTCAAAATATAATTTTCTTTAAGTAAATAAAATTTTTTAAATGAATATCTCTTATATTTTTGCAAGAGATAGTGACGTCATGTGAACCTTCGTATACGAAAAATAAACAAATTACATTTCCTGAGCTTTTAGGATTTCAGCGAAGGAAAGCAAAAAAATAATAATAAAATATTTTCGCTGGCATTGTTTAGTTCTTTTTTGTGATATCAGGATCATTAAAGATAGATTAAAAATTTCAACGGATTTGAAATCTGCGAAAAATTTGACACCAGATAGACTTTATACATTTGATTTTTTTTACTAAATAATTTTTCAATTAAATATTTATATTTTTGCAAGATATTGTGAAGTCACGCCGAATTCTCATTTGGTTTGCAAAGCAAAGCAACACCACAGGCGACTGAGTTATGGCTGCTATCCAATAGGGTACAAATTTCCATTTGGTTTGCGAAGCAAACCAATAACCCCACAAAAGCAATTGGCACGGGCAACGCCGGGCTAGTCACGAAGTGGCTAGTGTTTTATAAATGATAAGTCTCGACACTTCGCCATCAATAGATAAGTCAAGCCTCATTACGACGATTTTGCGTGATACGAATTACTGATAATACAAACGTTCCAATCCCTATCAAAAAGTATAGTCAAATAATGTTAACTCATTCGCTTAATAACAATTCGGGTAACACTAATAACCTGTTAAGCCGAACACAATTTAGAAAACTCTAGTGCCAACGGATTCCTTTCAATCGTATTATCAAGGACATTAAGTGTGACTCCAAAATTATAGAAGATTTATCGGTGAAGGCAGGGGAAAAAAGAATAAATGAAGTGAAGGAATTAGCGTGCCTTTTTTAATAGAACATTCTGCTAGCAAAGAAATTGTTCACCGCTTTTGGTTAGGCAGTGAAAACTCATCAGCTCAATCAAAGAATGTAGATCGCATCAGAGATTTTCTTCAAAAATCACAAAAAAAAAAAAAAACTACTTTAAGACAAAAAATACGTAACGGGAATTATCGGTGTAAACTGAAATTATCTCTGTATTCAAGAATTATATGTAATAAAGAATCATATTTATAATTAAAAATTATCTGTATTTAACTTTTGTGATGAAGAATAAGAGATTTGATCAACGGAGTAAGTAATGTAGATACATTAATATTTTATTTTATTGTTGAAATAGGCTTTTTCGGAATTCAGATTTTTTTACAGTCCTGTGCAATTTGTCTTGACGTGGTTTAACTACATTTGCAATTAACAGAGTTCAACGCAGATGTTATGCGCAGGTATGCTAGCTATAGAATAAAAGTGAACGATATTTTTACTGCATTCGGACAGCGAGGGAAAGGTTATCTCTTATGCGATGGACGTACCGGAAGCTGGAGTGTTGGTAGTTCCAAAAATTCCATGAATTGGTGTGTCAACGGGTGATGAAGAGACGCGGAAGCTGTGCATTTAATTCAATTCTTGATCATATCTACACATAGGAATGATTTCCAAGAAATCCTTTCGGAGGTAGAATAAAAGGATTCCGCTCCGACGGAAAATGTAGTAAAACTATATACATTTGAATTAATTTAACTATCGGTGAGGAGGAAGTGGTGATGGTATGGATAGGAAAATAGACCGTTCCATAGCTTAAGTTTTATCTCACAGAGAGTTTACTATATGAAAGCATCTGAATACATAGTGGAGATTTCTCCAAATGTTTTGGGTTTTAATGAAAGATAATAAAAATCATGGGCAATGGTGTTTCTGACGCTCACGGGCATATCTTAGCAAGACACTCCTTAAAAAAATTATTTTCTAAATCATAGTTTCACAGAATCGGTGTTGCTAAAGTAGAGGAAATCAGTTGTTGACTCCAGGGGAAAAGGGAGTTGATTTTCAAGAGCGGAAAGTAAGATACTAAAAATGTGTCGTCTAAAAATGTTTTCTGCAAACATTTATCCACTATAAAGGCACATTTATGGCAGTGATGCACTGTCGTAAGAATTATACGTTGTAAAATGCGATACAACATAAGTCAAAAATTAAGACAGGCCATAACAAGTTTTGGCATGTATGCATTTGCACGCATTTCTTACTTACGCATGTTCTTACAAGTACAGAATGCAGCAGCTGGAATATGCATGCCATGCCAAGTTTACAGTACAATACTATAAATTGGCGGGAAAACACTATGCAATCTGTTTTGTCGTTAGTTCACCTTGATAAATTACTTCAAAATTTAAGTTTAGAAAAGTTTTACTTCCAAACTAGCTTTTTAATTTCTAAAGTTAAACACACAAGTACAAAAATATTTTTGTGACCCATTCAGTTATACAGGCATAACTATATTTTAATATTTTTTATTGGATTAGAGATAGTGTTTTTCAGAGGTGGTGTCGAAACTGAATCGTCGTTAAAATAGTGGTGGTTGAGCGAAAATACTTTGAGAAACTATGTTCTCCAAGAACTTCTTTCACCCAAGTACGTTTTCACAAAATAATTTTCGATGACCCAGTCTTCTTCACGGTTTCCTAAACGCTTAAATGTTGAATGAGCATTACATTTTATGATTTTTTAAACTATTTTTAGACTTGACGTTATAAGACGGGTCATCAGACAGGACGGTTAAATATATTTCACCTATTACAAAACTTTGATTTTCTCCCATACAACTAACTTTAAAATGCATCTTTGTCGTTTAATTCCAAAATCATTTCAAAAATAATTCGTGTCCCATGGTCACTTCCCTTAATTGTAATATTTACCCTTAATGAGTGCCCTTTTTGAATATTATAATCTAAATTAAGAACGAAATATACTCGATAACAAAAAAATCAACGCACCAAGAAGTTGTTCGATTGCAATAAAAATGGGTGTATGTGAAGAACATGTATAGAAAAACAAATTATTAAAATTTCAGATGTTATTTTGAAGGACTTAATTATAAATGAAGGAAACATCTTTTTCTTGCAACTTTGCCATCTTTTTCTCATAAAAAGACTATACAGTCCAAAATGCACGAAAAAAGCAAATAAAATTACATTTGTATTTCAAGAAACCACCTAATATGAAAAAATACTTCTCACACGTCATAAAAAAATGAGGTGTAAAAGGTAAAAGAGCATTTTTTTTCGTGTTGTTTTGTATATTTTTGGTTTACTAATTCAATACTTTAAGGGTTTTCTCCGTACATATACGCTAAAAACTTTCATTTGCCTTTCTGTAATGGATTCGCTTTCCGCTCACAGTTATCGATCGTAAAAAGAACCACTGCTAAATTATAAAAGTTTTATTTCTTATCTGCTATCCTGAGTGGCTGCTGATAGCGTGCTTCGGACAGTATGTGGGTCTCATTTTATGATCAATGAATATGATCGCGACTTCCGATCTCCGCATCTTTCAAGGACTGTAATATGACAATCGATAATCTCTGTCTATCCCATCTATTTTTAAAGATTTGAACCGCTTTTACAATAACTAATTCTTTTATTTGAGTTTCAATCTATATATATATTTCTCTTACGTGGCACGCAAAAAAGACGTTATTTGTTACCGCGTTTTGGCAACATTGTGCGATTGTTTGTTTACTAGGAGCCTCGCGCCTCATTTGAATCTATAGCGTTATCGGATGAAATTTTATTGAAAAAAAATGAATTTTAGACGAGCTGTTGCGGTTTGTAATAGAAATCTAAGAAAGCGGAGGATCTTTTCAGGGCTATTTAAAAAACGGTCCTTTTCAAGGCTAACAATTATAGTACAACAAGACGCTTGCACTACAACTTTCGACAACAAACTCAATGAAAAAGTGTGGGTGAGTCGAGAGACAGGCGCCTCAATCCCATGATAGTACTTTACGCAAGTCCAACTTGATTGGCTAATCGGATCACATGACCTAGATACGTATGTCAATAAGGTTTATAGTTGTTGGCGATTTATCTCTTCCTTTCTGCTTTCTTCTTTTCTTTTCAGATCCATGGCTATGGGTGGGTAGAGGTGGGAGCCGAAAATTGTATCCTTTTATTATATAAGTTAATAATTATATAAGTTAGTGTTTTATGTATGCTTTTTGTTACATCAGAATGGTCCTAAGCCAGCGGTGGATACGACACCAACATCCTAAAGCAAAGGGGACGGCAGAGGGGCGGAAAAATATCAGCTGGTACTGAATATTTCGAATCGTATATTTAAAAATGTTGAAACTATGTTAGTAGATATGGCCCAAAGTAGATAGGTAATTTAATTCACGTCGCTCTGGAGCAATTTAACGGGCTATTGCTGACGATCTGGGATCAATCCTCTAAGGGACATATCCGATGATATGGCACAAGAGTAAGTTCTAAGCACAGTGGAATCATGCACAGGTGGTTGGAGGATGTTTAGTGAAATTGGATAGTAGGGATATTTGTTTATTCACATAAACATTTATTGATGTTTATTAATTAGCCAAGAGCGTTGTTAATTTGATGCAATTATGTAGTGATTAAATGTTAATTTAAAATACTACAATTGTAATGTAGAATTTCGTAAAATGAATAGTTTTCAGTCGATATTTTTTATGAAATATATTTAATAATTTTGTAAAATTAGTAGATTTAGGTCAATGTAATTAAATATAATTAATCTATTTTTTAAACGTTCATTGAAAATTTCATTTGTGTTGAAGTGATATGACAAACATTAATAAAAATAGGCAATCAATCTGCAATGAAATAACGAATATGTAAGAAATTATGTTCCAAACAAACTTCGTTTCTCTTTTGCTGACTGATATTTGTCAAAAAAGAGAATCATGATGTAATGAAAAATATTTTATGGCTAATGTATAGAAACACAGTCGTAATTGACGAATCCAGAAAAAATCTCATCAATTTTTCATTGATGAATCGTCATTACCACAACTGATCACATCTCGATGGACGAGATATTTCGTCATCAGAAGAAAACTGACCATATACTGGTCTCGTCACCATAAAACAAATCGGTAATATCCTGATGAGCAAATTTGGTTCTTAATGAGCAAATTTGGCATCTTGATGAGCAAAAAAAAAAAAGAATCGGTAATATCTTGAGCAAAATTAATCCGATTTTAAGGGACGAGAAATATTGTCAAAACCACTTTGAGGGTGAACTTTTGGCAAAAAATTATTTTTTGTTGTCTTTGCGGGCTGACTTTATCTAAAGCAAAGTAATACATATTTTTTGCTTTCTATCCAATCTTGACACACACTTTTCAATGCTAGCATTCACAGCAGCTTAATGGTGTTGTTAAATTTCGCTAAAACCCCTAGAGGTATACGTTATATCGACGATATCCGAGTACTGATTTTTTACATCTGTACAGAGTTGGGAGGCACGTTCTTTCTCGAATGCGCGTGCTACTTGGTTGATATGTAAGGAAAAAGAGTCGCGCGTGCGCATCGTGAGTTTTGTACCTGTTCTGCCGGGTGGAGGTCGCATTCAGATGCTTACGAGGGAGATAAATAAATAAAGGTCCGGATACGTAAAATTATGCTCGTAACGCAGTAGCGCTTACCGTAATGCGCTATTCGCTGACCACCATTTGCATCCATTACGTCCGCACGACATCGGGCATTCTTTGGGGGACGTTTGCAAAATGCACCTGGGAATTTATCCGTGTCTGCTTCCATGATACACGATATTCGTTTCTAATTTGCTGTTTCAATTCATCATAAAACGTATATGAACTTGCATGTCGTACTCGTAGAATAATGCAAGCTCCCCACCCCGCACACATAGGAGGGATCGCTTAAACCTACAGGTCTAAGGAAGGCCACAGGCAAATTCTTGTGCTATAATGCATAGTCTGTTATCTAAGTTTTGAATTATAAATCTTTATATTATGTTTATAATAAAAAAGGTGCAAAACTATTCGTTAAAGGGAAAAAAAATTATAATTAATTTTTTATGCCCGTCACTGATCTCTTCGGCCGGCACTACAGGAGGTGAAATGGACAGTATTTGTAAAGAACCCAGTAGGTAAGCCACCGTTACTCCTAACAGGGACAGTCACATCTAATAGGGAATCGAACCCGGCATGGTAGATAAATACACCAATCAATACACCAATTTGGCTAACTATAAATATTATTTATGCAAATTTACCATTGACTATTTGGCAGATGCGTAGCCGGAGGAGGATTCTGGGACCCAACCCCCGCCCCGAACCAGTGGGGTTTCTTAATTTTTAAGTAGTATTAAAAAGAAAGAATATTAACAGAGAAAAAATACTGTAAAAACATAACATACTTTTAGTCTTCAAACAAAGTAATAGTTCTTTTATTCTTAAAAGAGTTGTTACTTCACAAATTAACATTCATTACGTAATATAACTGCTTAATGACTTCGTATTCACTACCAAGCATGGAAGCAATGATTTTGGACACAAATTTTCTGCATAGACTGCCATCATACGCCATGCACAAATGTAAAAATAATCAATTTTCTCTGTGACACGGAAACAAATATCCGGAAACAATTTTTGAATGTTTGTTCAATGCTGTTTCATGTTATTTATTTTGTAAATAGCTGAGTTAAAAATCACCGTAAAGGTTTCATTCGTGTACTTGGTTCAACCAAGACGGGATACTTTTCATGCACTTACAGCAATACCAAGCTCGTAGTCACAACTAAAAATGTAATTTAAAATTTCACAAGAGCTTAATTTAACATAACACATTCCATGTAATTTTGGATCCCATTCAAAAAAATTCTGTCTAGGGCACTGGTAAGTTATATACCTAACTATAGACACTATGGCACTCGTACTGGTAAGCTATAGACACTATGGCACTGGTAACTACCAGTGCCATAGACATAATTTTGCACGTATTTTTATTTAATGAGGAATTCCGAGATTTGAGGAATATATTTTTATAATATATTGCGGAACATTATTAGGATACTTCGATGTAATTTAGATTCAATCCTAGAAAGGACTAAGAACTTTATCAGAGTTTGACATAATAATTTTCTAAAATAAATGTTATTTTTATGACATTTCTTTTCAAAAATCTGGGAAAAGTACTTTTTTCCTGAAATACAATCTAGAGCTTCCAAGAAAATCAAATAAACAAAATATATCCTGCTAATTACACTTTGTATGAACTTAATATACACTTTTCGGCCCAATAGAATTAAAAGCTAATTAATTTAAAATTATGTCATCTTTTATAAAGTTTAGTGTTCTTCATTTTCCATTTGTTAAAATTCGTTATTCCATTATTTTGTGCTCTAAATACATATTATACAAGCACAAATCTTATGTTATTTTTGTAATTTAATTTTACTGTCTCACGACTATTGGTTTATGTTATTACAGATGAAAAAAAGTAATGACGTACCATAAGACATAATATATTCCTCTTTCTTGAATTGAGGATCATATAATAACAGTATATTCATATCATTTTAATAGAAGTGAATTTTTGAAATGTTCATTAAAAGAAACACAAAATTTTACACTGTATTAAAAGGTAGGAATTAAATTCTATAGTATGATAAAAACCATAAATCCTGTAATGTTGGTAAAATATAACTTTACAACAGCAATTCAATCTGAGAACTAAGTAGTAAAATAGCAGTGTAACAATAAACAACTAGTAAATGTTTTTTTACACCATATACAAGTAGGTCTTAATCTTCAGATCGAAAACTTTTTTTCTTTAAGTTTTTTCTGTTTCTAAGTCCATGTGCATCGTATTGAAAGTAACATAAAATGCAAAATTCATTATATACCAATAACAAAATAAAGTTAGTATTCAAATCCATGTGAAAATTAGAAACATAAAACATGTTCGGTTCGTGAAATAAATCTTTAAAAGAGCAATTCAATAAGAAAACCAAACTATGACATAGAAATGCAACTACTGACAAATAGCAAATATAATTTTACAGCACATGCAACAAAGTTTCTTAACACTGAAAAGAAAACAATTCTCATAATTTTATTTCGTTTATTAAATCTGAATGAAAAACATTTCCCAGTTAAGTCATTTATTTATACAATCCGGTTTTTAGTTCATATTTGTGGCCATTGAAAGCAACACAAACTACATTCATTAAACACGAATAACAAAGGAAAGCTAGGAATCAAATCCTATAGAATAGTTATAGACATAAATAATGTTTGGTTAGTAATATGTATACTTAAAACAGCAAGTAAATATGAAAACAAAGCATTAAACAACAGTGTAACTATCGTTTACAAACGCTTTGTTTTTGGAGTAATCACTCTTGCATTTCATACGGAACATTTAAGACAGAAAACTTTTTCCCGGTCAAATGACTTTTTTTTTCTCACCCAAGTCCGTATACATACATCACAGTGACAGCTACGCAAAGGTAGGAATTAGATCCGATTGAATAAGAAAAAACTTAAATCCTTTTATATTAGAGTGACAACAAAAATTCACTCTGAAAGTGAATCATAAAATAACACTGCAACTACTGACAAACAGTAGAAGTTTTCTACACCACATACAAAAAAGTCTCTAATATTAAAAGAAAGACAATTTTCACAGGTTTCTTCCGTTTACAAAAGCTTCTCCTTGAAAAGTAATCGCTCTCACATTTCATACGGAACATTTCCGAACTAAAACCCTAGTCAAGTAGTTTCTATGCGTTTTCCCCTCAAGTCCATGTGCATCGCAGTGAAAACAACGCAAAGTCACCTGTTCTGTCTCTCGCCCCGCCAATAGATAGATGGCAGAACATAGTGGAAAAGAGAGATAAAGATAGAGTGAACGGAGAAACATATCCATGAGAGATTTTGATAGACGGTTTGCAGAGCTGGAAATTTACGAGGAGTCGGACGGGGGATGTCTAGACGTCTTCATTCGGTCGTTCGCGTTCGATCGTAAATTCGACTCGTCGTTTACGATCGTCATTCTGCGAATGAGGACTCGCGGCGCACGAATATGAACCCTCATCAAAATCGATATAATCAGTTTTGATCATGCATCGATTGCTGATAGTCCAAATGAATCGTAAAGGGCCTTCAGACGATGGGAATATGAATTTGACCGAATCTGTGT
The DNA here is from genome assembly GCA_947359465.1 of Metellina segmentata. Lineage (NCBI taxonomy): Eukaryota > Metazoa > Arthropoda > Arachnida > Araneae > Tetragnathidae > Metellina > Metellina segmentata. The sequence continues at coordinate 54,052,029 of OX375882.1, read as the reverse complement.
CATCTCGTTGCAACCTCGTGGGAATAAAAAAAACTCAGTGACACTTCTACGTTTGAACCAATTGAATACAAGCATAAAATATCTCAATTTGTAAGAATAAATTTCAATTTATGAGGAAGCATTTGAGGAGTTCAATCTACAATCATTTTCTATTGAAGTAACTATAAATGAATTCAGAATTAAAAAAATAATGACTGGCAGGTGTTAATTTTTACAACTCAAATTTCTGATTTCAACATATTTAATCATTTATCCTCCCACACTTATGGGTTGGTTGAATTTGGTATTATAGAGCAAATGTCCGTATTTGGCAAGCGGCGACAGACTAGGATTTTCCAACTTGCCTAAAATGTAACACTGTACAAACCTCCAAAAGTCATTTTATGGCCTGAGTTGATATGGAAAGAGAAGTTGGTTGGTTTTAAGTTGAATGTTGCAAAATCATATTATACCAAGCTCCGCCAAACAAGACAATGACAAGGGAGTATCAATGCAAGTCCAGATCAAGTGTGTTTGACATTTTACATGTGCTTGGACTCCTTGACAGTGAAGTGGGAAATATACTCAGGATGAGTTACAGGAATTGAACCTGAGCAGCCCATAACTCGCAGGTGGCTAACGCAATGGGGAAACCCATTGACTCATGGCATACTTCGATTCTTATGGCGAGTTTAAAGCAGTTAAATTTTATAATTGTTTTATTTGTTTAGATTTATATCATTCATGTACTTTATATCATTCATTCATTATTTCGAGTGGTAATACTTTAAACATTAGTGAAATATGAAGTGTTCCGTCATTTCCAAACGCTTGTTAGATTGAAGCATTATATTCTAAAATCAATCTCAGCCATGTTATGTTATTTCAGACACGCTAAAAACAACTTAAGAGTCTTGACGATTGAAAGAGCAATTCAATCGTCGTATCTCATTTTTTCTTGTCATCTTACACGTTTTATTTCGAACGCGTAATCTCCATCCGCGCACAAGAAGAAAGAGACGCGTAGCGATGCGGAACAGCACGTTCCGAAACGAGTTTGGACATCAAAGTTTTGGACATCCCGGTATAATCCCGTAATGAGGCATCGTCCCGGAGACATCGATAAACGGAGGATTCTAAATCGAGGCACCTTATCGAATTTTCTGAGAGGATTAGCGATGGTCATTGTCTGGTTACTGACACCATTCTCGGACGGGGATTCCAGTCCTCCCACCAATGCAACCAGGATCTCAATAAGCAGAGTAGTTTTTCTTCTACGGTTGGTGCAAATATAATGATATTCTGTTTTATCAACTATCTTTGAGGGATTTTCGGCAGACCTAAAATCAAAAGGGAACTTCCTTCAAAAAAAGTATTGAAAAAATTATTCCATCCCCCTTTCAATTTATTGAATTTTTTAAATATTTACGAATTATTGTTTTCTAATCGTTGACTACTGTCTATTATACAACAACTACTGTGTCATACAATAGTTATTCGGGATTTTCGGCAGACCTAAAATCGAAAGGGAACTTCCTTCAAAAAAAGTATTGAAAAAATTATTCCACCCCCCTTTCAATTTATTGAATTTTTTAAATATTTACGAATTATTGTTTTCTAATCGTTGACTATTGTCTATTATACAACAACTACTGTGTCATACAATAGTTAGTGATACGCATCAGGTGAGCAGCTTGATTTATTCAGAATATAAGAAGCAGGCGTTAGAGTTTAAGTGTTTGTAATTAGAGATGAACTTAGCCATCACTTCAAAAATTACAATACAGCAGCGTAAACCAATTCCACGATAAAGTACATTTCGGTAGACAAAGTTGCATTGTCTTTCACGTGTCTTGTTAAACGTTCTTAAGCGGGGAAACAATGACGGAAAAGGAGTGTATGGTTTGGCTTGTCGCTCTATGGTCATTTTTGTTTGCTACATCAGTTTCAAACCAGAATATTCTACACAAAATATTTCTCATAGTTAGATTTAACCGCTTTTCAATATCACGACCATTGAATAAATGGAAAGAAATTGATAGTACTACACAGTGAAAGGTAAAGTTCAGAAGAAGATATCAACACTATATTTGTATTATTCTTTGAAGAGCGTTTAGCTTAGAAATAGGTTCAGGAATCCACTTACTTAGAAACTGGCTTGGGAAAAATTCGTTTAAACGACTAATAATGATTCACACCAATCGGTATCCACTTAGTCGTTTGGGTCCCTGTACATCATTCTACGGAGGTATTGTTGATAAAGGAAATGATGTCAGATCGCTTCAAGTGAACAAAAGAACAAAGAAAGACCCATAGACAGCCATAAAAAGTGGTAAGTGTAGTTATAATAAATCAAACCGTCGTGTTGCTCCACTGCGATGTAAATCCTACAAACAGCTCTACAGCTAAAACACAAACATACAATAAAATAGATTTTAATTTCCACAACTTCGTTGAAAATAACTGGTCGGATTTCTGAAAAATAGATTGTGATTATATTGCATTTGTGGAATTATGAAACTTTTACTCAGCCAAACGCTTTTGGGTTGCTTTTTAGACGGATATGTAAATAGATTTTACCGTATGGATAGTATTCTGAATGATGAAAAATATATAAAGATCTTTCGTTGCACTCTGAAGCGTTTTATTGATGTTTGGGGATGTCTATTATGACATTTTTCAACATAATGGTGTATCTGGTTTTTCAGCTAAAATAGGAAGTATTTAAACATATATTAACTCCCTCTAGCTGTACAATGTATTAAGTTTATGCTGAACTTTCCATGTCATTTCTAAGTTTCAAGTGCAAAAATATCTCATAAGTAACGTTATTGCACTTTCCAGGCCTATAACCTAAGCAAAATTAAAAATAACAGGTGATAACCGGAAGCAAAAGTTTCTAATAGGAAGTCCCAAGCTAAAAGACAGTTACGAAAGCAGTTAATCATGTTCTGAAGCATCATTTGAATGAAACACATTCAGAATTTGATTACGCCCGTGCAACACATATACAGTCATTACCAAAGAAAAGAGAGGTCTAATGAAATAGACTTGAGACATTTCTTTGTTTTGTGAGTATAAATAATCTAATTAGCTCGTTTTAATTAATTTTTAGAACTCTTGTAGCAAATTATGTTCTCAAACAAAGTTAATAAAATTATAAAATAAAGTAAATAAAAAGTTTTAAATCTGTATTCCATCTATTCAAATCCACATTTGATTCATAGGTTTAATTTTTAAAGTATGTTTGTTACACTGTCAAAACGAGAATAATCGAACAAAAACTTGCCGAAGAATAATAGGTGACTCGTCACTAAACTTCACACGATCTAGTTTTGAATTGCACCCCCCTCGGCCTCTAAAATTGGCAACAATTGATCGAGTAGAAAGCAGGTAGAAATTATAATGGGGCATAAAAAAGATATAAAAAATAACCCAAGAGCGAAAAATAAGCATAGGAGGAAGAAGAAAAAGCAATTTTAGCGATTTGAGTGTCGTAGGGAAAAAGGATGCGTACCACGTAGCCATGCACGAAACCTGTTCTGTTATTTATAGCTACAGTGTTTACTTTCACACAACTGTGAAGAACGTTCCCCTCTATAATGACAGGGGTTGTCCCTTTTCCCCAGTCCCACAGACAACTGACAGCTCTGTTTTACCACCCAGAAGTACTTTGAATTTCCTTTTGCTTCCACGGAAGCCTTTCATTCCACCTAAAAAGAGCAAACAGTAAATCACACAAACCAGAAAGCCACCCACAAATCATCCCAGGGCAGAGGCTCAATCACTGTCGTTTTGGTTCAGCAATTTTTCAGTCTTTGAAGTGCCTCTCTCAAGTTGGACTGCCTCTTATTGCAGAATGGGAATATCTGCAGACTTCTGGACCATCCCTTTTTATTAGTGTGTGTGTGCTTTTTTATATCCGCGTACCTAGGTTGAAAAAAGGCCAATGTCTCCAAATTCACTAATTTGAGTTATGTCCATGAAACACTTCAAGGGTAATGAAAGTGATAATTGAAAAAAGCGCTAATGCCCACATGTCAATGCATTAGGAAATAATAAAAACATTGGAAAGTACTCTCCCCCCCCCCTCCTTGTGCACTCGTTATAAAAATAAAAATTTTAAATATTACTAAATCAGCTGTAACCCAAAACTTGCAAAATGAGCACTGGCCTTTTTCTACTAAGGTGTAAGTTTATTGATAGATAAACTTCAACTTAATGAACATATGTTAATGTATTTTAAGCTGTTTTTCCAAAGTACATGAAAATTGTCAAAGAGTGAGTGTTGGCTAGTTTTGCGTTTTACGGCAAAAGAACCTATTTGGCCAAGCTGCGCCTAAACACAAGAGGCAACGCCAAGCAATTTTGAAAAGTATGGGAGGGAGAAGAAAAAGACCATTTGGGACCGCCTACTCATGGTTTGTATGATTACTGCATGTTCCTTTTTTTTTGTACCGAAGCTTCTTACATACCTTGATCACGTAATTCGACAACTATATCAACATCACTAACAATTACAAAACACAATACTTGCAATTGTTGATTACGGTACACTAAATTTGGTTAATTCTTTCAATATTTTACTGCTTTTTTGGAAGAAAAAGCTTTTATATTGCTAAGAAAACAAAGTCCACTGTCTAAAATACATTCTTTTAAAGATATTTTTAATGAAAGACCTTCAGTCCCCTCCTGGGAATATCTCCATTTTCTAGTGGGCCTTTCCGTTACTGCTAACTGATTATGAATTTGCAAAATCATTAGCGAAACCTCTCGTCAGAAATGGAAGTCAAGTGAACAACAGCGAATGCTGGTTTCTGCCCCGACAAAAGATCGAAGGGAAAAAAGAAACCCACGCCGTAATAATATCGAGTTGATCGGCTCTGAAAGGTAGGTTGAGCGATGCGATGCGGAAGTAATAATCTCCCGTTTCATCGCTTTTCTCGTTTGCGCAGCACACGTTTCTCTCGCTTGAATTAACATGTTACTGCATGTAGAAGAAAATTTTGCAGACGCGGTGTGTGTGTCATGTGTGGGAAACATTCGCTTCGTTCCGCCGGCGGATTGCGGTGTGGAAACGGACTCACCTCCGGCTGGGGTGTGTCTCTACATGCCCATGCTTGCGCCGGACGTCTGAGATTGAATTTTCACTTGAGCAACTGCAGCGGGACTTTTTGTGAAAGGCGCATCCAGTCAATTTGATTGCATTTACGGGTTTGATTTAGCATTGTGTTGAAGAATTCAACCGATCGATTTCTATGGTGCTTTTTCTTTCGGAGGAGCTGAATATGTTCAACACGACTAAATATGTTGTAACATAGATAATCCGTGGCGATCGCTCTTTTAATTTCTTGAATCGGGAAATGGATATAGCAGCCCTCCTCAGTCATATTTAATTCATTATAAAGTATGTATTCTCTGAAAACTCAGACCCTTTTAATCCACCATTAGTCCCGGTTGTCTTTTTTAACAAATGAAATCGCGGTGCAAAGATGTGAGATGATCAACGTCCCTAGTTAAACGCACGTTTATTTTTCTTTTTTTTAATACGTAGAACATTTTAGGATATACTAGTAAAACCTGCATTTTTAAATTTATAGATAATACACTTTTAACTCTCCTGGTGACCGTCTCGAAGAGGTATCTCGTTATGAGAACTGACCAGATCTTCACGGATGAGATATCTCGTCGAAAAACGAAAACTGACCAGATCTTGATTTCCTCATCATCAAAAAGTCGGTAATATTTTAATAACCAGTTTATCACCTAATTTAAAAAATAGACTCGTTCAAAACCACTTGAATGAAACCACCGGTCCGGCAAGGTGGCGTTGTTGAAACTTCGCCAACTTGATGTGGAGTTGAACTATGTATATTCCGAACGTTTTATTTTTTGAATACGAGTTCAGCATGCCTCCAATAGAAATTCCAAAGAATTATTTCCGAATTGATACGATAGTTAAGCAGCTAACTACAATTAGATTAAATACCAAATGTAGCAAGAACGGAGACAAAGTATTTTTACGTAAACAAGATACATATGCGAGAGCGTTTGGGTAAAAATAAATAAAAAAATCACTACGTTCCGTCCAGTTTGTTTAAACTGAACATCCTTCTCATAAACATTTGAAAAAGCGCTCCATTCGTAATTGGATTTTTAGCATACATATATGAATAATAAACTTAAAATGTCTTTATTTTTAAATTTTAAGCATACATATTAATTAGTTAGAAATGTATAAAACCATCAGAGTAAATAAATACTTAAATACAACGAAAAACTCTGCTAAAATATTAATCGAAATGTCATAATTTTTTTCAATTGCCAGAATAGTTATTTAGCGAGTTTTTCTCATATTTCAAACTGTTTATGTTTGAATTTAAAATTTTAAAATAGTAATTTTTTTTTTTAGTGAACAAAGGCGGTATCAATGAAAAATTCAAACTGATGGAAACTGGATGATGTTCGTCGGCAAGCACTTACACCTGTGCACCAAATTAGGATTCGTTAGTCACCCAAAATTATTGGGGAAATATCAAATTCCTTCGATATAACTTTTTATTAGCCCAAGAAATCTAATCATCTGTATTATCAACACATTTCACATGCTACTCTTAATTATTATGAAATGTTTGCGAACAAACTTTCAGAACAATATCTTAGAAAATTCTTCCCACTTATAGCTTGTACCAGAGGAATCTTGGAGGTGCCCCGAAATTAGAAGGTGATAGAGGTTAGAAGGTTGTCATCTACAGATAGGCCAGTAGACTTTAGAAGGCGATTTCATTTAACCATAGTCTTAAGATTTTCCCTGCCTTGCAAAAAGGCAATGTGTAGGAAAACTCACCTGGTCACCTCCTTGCTCGTGTTTGGGGTCTGTCCAAGAAGGATTTGTATTTTAATCCTATGCTTGTCTTGGATTTTTTAGACTTATGATTTCGCTTAACTCGTAGAGACCAAGTGGGATAAGGAAAACAATAACATAAATTATATCCCCACATCCGGGTTCCAGCAACAAGTTAGATACCGGGTGTCAGCAAATAGATCAGTTAATGGGCCCCTCATGAAATATGAATATTTATTCGCACTATTAAATGACTGATAAATTTTAAACATAAAAAAACTAGGTACGTATTACAGTGTATAACTTTTCACATGTCTCGCTACTTTCTGGTGACATCTTTAGATAGGAAGCCATTTAGCTGTCGATATCAGAAATAAACAGAAGGGAGAGTGTTGAGTGAGTCTCTATACCAGTCTCTCAAACTGTTTTCGTTAAACCCTCCCTTTTTAAAGTCACTTTTTTGGCACCCCCTCTGGAAAACTCTAACTCAAACAATAATAAATTGCAAGTATAGCTGTGCCAATAAAATTTTAATTTCACAATGATATTTATGTAGATGTAAATGTAATTTTAGAATTTCAAAGGCTAGTTTGGTAATAACGAACTTGGTGATGTAAATTATAAAGGTAGCATGGCCAAATGTTTTGTTTGTAGGTGACTAAATAACGTCGTAGATATCCAATATTATAGTGTCTGCAGTTCAGCCACGAGTTTATCTATAACTTTTTATTATTGTTATAAAAACATTTTGGATTTATTTATATATTTTAAGAATATCGTCTCGGATTCACCTGAAAAGTAACGGAAAATCAAATGTTTTTCTTTGCCATAAAGAATTTATACATAAACTTATTATCAGTTCATGTCTATTTATAACTTTAACCAAATTGTTCGCATACAATTCGAGACAAACCAAATTTACTCACAATTTTTATCAGTACGCAAGTCTATAAAAGGAGAATTTCCGGCACGAAAAAAATAATACTCACTTGAAAACCGCAGTCTTACTTGAAAAATATTAATAATATTCTTTGTATTTAACCAGTAGGCCCTGAATAAGTAGAAACATTATTAGGTATTTCACTTGCAGTGTACCAAACAGATAACTGCTCGTCACGCAATTCGGAAGCAGTCTAATACTGATTTAAGTCTTCTCGCCTATTTATAGTAACGTGCAGTAAACTTGACACAACATGCACAGATTCCTTACTCTGTTTTTGTAAGAACCTGCGTCAGTCGGAAGTATCTGCAAATACAGGATAACACTCGCTTGTTACGACCTGTCATCTTTGTTTCGACCGATCAGTTGTAATTTGTATTTTACAACGCTTAATCCTTGCGACAATGCATCTCTGTATTGAGTGTATTTTTGGTCAAGTGGATATATAAGTGCTTGTTTAAAACATTTTGGGCGACAAATACTTTGAGCACCTTATTGCCCACTTTTACTCTTTAGCGCCCCCCATTTTGCCTGGGACCTCCTAAATTTCTTCAACACCCACAAAGGGTTGTAATTAGTCACAGAACGTAGCATGATTCTGCTCTTCCGTCTCACAGAAGAAATAACAAAATATCGCTATTCAAATTTATATATTAACTACCACAACTGTTATAAATGTGAAATAAAAAAATTTATAATACAAAATGCTTTTGATTCATAATTGTGTATCATTTTCATAACTGTCTTGCTATTAATTGTGAATGTAAATTACAATTCAAAATTTTTGATTTGATAAAAGATTAACCACGGTTTTGAATTTTTGCATCATTAACCATTTTTTTCCTATCATTGGTCAACCCTATTTATTTAATGATACGAGAATTTTTTTTTTGTCGTTATGCTTACATAAATGTGTCACAGGTTAAAACGTTTTTTTTTTCTTCTTTAACCCTTCTTTGCATGATTTTTTCTTTATTGGTGAAATAAATCAAGGTGATATAATTCATGTTCAAAATTAAAGGAAAAATGGTTAAAAAAAATCTTAGTATATATTTATAGTATAAATTTAGCACAAAAAAAACGATATGATGGTATCATGTGGTATTTTTTAAATGAAACGCAAACTTTTTCAGAAATTTCTCTAAAAATAACAGAAACACATGTTACAAACCTTTTTTCCTCTCATTTTCACTTTTTCAGCAATAGAAACTCAAATATAATAAAACAAAATTAAAAACGAAATCATACGTTTATTGCAACTACAACAAACAGCGGAATGACAACTTCAAGCTCGTTTTACTGATAGTGACACTTGCTTATTTTTGACAGCTATGTTTTTTTTTTATGCAATGGACATTAAAAAGGTATCCAGACACGATCAACTTAAAGTGAACTTGTTCTTTTATATCATTTTTGGGCATTCAATGTTATGATGGAAATTTCCACCCCTATGCAAAGAAGAGTTAAGAGAAAACTGAGATACTTGAGAAAGGAAAATAAAGGAACGCAAAATTAAAGCAAGATGTCGCAAAATGATCTTGAATGCAGTTGTACTAGAAATAAGGTTATGAAATTAGATTAATTCCAAGAAATGTCAAGCGTGATTGATAGTTTTCTTTCATCCTATCTTTTAGAAGCTATGAGAGGCAAAAGAAAAAGTGAATACTCTCAAAAGAGCAGTGAGATTCCATGAGTGATTCAATGAATGACTTTGAATGTTTAAAGCATTATTTATTATAATATGACAAAAGTTTGTTACATTTATTTCTAAATGCAAAAGCCACTTTTTAAGTCTTATTGTAAACAGCTGATTATCTAAATGTCCTTCTCCATTTAACGATATAATTAAAAACCATTTATTGCAGCTTTAATGTGCTAGTTGGTTGTTGATTGTGAGACGTTTAATCTCTATTTGACTCATTCAGACTGAAAAAAATAACAAATAAGAATATTTAAAAGATTTTTTTATCATTCTTGTAAGGTAGTATTTTTATATATTCGTCTTCATATGCCCTCTTCAATATTTGATTTTATCACAGCTTTCCTAAGTCCTTCAGGAAGGAATTTCCCATAATGCTTCCCCCCCCCCATCACCGAGAGTAATAGACAGATTGCCACGGTTCTCGCCAATTAGTACTTAAAGATTCATAGTCCATAAACTGGCATTGGGAAAGTATCAACTACGTTATAAATAGAGTTAGACAGTATCTTGCCAAAATTATGTACAAACTAGGTAACAGAACTGACTGTTATTGTGGTAGAGCACTCAGTGGGTTAGCCACCGCTGCTCCTAACAGGAGCAATCACTAACAAATATATGTACAAACTAGGTAACAGAACTGACTGTTATTGTGGTAGAGCACTCAGTGGGTTAGCCACCGCTGCTCCTAACAGGAGCAATCACTAACAAATATATGTACAAACTAGGTAACAGAACTGACTGTTATTGTGGTAGAGCACTCAGTGGGTTAGCCACCGCTGCTCCTAACAGGAGCAATCACTAACAAATATATGTACAAACTAGGTAACAGAACTGACTGTTATTGTGGTAGAGCACTCAGTGGGTTAGCCACCGCTGCTCCTAACAGGAGCAATCACTAACAAATATATGTACAAACTAGGTAACAGAACTGACTGTTATTGTGGTAGAGCACTCAGTGGGTTAGCCACCGCTGCTCCAAACAGGAGCAATCACTAACAAATATATGCTTTTAGGCTAGGCATCCACTTGCGATTTATAGTCGCGCGATTTTAAAGCCGCAAAAATAAAACTCATTGTTTCAAATACAAGTGCACACACTTGCGACTAAACAATCGCAGCGATTAAAAAGTTGCAACCTGTCAGGAGTTACCTACACAACTCTTGGGTGCACGTCCATACCTACACAGAGAGGCATGGACGTGCACCCACTTGTGATAGTTTAGTCGCGCGTTTTCCAAGGTTAGCATTTCTTACACTTTAAATTATGTTTTTATTCCCCTAATTCAAGTTTCTGTCTTTGCGATCGTTGAAGATTTTCTTCAAATAAATAATTAATTATTCAATAAGTAATCATTTATTCAATAAGTAATCGGTTATTCAATAATTAATCATTTATTCAATAATTAATTATCCACTAAATAAGTAATTATTCAATAATTACTGAATTATTAATTACTAAATAAGTAAATATTCCATACATAATTATTTATTCAATAAATAATTAATCATTCAATAAATAATTAATCATTCAATAAATAATTAATCATTCAATAAATAATTATTCAATAAGTAATTAATATTATTCGATAACTAAGTAATTATGATGCTAATTAATTAGTTATGGTAAATAATTAATTATTCAATAACGAAGTAATTATTCAATAACTAAGTAATTATTCAAAAATAATTAATTATTCAATAATTAATTTTCTTATTCACTACATAATTGCTTATTATTTATGGATGGATTAATTATGAATCAAATGGTAAATAATTAAATAATACATCTGTTTTTGGTATCGATATGGCGTAAAATTTTAATCTGATTTGAAATCCGTTGAAATTTTTATTCAATCTTCAACGATTGCAAAGATAGAAACTTGAATTAGGGGAATGAAAAACATAATTTAATCTAATTCAGTGATTTATCTATCGCATTATGTGCACCTTGACGATTTTGAGCGACAGCGATTTTTTAGTCGCCGCGACTCAGGGGCACATTTTTATTTGTGTAAGGGTATCACATCCCCATGTGATATTTCCTCTCTTTCATTTTTACACTTATCTACCTATCTACTCTCTTCTTTTTCTTCCTCCCTCATTGTGTTTGTCTTGTGCTTGACTAAATATGGCCTTTGCACTATGAAACAATCAACCAACCATGCTCTTACAAACCGGGATTCAACAAAACAATACCAGTTAAAAAGGAAGCCCTGAAGTATACATTTACAAAAAAGAATCTAGTAAAATGAACTTGATATACACTACCCTACAATAATGGACCGGGCAACAAGATGTGATGGTATAAGAGAAAAATGCATGCTTTAAGGGGATCCAGGACACAAAAATAGTCAAATTTTCTAAATTTTTTTTATTATTTTAAGAAATTCTCTGTGTTTTTCTGCATAAAATGACGTCTAAATCATGTTTCTATCTTAATTAGAACTGGAGATATAATAATTTTTGTGGTGCGTTATTTTGAAAATCTAACACTCTTGACAGTTGTTGTCATGGCAACAACATTTGTCTTTAAAACTAAATGCGTTTTTCTCCATGATACATTTTTTCAAGATTTCCTGTATTCAAATTGCTATAAGTCGAAAACCGATAAAGTTTAAGGGTTGAAATTTGGAATATATCTTTTTCAAACATTATACTTTAATTTTGATTCAGCAAATTTAAAACAAATATTTACTTTTAAAAATATAACTTTTTAAAAAAAAAGTACCTTAAAATTTTCAAAGATTTTCATTCAAATATTTTTTATTTTTTATTAAATTAATATTTTTTAAATTGCTGAATCAAAATTAAAGTTTATAAATTTGTTAATAATTTACTGCAAGAATTTTGAAAATTGATCAAGAATATTTCGAGTTTTAGCAATTTAAAATGACCCCTCTTTTTTGCAAAAATTTTTAATTAAATTTTTTTTTTTTAATTTGGAAAATTTTTGTGTTGTGATTTTGCTTATTAGTTAGATGGGTAAACAGTAAAAAAAATTCAAAATTCTTAATTAATTAATAAAAAAAAAAATTCGATGTGTCCCGGACCCCCTTAATCGGGGGATGGTCCCCCACGTGCTGCAATTACACTAGCAACCCTTCTGGGCATACTTTCAACAGGTTTCCCAGGTCATACCACGAAAAACACCATCAAACAAGTAGTCGGATTTTATGCAAATCTGATGGCGTCCGGTCCATTATTGTAGGTTAGTGTATACCTGGATTGGTTGGGTTTTATGGCGCAAGGGCCATGCTACGACATCCACACGAAATGCAACGTTCAATAAAATTTACATATAGACGAACAAAGAAAGTTTTACTGACATGGAAGAGATAAACGCTCCCAGTGAGGAATCTCCTACAGCTCACAGATTGCTAGCGCAGTGTACGAATCCACGAATCCATTCTAAGAAAATACCTTTTAAAGAAATGGTGTAGTTTACTTCAGAGAAAATTGATAGCTGATCCCCAATGCAGAATGGAAAGTCGGGAGAGATCTGAAAAACCGCCACCTATTATCGAAATTTAAAAGCCTGAAGGTGAGCAGGCAGAGACCATTTCCGTCGGAGGCAAACCCCTGACAAGTCTGTGGAAGTAAGCACGAAAGTTATGGCGAAGGAATGATTGTGACCTCCAATTAGAGGGGGCAGATGACGCCCGAGCAACATGATTCTCTATTCCAGTGCTTGCACGCGATGACTCCCTCAGCTCCTCCAAAAGCGAATAACCCTATAAAGCAACTCTCCAGTTACGCACACTTTTCCACGTTTCCCACCCCCATCTTTGACCACCGGTCTGCGTCGTCCGATTACTTTGCACGTACTCATTTACGGTTGGTTAGTTCGGAGAGATAGGCCATGAATACAAACGATCGTAAAGAGTATCGAGGGTTCATCATAATGGTCTCTCGGTGACACCCGTATTGAATGATGATTTGGCAGTGCTCTTCGCGTCATTTTCTGGATGCTCATACACCTGTGCTGGAGGCGAGTGAAGTAGGCTGGCGTATTGCAGATTCTATCCTTGCATCTCAAATGCCTTTGAAGCAGCTGACAGCAATATATATATATGAGAAGGATTAACAAAGAATTCAGACGCTCTGTGAATATTTTTACTTCTGTTGTTTAAAGGATCTCACGTGACACACATACCGTTGCTATCTTAACATGTTGTTTAACAACGGTTTTGTAATGTTTAGTGTTTGACTTAATTGGGTTGGTCAATTAACTATCATATATCAGTCCAGAAATTGTTTTTTGGAATTTGTATTAACGAAGAAGTGAAATCGTATTCGAAAACTAAACGTTCGGAATACGTTAAGGGAACACGTTGTGTCCCATAAATACTACCACCACCTATAGTTGGCTTGAAACAAGATGCTACTCATAGAGCTCAAGAAGTAATGGTAAGCAATATGATCCTATTTTCTATCCTATTACGAGAGATATTTTCTGTTTGGCTACATACCCAGATTGGAGGTAGTGTTTCTGCCATGATTAATATTTCCTGCACATATATTCTGAACTTAAGATCAGTTAGCTTGTTTTTTAAATACAATTTCAGCTCTTTGGCCATACAAATGTCAGCGAATATTTTCCAAATTTATTTACTATCAACACCAATTAAATTAAACGCTAAACATTGCCAAAACGGCGATTAACTACATTTTAAAATAACCCCGATTTCTGTCATGCGAGAGCGTTTGAACAGAACTAAATGTTATACAGACCACCTAGTTTGTTTGTTCAAACTGAAAACTGCTTTCACAAGCAATCGATCCCATCTTTCTTGATGATGATTACAATTTTTTCAGTAGAAGTTTTTGACAGTCAACATCAGTAGCATAGAGTAGCATTGATAGTTGAGAATGGTGTGATTTGAACGAAAGCAGAAAAAATTCATACTTAGCTTCAGACAACTTTATAAAAGAACTTCATTAACATACATGTTCATGATATACAACATATACGAAAGAAAAATATGTAATTTTTTACTTCTTTTATAAAACAAATTCACAGATTTGAAACATAAATGTAACATTATTTTACGTAATAACATGATAATAGTTGCACATATCAAATAAGGATTAAAGTGAGTAATATAATAATCGGAAGTAAACTTCTCTATGTTAACGAAAAATACAACCCCTTCTCTTTTTATCTTCCCTTCTAATATAAGACTCAACGTCCTAAAATGTAGTTATAGTAGTTGGCTCATGAATTTTCGGACAAATATTTTAATTTCAAAAAATTCTTTCTCTCCAGTCATTTTCTAAGATAGAAGTTACTATGTCAATCCCGTGAACTTATTTATATAATTTTCAAATTATTACTAATTAAAAGTATCCGACTTTTGGCAAGAAAAATAAAACCAGTTGACATATTTAACACAAACGAGACCCCTTAAAATGCAACCTTTCGGAGTTGCTATAGTTCTACAGGTGGTTTTATAACCTTAAACATTTTCAGTCACTTTTTGGGACATCCATCAGGTGCTTCGTCGCATTTGAACTAACGAACCTGTACAGACGAATTTAACAAAAAAAATATCTCGCGATGAAATAAAATATCTTTAAAAAAAATATTTCTTCATTGTTCTACCATCGATTAGAAAAAGAACTGTATACAGATATCTTTTTTTGAATGAATATAAATTACCATTCATTGCACATACAACTTATCGCATTGACCAATATAATTTTTATGATTTATATTTTATTTGTTTCAATAAGAATTGTAATTGATCAGCATACAGATTGCATGACGTATCTGCATTGAGTTCCGAAATTGGTTCAATATCAGTCATCTTGCTTCAGAATTTTGATATTCGAATTATTTAAAAATTAATTCATCATCCTAATTTGAAAGGCAATCCAGAAGCCTTCATACCATAGTCGTTGCCAGTTATAGTCAGTGCTTTATTTAGAAATTACGTAGGTAGGTAGAAATTTTAATAAACGTCGCACTGGAACAACACAACAGGCTATTGGCGGCGGTCCGGGATTATTTTAACAATTACATTTTCATTTTACATGGGATGTTCTGCATGGAATTTTTTAGATGAAATATACTAGATGGATCACATAAAAATAGGTACAAAACTAGTAAAAGTAGAAAAACTTACGAACTTGTAACGCAGTTAAAGAAATTAAAATGCATTTAACCAGATTATTATAATACCAGGAGCATCTGCACAAATAAATAAGTTAAATATAAATCATAACAATAATATTTATATTTTCTGAAGTTAATGTAATTGTATTGGATGTCGCAATGAAATATGAGTTTTTATCAACAGATTTACTTAAAATGGAAAGCCAGAAGCTTAATAAAGTAATGTTTCCATTAAACCAAACAAGTTTAAAAAATTATAACTTTTTAAACGAATAAAACGAATTAATTTTTTACAAAACAAAATATTTTTACTTACCTCTCCATTGATTTCGAAAACTCACTCTGAAGAAGAAACATTTCGATCGGAAATTTTGGTTTTCGTTTCACCTCCAATACGATGCTTGGCAATAATTTCAAATCGCAAATTCACCATGTAGAACGGAATAAGAAATTTCTAGAAGTTAAAGAAATAATATAAAATAAAGTTGTATTTAAACTTATACCAATAGCGTGCTTTCATTAGTTTGAGGACATCAACATGGATACAAAAGTAGCCAGAGAGCTTTCTTTTACAGATCTTTTCATGTACTTCTGAATTACATATTTTACTAGCTGTAAATCTTGTTGAGATCAGAATGCACAGAGGAACTAGAAATCCCTTATTACTATTCATGTACTTTAATTATAAGTACATGAATAGTAATAAGTGATTTCTAGTTATTACTTATTATTACAAGTATCATTACTTGAATGCACTTATGATTACCTGAATGAATAATAATGTAATAAGGATTACGCATTGAAATATACCACCTTGATGTGCTTTATCCTTCATGAATGTTTACAACTCAAAGAACTCACAAAATAGTATGTGTCAATTATAAATCTCACAACTCAATAATACTTCTCAGACAGTAATAATCTCACAAGCTCAGTAATACAGAATTCGATTAAACTCACAGATCGGAGCTACATCTCAACTGATAATTATAAATGGAATTTAAAAAATTAAACATACTTTCGAAGATGCCAGATATATAATTGCATACTTATTAATAACTAGCAGAATTACACGGCGTTTCTCAGGTTGAATTGGTTAACTAACATCCGCATTCGTTTTAATAAATTGTAATTCCTATTCTTTACATGTAACTTCCGCACTCAAATAAAGCTGTACAATTGCAAAATACACAATTTCGCAACTGTAAATAAATGCCATATTTAGGTTTTACATTTTTGTTGAATTTAAATTTTTAGTGAAAAAAAGTCACTTCTGAGTATGGCAAATTACTCAAAATGCATAAAATAGTTCAGAGAAAAAAACATATAAATGCTTTGTAAGTCATTCAAAAACAAAAGCGCTTACGAAAATTATCATACAGTGATTAAAAATGTTTTTTAAACTAATTAATCCATTACTTACCTTGATTACAGTAATTGAACGTTTGTAATACTTACAGCAAATACGTATCGCCGCAAAAACAATACCGACACCTATGTTTAGCTTGACAAAAAATGTCTCATATCGTTTTCTTCTTTTTCATCATATATATTATCGCTTGCATTATTATTTCCTGACATCCGTGGCATAATTTTTTTTCATTGAGAGAGCAATTTCTCGTGAAAGTATTTAAATATTTTATTTAACTTTAAAGAGGTTATAGCTGATAAAAATTGATCCACGTCGTCAAAAATTTGTATTTTATATAGAATAATTTTTAATATTAGTTTCAGTAAGCTCTAAATACAGACATTGAAATACAGACAATGAATTAAAAATCAACTATATCTCTTCTAAATAGCTGTCAATGAACAACGAACATGCATGCGTCTATGTTTCGAATTCTGCCATTTAAATTTTAAACTCCTGAATGGCTCTTTTGCTTGAAATAAATGTTACATTCCCTACAAAGTTCATAAGCTTTGGTTTCAAAATAATGTTAATTTTGCTTTATATATATTCACTTGTTTTCTAACATAAAAATAACACATTCTTTCAAAGATAAATCATAACTTTCAAACATATTCGTTCTGCAACACTAAACACTTAAAATTTGAAAATTAAATTCCCCAAATTATCATCTCAGATTGCTTTGATGATCGAATAACATTTATTGGAACTTAAAGAGTTGATTTAAAATGTTTTCCATCTTTTTCATATAACTTCATCAAAAAGGACTTAGAATTGTTTCATGGTTTAATTGTTACTAGGGGGCCCGCCCCCTGCTCGCTAATGCTCGTCAACCCCCGGAGGTTTGCTTCGCAATCCTCATTGTTTCGCTGCGCGAACCTATGCTCGCTTCGCTCGCATCAATGAAGACATGTGTTCTAGCAGAAGGGATTGTTTACAAAATATGATATTCCAAAAAAAATGTTTTTCAAATCTAAAATTGCTGCATTACAGAAAATATATATACAGCACCTCTAAAATCAAAATTCAAATGAAAACTTTGAGCAAATTTTGACTCGAAATGTGAGCGTTGCTTTGGAAATTGAATACCCAGCATGTTGTTTGTGTACATTTCCCCAGCACTCGAACCACCCACACTTTTTCATTGAGTTTGTTGCCGAAAGTTGTAGTGCAAGCGTCTTGTTGAACTATAATTGTTTGCCCTGAAAAGGACAGTTTTTTAAATGGCCCTGAAAAGATCCTTCGCTTTTTTTTAAATTTCTGTTATAAACTGTAACAGCTCAGCTAAAATTCATTTTTTTTTTCAATAAAATTTCATCCGATAACGCTTATAAATTCAATTGATGCGCGAGGCCATGTGGTAAACAAACAATCGTACAGTGTTGCCAAAACGCGTCAACAAATAACGTCTTTTTTGCGTGCCACGTAAGAGAATTATATATATAGATGTCGTTTGTAAGTTATTTTTTTGTAAGAATGACATTTAAAAGCTTGATTTAAAAAACTACATGCGTATATCGTTATTTATTCTAGTGAACTCTGAACAATTCTTTTTTTAGCATCGCCCCAAATAGATAAGTTTTAAGAAATGCAAATACATTTAGCAAAAGTTTAACAGCCCTTTCGTAACCGATACCTAATTTTCGTTTGTTAAAGAAAAGTAATGGCGATTCTAGTGGTAAAAAACGAGTGAAATAAATGTAAAAGCTAATGTAAAAACAAATGTGTGTTACCAGGATTAAAACTGCTCATGTATTCAAAATTTAAAATCGCTAATTTTATTGAAAGCATCTAAACTTAAAATGTAGTTCGCTGAATTAAAGTCGCACCGAAGCAAAGCAGCGGGCTATTTACAACGGTCCGGGATCAATCCTGTAGGGAAATATCCAGAACAACACTTCATAATTTTGAACCACTGCAATTAATGATGACCTAACGTACCTCCCAATGCACCAGATATACAAGACCAGATATATACTCTCGCATGATACATATCGAGGTTATCTCAAAATATAGTTCATCGCGGTTTTGACCAACTTGGGGTTAAATCTAGCTGACGTAAAGCAATCATCCTACCATACATATATTTGAAATTCATTTGAGAATTTCACTGTCCAAGTGCTAAAATCGTATTCGAAAAACAAGCCAAGTGACGCCAAGATTGGAATCCGCCCAGAAAACATCCGTTCTGCTGCAGAAACACTTACGCCAACTACATTTGGCTGAAAAGAAAAAGTCTTTCATACAGTGATGGATAGGCCCATCGAGAAATTCCAAGAGGCTTATACTTCTAGGATACAGGTAGTGCTTTCAATAACATTGGACAAGGAGTTTCAGAAAATATGTGTTTTTCCAATTAGAAAGGCAGTAAACTATTATAAATCAATAACGAAGTTAAATCATAATACGACTGCAACATTATTTTATTTTCTGTCGTAGTCAAGGTCAAGTGAGGCTACGAGCCCAGAGGCTTCAATTCACATAATTATGGCTAAGATGTGAGAAATTCTTATCACATTGATGGGCAATTCAAAAGTATATACCATAGCAGTTTCTTTGAAATAATTCCTAATTGTATAGATTTTTCCAATCTTAAGATAAAGTTGAATAAAGTTTGTAGTCTTTTAATTTGAATAAATAGATTTGAAGAAAAATAACACCACTCGACAATGGACCGGACAGCAAGATGTGATGGTATCAGGAAAATAATACATGCTTTAAAAGGGGGATGGTCTTCCGTGCTGCAGTTACACTAGCAACCCTTCTGGGAATAATTTCAACAAGGTTTTGAGACACAGCTATAAATGTTGCTAGTGGTGTTTTTCGTGGTATTGCCTGGAACCTTTGCATGTTGTTCCTGGTAAATTGAACGCCGACGCCTACATGAACATTTTGGACAGTCAGGTTATCTACGTTCTGGCAATTTTATAGAATGGGTTCGAAGACGACAACGCTTCATGTCACGTTGCAGCCTCTGTGAATCAGTGGTATCAAGATATGGATTGAAAACGTCTTCCCTGGCCTGCTCATAGTCCCGACCTAAGCCCCATAGAACATTTGTGTGACGAGTTAGAGAGACGCTTATGGACCAGGGAACCCCGTCCTATATCTATAGTTGAGCTGGCAAAATTCTTGCAGCAGGAATGGACACAAATACTCATAGCTATGTATATATATATATATATATATATATATATATATATATATATATATATATATATATATATATATATATATATATATATATATATATACATATATATATGTAGTAATCATATATGTACATATATATTATATGTAAGTATGTACATATATGTACGTATGTATATGTAAGTATGTACATATATATATGTAGTAAAGTACGTAATCGCCGCCATAAAGACATCGCGCGTTAAATCTCTTGTTGAATAAATAAACAGTCGGATATATATACGAATTAACCTCTTGGGATAATCAAGTGTCCTGATGCGTGTCTATGATCCTCACCGTGCTAATAATTTCGAGCCTAGAGTCCTTGTTATAAGCAATAGTTCTGAGTCATGCGATTTTTAGGAGGGCGGCAGGTGTCCTCATACGCCGTATGGGGCAGACTGTGATGCGCCGATTTCATTTCACCACAGTAATACTTTTCTGATCATTTGAAGAACACGGATGAAATTCTTTCACGGGGTGGCAACTTAAATGGTGTTATTTCTTTGAATTATGTTTCTAAAATCATCGCCAAAACTTATAAATCGTTCAAGTTGTTTAAAAATGCATATTTTGTTTTCGACCGTTCGGCCTTACCCGAACCTTGGAACCGGTGACTACCCCTCTTGGAACCGGTGACGGCTACTATTTCCTGCAGTCATCCAAGTCAATACCCGACACTGCATCCAAAGAACAAGCTATCCGGAGAGTAAGTGTGAAGTGTGGCCCAAAATGGCGAAGGGTGAGCACCCCATCCACAAACTCATGTACAGGAAGAGCATATTTGTGTAATGGGGCTGGTCTGAATCTGCGGTCATTTTAAGAGGCGATCTCTTGCTCGGACATCGCATCGTTCGCTATTGTTCCTCCGGAATGTCGTAATGAGTGTCGTAATTTGAGTGATATTTTCAACTACGGCTGGAATGTCGGGCGATCTTTTGTTTTGATTCCACTCGCATTCGGGTGGGGGAAGGAAGAAGAAATGCTAAGAAAAAGAATCTATCCACACGAAGTACGTAATCGCCGCCATAAAGACATCGCGCGTTAAATCTCTTGTTGAATAAATAAACAGTCGGAGCGCTGAAATATTTTGATGATTCGCCGCCGATCCCACTTTACCGGCATTTACTCGTGACCAGTCGAAATTGTTGTTATTTCGCTTGTCATTCCAATGACATCAGAGCTTCAGGTTGATTCTGTAATCTCGGAGCTGCAATAGATAGTTAATTCTAATGGTTGGGAGGATTAAAAAGATTGATCTCCTCAAGTGAGTGTTTTCAGACAATATTTTTTTTTGCACTGGTATCGATAAGGAAATCTCTTCCCGTTCGCGATGTTTTCGAAAAGGAAACTTGCAAGTAAAATGGAATGGAACAAAAAACATTTTTTCAACATGATTCAAATTCCTAATATTATATTATAAATTCTCGATGCATATTTAATGCAAATTACATGTATTTAAGAGATTAATTGCGAATTTAGAGAAAACAGGATTGAGATGAATGCCCCAAACATGTTATTGATCTTTACTAGACCTTTACTTTCTAGTATGTAAGTATTGCATACAACAGAAGAAAAACTCTTTATTAACACTTCTGTTGGTTGTCTCGACGAGGTATAGCCTCATTAGCAAAACTGATCAGTTCTGGATGGACGAGATCCTACCAAAAACTGAACTGATATTGATCTCGGCATCATCAAAAAACGTCTACATCATTTGGAATTCGATCGGCATTCTGGCTGACGAGGTTTCTCGTCCTTAGCAAATTTGGACAGATCTTGATGGACGAGATATCTCGTTGAAATCTATTATCGTAGCAAAAATGGCCTAACCCACAAGATCACGAACATGATATAATTACCTTTTATTACGACCTTTTACTTTTCTTGAAATGCGTAGGTTCATGTTTTCTAAAATTACACAATAACTTAATCATATTGTCGATAAATAAAAAAATATATAAAATGGGATGAAATATATAGAACAAATCGCGTTTTTCTTGCTGCTATTTTCTATATATTTTTATTTGTCTACAATATGATTATATATATATATATATGTATTATGCAGTGATCTCTATTTTTCAAGAGAAAATAAAAATATTGACTTGGCGGCTGCCCAACTCTAGCACGTTTTTTTTTATTATTATTATTATTTTTTTTTTTTTTGGGGGGGGGGGGTTGTTTGTTGACCGGTGTCTGGATTTTTCAATGCCGGAGGCTTACATTTTAGCGCTTTTTAGGTTTAAGTCTTACATTTTAAGGTTTAAAATGTGCTTTGCTTGTAACGTCAAAGAGATAAAACTGGGATTTCAATGACGATCTGGATTTCATTTTTATGAATATTACAAAACCCATTTGTTTATGCCTTTCCCCCCCCCCCGAATTTTTTGTCTAAAGGAAAGATGTTTTTGTTGTTGCTTATCCCCCTGGTCTGAAAATCCCTAAGATCTTGACACGTGAGCAGCTGTCTTCTCTTGGTCTTCCCTAAATTAATTCAGAGCAGATGGTCGATTATGTGAAAGAGAGTTGCAATCGAGACTGTTTAAGAGCAAGATGAATAAACCTCCAGTATCTGTGCTTAAAAAAACATTCTTTAGATATGCTCTCTTCTGAGTCTTGTCAAAGCAGTTAGCTCTGACTGAACTCAGCAAATGAAATGCGATCAACCCGATTTTGCGACAAAACCAAACCTAAGATCTGTAACGAAAGGTTAAGTTCTCGCACGAAGGAAAACATGCCATCACGCCTTTGAGCCGCGTCGGATTCGAACGGAGGTTGTGGTGGAATTTAGGGTGGATCCGCGGGGCTTCCGTCCTGTGGTGGCAGGGGCACGCCACTTGTCTCCTCCGTCGGCAGCTGGGGTGAGTTACCGTGACGCTTCTGGAAAGGAAATCGGAAACTGCCGTTTCCTCCTGGTCCCTGGTACCCCGCACTTGCACCACCCCACCTAGCACACCACGCAGAAATACAGATGCATCTCTCTCCCCTGTTTAGCGACGGATCGCCCCGACCAATTTGCTTAATTCGCATCTGCTCCCCCGTGGGCATCTGTCCTAATTCGCCAGAACAAACTGTTTCTGGAGAAGGGGCGAGGAAGCTAATTGACAGAGGAGAAGAAATAGCTTTTGCTCGACTTCCGTGGAAACGAAATGGCCGAGTGCCCTTATCCACTTTCTCAAAAGAATAAGCCTGTTTCAAACCTCCTTTCGACGAGACATCTCTTCCATCACGATCGTGGCATTTTCGCAGGTGACGAGATATCTCGTCCATTACTCGTCCGGACCAATTTGGCCAATGACGAGGTATCACGTCTATCAAGAATGTCCATTGAATTCCAAATGATAAAGATATTGCCTTTTTAGATTACGACGATATCAAGATCAGCTTTTTCTAATGACGAGATATCTCGTCCTTCACAAAATTCCATTACTCGTCCGAACCAATTTGGTTTATGACGAGATATCTCGTCCATTACTAGTCTGGACCAATTTGGCTAATGGCGAGATTTCTCCTCTATCAAGAATGTCCATTGAATTCCAAATGATAAAGATATTGACTTTCTAGATTATGACGAGATCAAGATCAGCTTTTTGTAATGACGAGATATCTCGTCCTTCCCAAAATTCCATTACTCGTCCGGACCAATTTGGCTTTTGACGAGATATATCGTCCATTACTCGTCTGGACCAATTTGGCTTATGACGAGATATCTCGTCCATTACTCGTCCGGACCAATTTGGCAAATGACGAAATATCTCCTATATCAAGAATTTTCATTGAATTCCAAATGATAAAGATACTGCCTTTTTAAATTACGACAAGATATCTCGTCCATTGCAATCTGGTCAATTTTAGTATTGACGAGAAACCTCGTCGAGACAAAACTGGAGTGGGATGAAGATTTCTGTAGGATAAAGGTGGGTGGAGGGCAATGCTGGTTACTACGTATTCCGCATGTGTTTTCTGTAAGGAATGTCACTTGGCTTCACCATTCACTGATAATCAATCATAATGGATAATTAATGTAATAAGTGATAAACAATCCCTATGGTTAATATGTGAGTGTGTTCGGGTGCCTTCATTACAGTCCGACACAGTTTGCTGATTTAATGCTACTCATGTTTTGTTGTACCCTCTTGGCGGTTGTCTCGACTATGTACCTCGTCTTTAGCAAAATTTACCAGATTTTAATGGACTTGGTATCTCCTCATTAGGAAGACAAGCAAGGTGACTGGCTCTCTCGAAAGTTACCGCCCCATCGCCTTGACTTGTATTCCATGTAAAATCATGGAGAAAATGCTGTTAAACCGACTAACTTTTTTATCTTGAGTCAAATAACCTGCTCTCAAAAGAGCAGTATGGTTTCAAGAAAGGGCATGGTACCACCAATCATATTTTATATTTTCGTCAGAGTGTTAGAGATGCCTAGAACTTATGGCCTACAAATAACACTGTGGCTGTCTTCCTCGAATTTACCAAGGCCTTTGACAGAATGTGGAGCAATATATTCACTGTAACTTTTTTAAGAGTTTGGCGTGAAGGGCAATGCCTTTCCCTGGATCTATGATTTTCTAAAAGCCAGAATAATTAGGGTTAACCATTCACTGATAATCCCTGATAATTTAACAAGTCCCTCTCCAGGGACTTCCTACTCAGTCGGGGTGTCCCCCAAGATTTAGTCCTAAGCATATTGCTCTAATCGCTGTTTTTTGCTGGAATTGAAAAGGTGATCTCTATGAGGTGTAAAGTTGGGATATTTACAGATGACATTGGCACCGATATTAAGACCATCGAAGCTAACATTAACCTCAACCTTAATGATGAGAGCGATTTTGCTGAAGCGCACAAATTGTCTTTCAATGCATCTAAATCAGTGACTAGTTTCTTCCCTACTAATAGACATTTATACAATTATCAACCTACCATTTTTATGAATGACCAAGCCTTGCCCTACAAAAAGAAAGCTAAGTACTTGGGTTTTACTCTGGACCAAGAGATTCTCAATAATAGGCATATCCAAACTCTGGAGGCAAGATGTAGAAGGAGGCTAAATATTCTAAAATACATTTCTGAGCGTTATTGGGGCACATATGCTTCTACTCTAACAGCAACATATACCACCCTCATTAGACCCATTTTGTAATATGGATTCTCCATCTATTTTTGTACCTCAGATTCGAATCTCAATAGGTTGGAAAGAATACAACTTAGTGCATCAAGAATCATTTCAGGCTTGAGACATAGAGTGTGACCTCCAGCATTGAGTTTGAGAAGAAACTCATGTCTTGTGAAATATTATAATAAGCTTCTCAGTTAATGGAGACCAGAATAGAACCTCTTCCTATCTCAAGAACTGGGATAATAATCAAAGATTGAAGAGAAACAGTCCCTTTTCTCAGGCGACCATGCAAAACATAATCTGTTTGCTGCCTCCTTGCCGGATTGAACATCACTCCATGAAGTCATTCTTCAGTCCTGTCAGTGATTTTAAGGGTATTCACTTTCACACTGAACTTTTGGCTCCAGTTAACAAAAATTCTGACAACCCTGAGTTCATGAGACAGTTGGCTCTTGAAACTATCCATCAATTACATAAAGATGCTCTTCAACTGTATTCAGATGGCAGCAAAAGGGACCGAGGCCTTTCTGTTAGTGGTGCCTTCATCAAGACCTCTACCTCAACACTTCGTTTTGGTATTAGAAATTTTAGTTCTTGCTCTGTATTCAGATCCGAGGTAATAGCTATTGAATGAGGCTTGCGCTATGTTGAGACCATAGTTGACCTTGATTTCCCGGATGTTTGGATCCTCACCGACTACCACTCCTCCGTTCAACATCTAAGCAACTGGACATCTGTTGAGGACAGGGCTGGCATATACATACTGAATTTCCTTTCTGGGCTTTCGATCAAATATGAGGTGCATAACCAATGGATTCATTCCCATATCGGTATTGGTGGAAACTAGATTGCGGATTCTCTTGCAAGAGCTGCTTCTTCAGAGACTCTGCAGTCAAACATGCCTGTCACTTTTAGCGAGGTGTTTTCCGAGTTTAAGCAAAATATTAAAGATCTCTGACATGTCCCTCCTGAACATGACTGGTAGTCCAGAAAATGCCCTCTTGTTTGCGGGCCATAGAGGGCAGCAAACATACATTTCACGTTGTGCCAGTAGACACTTGAGGGGTCTCTCCCATGAACACAAACAGAAGGTTTTATGACCTGTATCAAGTGCAGGACTATCCAGACATTGCCTGATCATATTCTAAACTGTCTTTATTTTACCCTGGACGAGGTTTACTCCAAACCTTTTATCTTCTTGGATTTTTCGGAGCTTGGAGGGCAGCAAAAAATTGGTCAGGGGATTAGAAACAACAACAGAAAAGCTTATCTGATCTTGATCTCGTAATCAACTAAGTCAGCAATATCTTTACCATTCAATAGGCTTTCTTGATAGACGAGATATCACGTCATTAGCAAAATTGGTCAGGTTGATACTTTGTCCGTCAAGAACCGACGCTTTGTTAATGACGAGATACTCTTCGAGCTGCTTTGCTACACAACTGGAATGAAGAACTGCTCTATTACTCCAACGGAAGGAAGAACCAAAGAGGAACTAGTATTATCACCGTCCCAGCCTACGCCATTCGGTGTATCTCCACGGTCAGGTGACGAGGTAACGTCTGAACTGGCACCCCACTCTCCAAACTTCCACACCAACCCAACTTTAGGACAAGGCCACGACATATTTAAAGTGCACCAGCCGCCTCTACACCATACCCTGACCCGGATTCGAACTAAGAACCTTCCGATCCAGAGGCTAACACCTTAACCAATACACCGGTCGGTCGGCAGAATCAAAGGGGGAAAACAAACTGTCCCTTGCCCGGAACTTGTGAGTTTCGAACAGATTTTGTCATCAGGGGTTGGCCAATACGGGCAGTTTTCGACACAAAGATAAACCACCAGAGTGTTAACAGTTATTCAACTATAGACCCTGAGCCTTGTTTGAGGCTCCCATAAGAAAGGTTCCAAAATATGAAAATGGGTTTTAAAATATAGTTGTAATAAAGTAAGTCAATATGTTCATTTTTTAAAGTTTTTACAAAAAAATAACTGAAAATTTTTGGTGAACGTAACCTCTAAACGTTAAAATCAATACAAAAAACCAAAAATGATTTCAAAGCGAAAAATGAAAATGAGTTTACAAAAGAACAAAAAGTTCTTTTCACAACGTTTAGAAACTCAGTCCTTGAATGAGAATGCTCTGTGGACCGTATAAGTGAAATTTGAAATACTAGGGGGCCCGCCCCCTGCTCGCTAACGCTAGCCAACCCCCGGAGGATTGCTTCGCAATTCACATTGGTTCGCTGCGCGAACCTATGCTCGCTTCGCTCGCATCAATGAAGACACGTGTCCTAGCAGAAGGGATTGATTACAAAATATATTCCAAAAAAATATTTTTCAAATCTAAATGTGTTGTATTACATAAAAGATACATACAGTACCTCTGGAATCAGAATTTAAATGAAAACTTTGAGCAAATTTTTACTCGCAATGTGAGCGCTGCTTTGGAAATTGAATACCCAGCATGTTGTTTGTGTGTACATTTCCCCAGTACTCGAGCCACCCATACACTTTTTGACTGAGTTTGTTGTCGAAAGTTGTAGTGCACGCGTCTTGTTGTACTATAATTGTTAGCCTTGAAAAGGACCGTTTTTTAAATAGCTCTGAAAAAATCCTCCGCTTTCTTAGATTTCTATTACAAACCGCAACAGCTCGTCTAAAATTCATTTTTTTTCAATAAAATTTCATCCGATAACGCTATAGATTCAAATTAGGCGCGAGGCTCCTAGTAAGCAAACAATCGCACAATGTTGCCAAAACGCGGTAACAAATAACGTCTTTTTTGCGTGCCACGTAAGAGAAATATATATATAGATTGTTCGTCAAAAACATCAAATTAATGTATAAAAATTATAAAATTTATAAAAATGATCGAATTAAAATCATATTTCTTACAAGCCCTAGGTTTTGCATTTCACTGAATCAGTTTCTTTAAACATACAAACACACCATTATCTTACATCCCTAGAAGATACCCCTTAATTCTTAAACTTCATTATTTTGCTGTGAATAATTAATTTGTTAATGAATTCAAAGAATTAACTCAAGCAACCTAAATGGTAAAGTGGTCAGTTCGTGCCTTGTACTGCATGTATGCCACAAGAACTACTCTAGACAGAAAGTTTATATTGTAAATTCGAGACGAAGCCCATTTTCAATATTGGATTCTTAGAACATTGAAGTTTGTCACATTGGCACAGTTAACGACAATTGGTGTTAATTTGTGAGGAAAGAAGATATCACTCACCCTCTCCCAAATTCGTCAAATCCTCACCCAACTCATCCCCATAGAAAATGTACAAGACCTGTTGCTATAGTGACTGCCAGTGCTTTAACTTTGCCTGGTACAATTTTGGTAGGTAGACCGTAGGACTGAAGACCAAAGAAGGTAGTGGTCTGGTATTAGAGAGAGAACCACAATTAACAAATTGATTGGTTAGTAGTTGAATTAATGTCGCACTGGAGCAACACTGCGAGCGATGATCCGGGATCAATCCTGGAGAGAAGGATCCAAGGACAACACCTCGTCCTTTTGAACCACGGTCAGGTGACGAGTTCAACACCTGAGCTGGCATCCTACTCACCAAAATTCCACACCAACGTGAGGACATTCGAGGCCACGACGGATTTAACGTTAACCAGCCCCACGTACACGGAGATCAGTCATTGGAAGCATTAGACGGCCGTTGGTTGGAAACATGGAAAGAGAACAACCGTCCCTAATTAACATAAGTTATCAATTGCTAATAATTTGTGTTCCAAGTTAGAAATTCAATTGCCTCGGTATGATTAAACTTGATCCCATCCGTTTCAATAGGGACTTCCAGTGCTTAGACTTTGTGTTTGGAGCAGTTTTGGTGGAGACAGTAAGGACGAAGAGGTCAGTGGTCAGGGATTAGGGAAAAATAATAATAACAAGAATAACAAATTGTTGATAATTAATGTACCCAGATTAGTTTTTTGGGTGTTTCGATATGATACCACTTGTACTCCTCCTTTTCGTACTGACTGTCAGTACTTAGACTTTGTGTTTGAAGCAGTTTTGGTTGACAGACAGAAGGACTTAAGATTTAATGAAGAGGTCAGTGATTGGGCATTAGGGAAAAATAAACAAGAGCAATGAGATGTTAATAATTAATGTTCCCAGATTAGTTTTTTGGGTGTTTCGATATGATACCACTTGTGCTCCACCTTTCCGTACTGACTGTCAGTACTTAGACTTTGTGTTTGAAGCAGTTTTGGTTGACAGACAGAAGGACTTAAGATTTAATGAAGTGGTCAGTGATTGGGCATTAGGGAAAAATAAACAAGAGCAATGAGATGTTAATAATTAATGTTCCCAGATTAGTTTTTTGGGTGTTTCGATATGATACCACTTGTACTCCTCCTTTCCGTACTGACTGTCAGTACTTAGACTTTGTGTTTGAAGCAGTTTTGGTTTACAGACAGAAGGACTTAAGATTTAATGAAGAGGTCAGTGATTGGGCATTAGGGAAAAATAAACAAGAGCAATGAGATGTTAATAATTAATGTTCCCATATTAGTTTTTTGGGTGTTTAGATATGATACCATTTGTGCTCCTCCTTTCCGTACTGACTGTCAGTACTTAGACTTTGTGTTTGAAGCAGTTTTGGTTGACAGACAGAAGGACTTAAGATTTAATGAAGAGGTCAGTGATTGGGCATTAGGGAAAAATAAACAAGAGCAATGAGATGTTAATAATTAATGTTCCCAGATTAGTTGGGTGTTTCGATACGAGACCACTTGAGCTCATCCTTAGCAGCAACACCCCTGTACCCCAGCGAAGGCATCAGCAATCGGATACTGCTCCATCTCAACCACCTCCTCCATTTTGCCCAACTCTCTCTTTCTTCTCAAGAAGAAAAAGCATCTCCAGAGATAGGGTAAAGTAGCAGCGGCAAGCGAGATAAGGGAGAGCGGAAACTGCGGCACCGGAAGCAGACGAGGGCAGGATACGCGGCCTTTTGTGCTCCGCCGAGGACACCTGTCGGAATCACAAAAAACGACACCTCTCCCTCTCCTGCCCATCGCAAGAAGTGTTCTGTTTATTGGAAAACCCGAGGGGGGGGGGGTACCGCGTAAAATGGACGGTGTGGGATTGGGAATGAGTCACACTCAGCTAACTCATTTAGGAGTGTGGGCGGTCATATTTTCTCGTTCACTTGGCACTCGGCTACTGGCAACTCCACCTTTGGAGAGGGATGATAAGGCACGTCCCGAATTCGCTTCGGTTGGTGTCGGCAGTCTGGTGCCACCAAGTGAAAAGAAATATCTTGAATGAGATCGAATTTTCCCCGTTTTGATTATGTAATGGCTGTATTTCATTGAGAGCGAAACATCGCTGCAGATAAACAAACCATTTTCTATCTAGTCCACGAAATTGCCAACATTTGGATGCGCGACGCTCCCTTGCTGTAATGGCTTCAAAAACATCGTGGAGGTTGTAACCAATTCACACACCAATCGAACTGTGATTGGAGCATCCTGGTGACTTTAAATGAACTTTATAACTATCAATTACTGGTGCTTTTAATGCATGTTTTGTAGGAGGATTGAGTATGAAACATTTAACGCGCTCATTCGTTTCACAATGAGAGACTATATTTAGATTTATATACATTTCAGAAGTTAATGTTCTTGTGCAGTACATCTTAAATTATCAATATCTTGCCCTCTAGTGGCGGTGACTTTATATAGCAACACTATAAATTCAGTTCCTCAATAACCATCAGGTGTCCAAGTGTCCCATTGTGGTTTTGTGCGTTTAAGAAGCTGCTAGACCCTCAAGGGAGACCACTAAATTGATAAATCCTCGCATTGAATATGCAAAGAGTTCTCCCCTGGCTGAATATCTTATTATTATTTTTATTAATTAAGCCATTAAACTTCTCGATTTTCAATATCTTTGGACACAACATGACAAACAGTGACAGTACAGAACTCCTAAGTACAGTTCTAATGTTATGAACATAGAGGAACTATTAAAGTAGACGGAAAAATAGTAACTTTTTATGTACCCAGAATCACGGGACTCATACTAGTAGTAACGAGACCCTTAGATTATTTTCGACTGCCGGGTGGAAAAGAATGTATTACCAAATGAGGCGATAAGGTGCCAAACTGACCAATAATCAAATAAGTTTTTCACAAAGCAGTCACGTGACTACTGGTCGATATGTTGGTCACACTTTTTGAAGCTCCTCTCAATAGCAATGCTCAGTCTTCTTATACTTCACGTATATGTTTGAGACCCATGTTCAAAAGTTTTGCTTATTCATGATCCAGCTGACCCCTTTTGCAGTCAGAGAGAATAGTACAAGTTGTATGCTTGAAAGGAACTAGAACTTGAAGCCAATTGTTTGGAGTATTGGAAATAAATTATGGTTTGAAATGTGTTTTGACCCACCCCCGTTAAAAACTCTTGACCAGAAAAAGCAAATATGAATTGCCTTATTCAATTCATATTCGCACCAACGGGTAAGCCCTTGTTATTAAAATAAATCTACCGAAGGGGGTACGAATCCGACATCCGAAATCGGCATATCTCATTCACAGTTTATTTCAGTCATTCGGCTTGTTCTTATCAGGACAACTACATGCTACAGAACCAAAAAACCAATAGCAGTGTGTCAGGGAGTGTGTTGCAACAAGAACACGCTTTGTGCAAGGAACCGTACAATGGAAGGGAAGATGATGAGCCACCTGATCGTGCCAGATTTGAAGTAAGTTGTAAAAATACCACATAACGGGGTGATCAGAGAACGAGGAGGATTTCCTCCAGCTGCCTCCCCCGGAGAGAGCGACTTTCTCCCCTCATGCATTCCACTCGAGCCTCTTTTCAAGGCTCCTCTCTCTCCTTTGTCATGTCTTCGAATGACCGCCAAGACAGGAAAACAACGAGCACGGGCGATTATAGACGTGAAATGTGAGTATACTAAGCATTGCTGTTCAGAGGAGCTTCAAAAAGTGGGACCAACATGTCGACTAGTACTCACGTGACTGCTCTGTGAAAAATTGACTTGGTTGGCCGATTTGGCGCTTCATCGCCTCTTTTGGCTATATAACATCTTATGACAGAGTATATACGTGAATACCCATTTCTATAAGTACTAAAAATATGGCGAATTCGCCAAATTCTACTACTATCTCGCACGGACCAATAAGATGATGAAAAGCAATGGATGGATCTCTTCTCCCGTACCTTAATCTAACCAGATGAGGAATGCTCGTTTCCTTCCTTTTATGTTTGTGGGTGGTTTGCTGAAATTTGCATGAGGACAGCTCCTGCTTCAAGAACTGTGCATATTATGATCACAAACATAAAAACATGTTTTAGAAACATTCTTTTATTTAAGATAGTAGATTTCATTCGTGATTCGAACATCTGAATGGTGGACCCACTCCACGAACCATCAAGCAGCTCTTCACATGATGGTGGTCATGCCCAGAAAGAGCTATTACCACAGCATGTCTTAGGAGCTGGAACATAACATCGAGGAAGCATGCGAAAGTATTTGTGGTATGGATTGGTATTCAGCATTGTCACTTCACCATTACATTATTTGGTAACGGAAAAGTGACCATTATGGGTGAGACAGTAATGTTCAAACGAGAGGGTTGAATACGTTGAAGTGGAATATGAGAAAATAGAAAATGAAATGGGAATTAGTACAAAACTAAATGACAAGTTGAAGCGTTTGGATAGTTATTTTGGATTTCACAATATCCGGACATAAGCTGCGGGAGGGACCAACTTATAACTTTGTATTCTGTAAGCTAACCTAAAACGTACATCCAGGTTTGATCACAAATGAGATTTGAATCATGTTTTTTGCCAAGTCATATTCATCAGCTTAATCATCTGTGGTGTTATGTGTCTGGCACTTTTATTATTAGACTGAGGCTAAAAAGGCTCATTAAGCATATTTAGAAATGTTTCATTTTTTTGGATTCATTTTTAAGATGTATTTTACGATTGTTATATTAGTTGATAAATGAAGGTGCTTTAAAAAAGGTTATTTTCATTGCTCATATCAAGAGAACCCAAATATATTCCAGTGGCTAACTTGGATTCAGTCATAAGTCAAGAACATTCTAACGTAAAATGTAGGGTACAGATTTTATGAATTTGTTCAATCCAATTTTATTATACTTATTTTATAAAATCGAAAACATTTTCTTTTTCAAAATTGAAAAGATAAAATGTCTCACCGTTACCAAAACCTATTCAACTTTTTGAAATATTAAATCTGTTATTTATTCCTCAAATAAGAAGCGTAATAAAAGCGAAACATTAGTACCCAAGTTAAAGCTATAAAATCGATAATTGGATTACTAGCATAAATGAATTGCTTTTTTCAAAAAGATTATATAAACTCTCTTCTCTGTAGACAGAAATAGTTTCTTATAAAAATGAAAAGTACCAAATCCTTTAGTAGATCTACAAAATGTTTAATAGTTATGCCTGATATTGCATGAGATATTGTAATATTCAACTGTTTCTACATTAATTCATTTGATTAGAAGATGTATGCCTTTGAAATCTCCACATAATTAAATTTAGGTATTTTTATGAAACGTTTAGATATTAGGAGTTCATAATTGATTTTGGGACCATGACTAAAGCTTTACCTCCTAATAAGAAAGACAATATTGAGTTGCCTTAAAAAAAAGAAGGTGATTGCAATCTTATACAGTGGCTAGTTATCCCAAATATATACTGGAATAAGATGCAATGAAACATACGGCATGCACATATCTACTCCATTTCTGTGAATAAAATATGTAGGTACACGTACTACTTTCAATCAGTTTATATCACAAAACTGTTGTTGGACCAATATCTGACTTGCCTAAAAAACATCAAAAAACACCAAAAAACTTTATAATTCATCATTTAGTGTCATTTGTATTAATTTCACTTCTACTGCATGCAGCTTGTATGTTTTTGGACCTTGTGCTGCAAAACTCAAATTTACATTCTTTACACCTTGGAAAGGACATATACTAAAAGTTCCATTCCATTTCTTACATCTGGGAAAGAACATGGATTAAAAGTTACATCTGAAAAAGGACATGAATTAAATGTTACCTCCCATTCCTTACAACTGGGAAAGGATATAGATTAAAAAGGAAGAATGAAACCCAGTAAATTTGTCTTTTATGAATCTTAATTCTTTATCTTTTGATGCATTCAAAATATTCTGTCGATATAAAGACGTAAAATTGAAATTTGGCAAGATGGAACCCAGAACATCGTGTAAAAGTACGATAAGCTTTATTTACACATATGAGAGAAAATATGTTTAAAAAATACAGGACTATAATGTGTATGAGAAAAGTCATTACTGTGTGTGTTTCATTTCAACGACTTTTCCATTCCTCAACTCTTATTATATTTTAGAGTTTGTTACGGAATTGTTCATTCGATCAACTGTCTAACGGTTTAGGGATATCCAGAAAGGGAAATGTGTCTTTTTCAGGTCAATCGAAGGAGCTAAATCACAGCAGATCGTAGTGCTGCCATCTATTGCCATTCAAAGTAAACTAAGTACGAGGTCAATGTCTGAGCCATGTCACAAGGTCATTTTTATTTCTTTTCTTTTTACCGGTAAAGCCTCACTTGTCGCGTTACAGATACTTGCATTTGACAAGATAAATACTCTCTACTGCCTCACGCAATAAGGAGAGTCGTTCCAGGTTTTATTATTCCTCTGTAAATCAATAGCAAAATAATCCAGAATTTTAGCGATGGGTTTGAAGCTTTATTTTAAATTCAGCTTTTGATATACAAATTCAGATCACCGTTGAATCATTTCAAGGCTTCAAAATTTATTTACGCCTCTTAGATAACCGATATTTTTAGCCATAATATTTTGATCAAACTAATATTTTGTCTAAATAAACATCTTGTGCGACCAAAATTTGAAATTTCAGTTGTGATATAAAGAGCGGTTCCCATGAGAAGTCGGTGGACCTAGGGTCAGTTCTGTGCTCAGATGGCAAAATGTTATGTCACTTTTTTTAATTTTTTGTGACAGCAATTTTAAGATTCAAGATTCAACATGTGGTTCTGTGGTTTTTTGACTTATTACAATTTTCCACCTTTTTTTCCTCATAAACTGAAAGAGAAAGACTTATGACATTTTGCCATCTTCTAAACATTAACAAACCAGACTCCAGGATGGAACTTACTCAATTATTTGGGAAAAGTGACTTACAACATTTTGTCATCTGAGCACAGAGTTAACTTCTGAAAAGGTGAGCAAGACTGTCTCGGATAAGAGCTGCCATATGACGAAGCCTATAAAACATGTGTGGCAATCGCTGTAGATGGTTTATCCCTCGCTAACTGTAATCGGAGGATAAATTCCGTGCGAAAATCAGCACCAAAGACTCCAATTAAGAAAGAGATTTGCTTACGTTTCCACTAGTTCTCTAATTCGACTAATAAAGTCGTTCAAATTCTCGGGACCCAAATGCCTTATCACGGGTTTCGGTCTGTATACCATGACATTTATGTAAGAATTTGCAAAGTATGGTTACATTTTTTTTCCAAGTAAGGGCCTATCAAAAGAAAAATATGGAAAGCAGTAAATCTGAAGTTGCGAAAATAGAAATTGTTCGGAACCATTGCTTCTTAAGAAATTTTAAGTGGGTATTGGTTTGATGGAAGGGATGTAGTTGTTAAGCAGGTATTTTATAGCATAAAAATTGCTTAGCGACAGTGTCTGAACTCTATATAATCGCATCAAATGTTTCCAATTATTCATTTGAGAAATAAAAATTATAAATATTTAACTAAACAAATTTCATACAGTATATATGGTAATAAGAGCTTAGTTTCCAAAAATGGGGGATACCGTCCCTTTTCGAACCCATGGAAAACAGGTAGTTGAGAGATAAGAATGGCCATTAAAAAGTTTATCACCAAAAAATGTTTGAAGCAAATGTTTATTCACTTAATCATACGGATTCATTCACCGCAATGATGCATTGTAGTGATTCTATTAACTAAACAGAAGAATCAACTGCAAATAGTTGACGGGAGATTTTAGGATGCTATTGAAAGAGACAAGAGTCTAAAAGAGACAAAGTGGTAACACAACACCATGTTTATCCTTCTCATTAGTGATTGTGGTTAAGTTTACTGATTTTATTAATATTAATTAACAACAGTGAGTAATATGCTGTGTTTATATAGAATATTATTTGTTATTGAATTTTAATGAATAGCCTAAAATAATTCCAGTTTCAAGTTGCTTTCTATCCAAACTAGGTTTTAGAAATTCGAAAATTACTCCCATAGCTACATAACTATTTTCGTGAAATTCAAAACCTTTAGCCACAGGTACATTTGAAATTTGAAATTAGTTTAGATGAGTTTTCCAGGTGTATGTAATAGTGATGCGACATCAACAGCAAAACATCGATGTTCAAAATTAAAACATCCATGTTGATAATACATCACCCGAAAACCATCGATGTTTTTAAAATTCAGTGTATTTAAACTTTTTTCCCCATTTCTTAAAACTGGTTTAGCAACTAGTAATGAGACATCGGCTCCAATACATCGATGTTAAAATTTTTTTTTTTTTGAAAACATCGACATCGATGTCGCATCCCTACTTTTCAGATTCTTCACCCTTGGCTACTTTGGTCTTAAAGTATGTTCCATTTGCTGATTATAAAAATTATGCAACATGGATGTTTTAAAAATTTTTGTAACGGTACTTTTTTTTATTTGAAAATAAAACATTGACAAGTATAAACATAGATGTTACAAGAACATCGACTCCAATACATCAATGTTAAATACACCGATGTTTTTTTAAAAACATCGTTGTTTAGAAAACATTGACATCGATGTCGCATCCCTAGTGTGTGTGAGAGTGATTGTCTTTAGAAAGGGAGGGTTGAGTAAGAAAAATTTGAAAAACTCTGGCCTCTCAACTCAACAAGAGGTAAATCGGAACATTGACAGTCGTATAGATGTAGATTGGGAACTATTGTCAATTAAAAACAATATCAATGAAATATAAAATTTTCATTGAAAGAGAATTCACGGATGTGTTATCAAGCGATGAACAGCAGGACGAAAACAAAATTTAAGTGTTGTATAGCTGGATAAAAGATAAAGGTAATAAAAATTCCGAAGAAGCAAACATTGTAGCTTCCAATAAGGAAATAATTGAGGGTAAAATTTAGTTAAGCGGGTTGAATGTACAATACGTTTGGACTGAAACTGTTCCTAAAAATAGATTATCACGAATAAAATTAAAAAGAATTCCAAATATATTCACTTCAAAATTTATGTTTTCGAGACGATATTAAAATACTGCTCATTTGGATCGTTTAGGCGCATTGATAATGTTTTAAATGTATTGAACTATGTGTATTACATTGTGTTACACGTAACAGGTAAATCATGTTCAAAAGTAAATTAATCATCAAATGCTCTGTATAGTACTGTCAAAAAAAACAAGAAATGCCATATTCTGCTAAAGAAAAAAATCGGTAAGTTTCAAGTGTAAAGAAGTAGAAGAATTCTTCTGAAGGATATGTATCTGTGTTTTGAGATTCCGTTGCAAAAGAAAGTAAAACAATCTTCTATAGTGATGCTTTCCGGCAAAGGGTTCTTTGCCGCTGGAAAGCCACATTGCCGTGTTTATGAATACAGTACTGTCAAAAATTCAACTCAAAATTACAAGGACTTGCTAAATATTAAATTTTAATGTTCTTTTAGAATTTTTTAGCTACAGCTGGAATTTTTCACTATCTTAATTAGATTCCTGCAAAAAATTTTAATACTGTAAATGAGTAAGGTGGAGCTATATTTATTATGGTTCACAAAAAAAAGCTTTCCCCTGGTATTGATACTATCAGACGGCTGTTTGATTAAAGAAAACATTCGATAATTATCACCTTTAAGGAATGCTTTCACGTCTGTTGGAGCCGCTTCTGTTTCTGAAACATGAATATTGTAAAATGCGATATTTTGCAGCATAAATGGTAATTTTGTATACCAATAAACAGGCCATATCCGACATAATGCAGTGTATACAAATTTAATGCAATTTTGAAAATTGTTAAACAAAGCTGTTAAAAGACTTCAGGTTTGGTTCGTCGCCCAACGATAATTAATTGATACATAAGGATTAATTAGTAGGGGAAAATGTATTAAAATGTGAATATGGCTTACATTTCTTACTGTGGTAAGAACAACCACAAAAATTAGCCGCTAGTAGTTCGAATTTTTTTAATATGATGCTTATCAATAGGACTTTCGATGTCCGCAGCAATTTAAAAATAACAAAAATCATCCATTTGCCATTAATATTTACATTCCAGGCGCAACGATGAAAAAATATATAAAATTGGTTAGACCTTGAGAGAGCAATACTAGAATATCTAGGTAAGAAAAATTTCACTAAGTTTTTAAGAGAGGAAAAAAAAGTATTTTCCTTCGGGATTGATCTCGAACCATTGTCAATAGCCTGTTGTATTGCTCCAGTGAGACTTTAATTACCTACTATCAAATTTTTTTTAAGTATCGGGATGAGGCACATCCTAAAAAAGGAAAAAACAGTACCGGAGAAGCACCAAAATAACGGACATTAAAATTCATGCACATTCAAATACACGGCTATTCTAATTTGCTATATTAACTGATTAACGGTATGTATAAACCGTCAATAGACTAAAAGAAATCTGAATGGAATTTTAAGAGATCGGTCGTATGACTGCGGTCTCTGTTAGAACCAATCCGAAGGTAGTGCTAAATTACGGCTCTCTTTTAGTTACAACAATGGTCATTAAAATACACGGACATTAAAATATGCTATAATAAATAAATAACGGTATATATAATTCCTCAACAAACCAAACAAAATAAATCCGAATGGAATTTTAAAAGATCTACTGCATGACTACGGTCTTGGTTTGAAACAATTCGAAGATGGTGCTAAATTACGGCTCTCTTAGTTACGACAATGATGCATAAATACATGGTCATTCAAATACACGGACATTCAAATATGCTATATTAAATTAAGGACTTTATGTATAAACCGTCAATAAATCTGAATGGAATTTTAAGAGATCGGTCGTATGGCTGCGGTCTCTGATAGAACCAATCCGAAGATAGTGCTAAATTACGGCTCTCTTTTAGTTTCGACAATGGTCATTAAAATGGTCATAGTAAATAAGTACCGGTATGTATAAACTATCAACAAACCAGACAAAATAAATCCGAATGGAATTTTTTAAGAGATCTGCTGTACGGCTGCGGTCTTGGTTAGAAAGAATTCGAAGATGGTGCTAAATTACGGCTCTCATTTAGTTACGACAATGATGCATAAATACATGCTCATTCAAATATACTATATTAAATTAAGGAGGGTATGTATAAACCGTCAATAGACTAAAATAAATCTAAATGGAATTTTAAGAGATCGGTCGTATGGCTGCGGTCTTGGTTAGAACCAATCCGAAGACAGTGCTCAATTATGGAAGATGAGTTGCTCTAGCGTCGGCATAATCTTCCCATTTCCATCTGTAATCACATCTGAGTGACTCATGATGAGTTCCTGGCGGCGCCTAATTGGGACATGGGTGGTCAATCCATCGGCAACAGCGTAAATCTCTCTGCGGGGATCCAGATACTGCCGTGATTAACAAGGATCCAATTAAGTGTTCACGGTTCAACACGCTGTCGGTTTCCCTGATGTCTTCTCTTCGGGAATGTCGTAAAACATTTGCCCAACATCTTTGGGTCTAACGTGCCGCGGTAAGAATGAATAATTGCTTCTAATGTACAACCACTTATCTTAATAGCTCATTTTTATAGAAGCAGACATTTTTGTAAAAGCAATCTCAAGTTGTAAGATCTTAAGTAATTGGAAGCGAGTGGCATTGGGTTGTGGTGATTAATTTGTCTTAATTTTTTTAATCTTATCTCTTTTTTTAATTGTACCCTTGCAAGACATTGTGTCATGTTCGTTTTTTGTTGCGAAGGATGAATAAGGCAACCAGTTTTCACATCCTGGATATGTATTTGCAGAGAAAGGGAAAAAATTCTGGAGGAAAATAAAAAAGTTAAATTATTCATATTTAAAAAGAATAAAAAGTTTTTTACATTAAGAAAGAAAGAATAAGAATAATGAATAAAAATTACACTATGTTTTATTATTTCTAATAAACTAGACTCTTTCAAAATTATTCTTCCCATTTTTTACAAGATGGACGCTTAACTTTTACGGAAGTGAAGAGGTTTTATGGATTTCTGTTATAATGAACTTTTTACATCAGTCTGTGTATTTTATGACACTTAATACAAACAAAACCTTTTACCATGGTAACCACTGAAATATAGAAGTTAGCTTTTTATCGATTAGAATAAATTAGTGGAATGCAGAGAGTTAAATACCAGTTAGAGAAAATTACATTAATATGCTAAACGTGTGTTCAGAACTAAATGAAGAAAACCTCATAAACCGGGAACATCTTTCTCAATTATGTATGCGACGAAACTTAAAAAGTACGAAACGAGTGATCATGGAATAAAAATAAAAAAACACTTTGGAGAAAATTAGTTCGATTGGAAAATCATTGTTCTCATTAATCTCGTGTGTTGAATCTTTAAAGAGCAATTACGTTCGTCTAAAATAACTACAAGTACAACTGGAAATTTCTAAGTAAATAACCTTTAGACTTTATTTTCAATAATTCACGTCTAGAAAATATATTATGACAGTAAGAAACTGTAACTAAACTGAAAAGTAAGTTCGAAAAGTTGTTTAAAAAAAAGGAAATTAGTTCTACATAAATTGGAGATAGTATAACTAGTTTTCAAAATATTGATTTTTTAGTATCATCTTTCATAAAAGAAATCAGTTCCATTAGTTTTTATTGTTCAAGAAACAACATTCTTAAAAGGGTTAAATTAAACAAATTTATTTGCATGAGCATCCTACCATATTTTTTTGTTGAATTAAAGGTTGCTAACGTAGTACATTTGAAATCATATGGGACGTCAAAGATGATTTCTAATATTCTCAAATGTGATAAATGCCGATTTATAACTACATGCGGTGTCGTGTGCAATGTAATAGGTTCAAATAATTGGACTGTTTTATTAAAACATATTTATTTACAAAATTATATTTATATTAACAGAAGCACTGGCTCTAAATTAATGATATCAAGAGGAGAGCTTCTATGCGTCCGTACAAAATTTACGTTAAGGCATAAAGTTAAATCGTCATATAGTGAGTAGAAAAATACTTGCAACGAACATTTCTGAATAACAAGAACACAAACTATAAAGGTATAGTGTTTTGTTTAATATTGCCACAACAAGCATCTAAAGAATAAAAACAAAAATATAACACTGCAAACGAATCTTAATTCTTCACGAACAAAGATATCAATGCTCCCGCTAACGATAATCATTTCGAATTCATACAAACCATAGCTTTCCAACACATGTGCACAAACAGGACGATTTGATCTGTGAAAACAAAGCTAGCCTTTATCAAACTTATTTCAATGAAATTTGGTTATCACGAATTGACAAGCAAAACTTTTTTATCCCATACCAGAAGATCGAAAGTTTTTCCATTTCTCTTCTTGCTGTTCCATGAATTTATAGTCATTTGGTAGGAAAGGTGGTCTCATATGGTAGATAACGTCTAAGCAGTTTATATAATGTCTGCCTTTATAATCACATTGGAGTCGCAGAGCTGGAAGAATGTAATCTACTTTGTTCCTATTTTATTGAGATGGATCTACAAATAGTCATAACCTGTCAGCAATCTAAAATTTGCTGTAAAATCTCATTTAGGGATCTCGCTTGGAATATGGCTCATCATCAGTTACTCCTAATTTTTTAAAACAGCTTTCTTCTTTATTTAATTCTTTACTTTAAAATTAATTGTATTCAATTGCTACACTTAGCTTGTTTCTAAGTTACAGGTTTCTCATCCTAGGGCATTCTACTGTCCATAGACATGAAATATAAGTAAACTGTGCATTGCTATTGAGAAGAGCTTCAAAATTTGAGACTAAGATATCGACTAGCAGTCACATGACTGCTCTTTGAAAAATGGACTTGGTTGACCGATTTGGTCTCTTATTGTTTCTTTTGGTGATGTAACATCTTATATAAAAGATGCGTGAATCCGCATTTCTATAGAGTGACAACGACAAAAGTGGTGGAATCGCCAAAGTCTGTTGCTGTCAAATGATCAGTCAATAGACCACCCAGATGATGAATCATTGAACGGGTGTCTTCTCCAGTCCCCTGGATGAATCGGATAATAAATGTTGTGTTCCACCCATTAGACGAAAACAGTTAAAGTGTCACGTTACTATGTACTAGTTTTGATCTCATTATATTGGGCTCATAGAAATGTTACCCATTGCTCACTCTACTGTTATATTTCCTCTATGCTA
Source organism: Metellina segmentata (assembly GCA_947359465.1). Classification (NCBI taxonomy): domain Eukaryota; kingdom Metazoa; phylum Arthropoda; class Arachnida; order Araneae; family Tetragnathidae; genus Metellina; species Metellina segmentata. The sequence goes on along the minus strand of OX375882.1, from coordinate 54,009,246 downwards.
CTGTTCTTTTTTCCAGTCGACGCGTCATTTTAAGAGATTCCTCAATGACGGTACCCACTCGTACACAATATTCTATTAGGTTATTTATCAGTCTCTTTTGAATCGCCAGTTAGAGAGAGACCTGCACAACTCAAGGCTAATACAATAGGCATGTGAAGCAATGAGAGAAAAACATTTTTTTCCTTATTAGAGTTCACTTTATTTATGATCAAGCAGATTGTTGCATGGCTGCTTATTTCAACATCAAAATCCATAGTTATTTTTTCAAGATAATTTTTTTTTCTTTCAAATAGACCATGACAAGCGTATGCAGCATTTAAAATTATTTTTCCAAGATTGGCTGATCCATCCAAGTAGATGTAGATCCACTGTGTTCAAGCCGACACGCAGAACCGAATCATGATATCAGTTATAAAATAAGCCGCCGATTTTACTTTCAAATCAGGTACTTAGAATAATGGGCTGAGAAGAAATAGGTCCATATCAGCAGCTAGAATTAATTCTAACTTATTGAAGGAAAAGAGAAGCAAAAAAGAGCTGATCCACTTTCTTTTATTGGTTCTCAAATGGGTTTTGGTCTAACGAGATGCCAATTAATTGTCTATTGTTGTGACCGCCACGATGCGTTTCCATTGGACGACGCGGGGTGCTGGAACATATTGCTGGAATCGAAGAGCTTTGCTGTGGAGAGGCAATAAAACAGCGTCGGAACGCTTATGCCGCAGTTACAGATATCCTTTCGACTTCGCAGGAGGCAAACTTCAAGGTTTTGTTTTCTTATTTTACATTGCTCTTGCAGGGTGGTTCTCTCCTCAGAGGGGTGGGTACATTGCTGTAGAACACACACCAGAAGTCTTCCAGTGCGTAATTCACGCAGCTAAAGCCTTTAAGTGCTCTGAATATTCACACCAGAGTGTGGAATGTTGTGTGAAAGGAAGTCGTTGGTTTTCTACGGCTCTTTGTTCTCATTTTATGCATTTAGCTTAACTCTTAAATGTATCTACGTTAAACGAGACCATGGAGCGTTGAGATGTGAAACAACGAGTATAGTCAGTTCTTTTTACCTTTGAACACACCCGAATTGAACTGAATTCATTCCACAAGCTTGTTTGAATATTTTGTTTAATGAGTACGTTATTAAGTTCAGCTTATTTAATCGATCAAAAAGTTGATTAGCCTGAGTAATAATTATGTTTGAAAACTATCACAGACCGTAAAGGTAATGGAGATTATTGCAATCTAGGGTTTTAGTGATTGATATTGAATAAGAATAAATGACACAAACTGTTATTATAAACAAGTTAGGTAGGTATTTTAATTAACTTCGCAATGGATCAACATAATGGGTGGCAGTTCGTGATCAATCCCGAAGAGAAAGATCCGAAAACAAAAAGCACGTAATTATGATCAAGATCCGATGACGAGGTCACACCTGAGCTGGCACTCCACTCTCCACACCAAGCAAACGTGACGACGTTTGACGCTATACCAGATTTAACGTGTACCAGCTCCCCTTGTACACGGTCTTTGGTTGGATTCGAACTCGCAACCCAGGTCTAATATCATCGGGCTGAGTTGTCGACTCGGCATACGCGTATCGTTTAGATCAATCCAGCGATGGTCCAGAAGTAGTTTAGAAAAGTAGTTAGCTCATTTCGTAAAGCTCAGCAGAATAAAGTCAACCTGATTTTTTGATTAGATATATTTAATAGCCACTCTAAAGAGGAGCATTGTTAATCTACACATCCTCTGTCCACTGTTATTCAATGGACCTGGCAAAGATGTTCATGAGTATCTTCCATTGGCTATGGATTGTTCTATTTTTTTGGCAAACTGAGTGACATCATGTCATTTTCAGTGATGAGTAAGGATCCAGAAAACTGGATGAATAGTCAAACCAAACAATCCGGACGACTTTCGAAAGTTATTCAGTATGAACACCGAGTTAGGCCTGCATTGGTCAGGTCGGATAATCAAGAATTTTCGAGTTTTCAATGCCACGAACTACTTACTGGAAATTATTAACGTTAAATTCGTAGGTTGGTAAATCCTCTAGAATGGATATGTAGAGAGCACAAATTCGAATCCTGAAACTACTCTGTTTGTATTTCGATTTTCTGTGTCAACAATATAAAAAAAATCATTCCATCCATAAAATACGTCTTCAAAAGAACTTTAAACTATGTTACAAACTCGCAATTCTTTCCGGTCGTGCTACTATCAATTACCTCTTCATCGATTCCATATCATCGATATAGAATTCTGTAATTGTAACAGCTCTGCTGTTCAGGACATCGATTATGTCCTCTTTCATTGTCATTGACTTAATCATGAAAGAAGATTTCTCTTTCAAAACTGTTTCTTTTCGGCATTCTTGGCCAGTCCAGTGAACATTTGAAAACATTTGATTTCATTTCAAAACTACGTTTCTAGAACACCTTTTAGTAAAGATTTTATCATTAGCAACTTATCCGATATATACACGTAGAAATAAAATTACTGTTTAAAAAAAGGAATGCTTCTCTTGTGTCTTTGTTCATTTACTTGACAGAAAAGACGATACTTGGCACAGCTTTGACCTTACGCCATAAAAAGTATAACTAAGCCTACCTCTATAATGTTGAGTGGGTATCAAATGAGAGGCGCTTACAGCACCGTTCGTGCCAGCCTTGATTAATATTTGTTATACATTTTTACACCGCTGCTATACAAGTAATTAGTCCCATTGAAAAAATCTGTTCGGCTAAAGTATGTATTTACCCGTATGAAAACTGGTTTAAAGTATTAATAGTGCGCATTGTGGTCTACAGAAGGCTAAGCCATTATAGATACTCCGCATTTCTACAACGGCTGAATCCCAAAACGGCATATTTAAGGTTGAAAAATGTTGGGAATTTTGACAGTGGAATATATGAATTATTCTTAATTACTGATTCCAAATATATTTCAAAATGTACTAAAATTAATACCTAGTTTATTGAAGTGCTGACAAATAAAAGCTTGAGCACAGACTGGCTAAATATCGCAACACACTTTTCTCAATTTGTTGTGTCAGTTTCGACAGAGGAGCGGTAAAATTATATTAGCCTATATGAATATGACATCGCGTATTTCAATTTTATATGTAATAAATATTCTTTCCTTTAGAATTTTTATCTTTTTTCAGTCACCAATTTTAATTTTGCGTCATGTGAAATAAATAAGCGTAATTGAATATTAGAGTAAGTCATTCTTTCAAATTCATGTACCCAAGAGTAACTTTTAGAATCAAGTAGGGTTCCACAAACAAAATAATCTAAAAATACTTTTAATTATGTATATGATGAGAACAATAAATCTGAATTCAAATTGGAAGCTCATGGCGCAAAGTGACACATGCAGACCAATCAGAGCGTTTTCACAGGTCTATGATTAGTCCGCGCATGAAGCATTGCGCTTCCTATTTAGCTTAATGCAACTTTGCTTGGTCTCTATTCCTCATATAATACATTTCTACTGAACGTTCATATCAGTACTTTCAGATATACATAAATGTCAGGTGTGCTGCAACCGTAATGGATATTTATATTTTAGCGAATAATTTAAATATTAACACAGACTGTGTGAAAATAAAGGACTACCGATATCATCTTCCGTAATTTTTTAAATAAATATTAAGAAAGTTCAAGTCATAATAACCTGAGAATACCCAATGAAGGTTCACATTTTCTAACGTGATAAGCAAACCCGACCTGGCTTGTATTAAATATGCAATTGCTTTTAGCGTTACTCATCGCAACAGGACTAGCAACATATTTTTCAATTCGCCCATACCTATAACTCCTGGCAGACAATTTTTCCATTTTAAACAAGAAAAATCGAAGTAAAAAAATTGCTTAACAGATTTATAGTCTTTCCGCAAATGTACAGAATCCAAGTAGTAACAATGAACAGCAAATAACGAGCTAAAAAAAGTAGAACCTTCATTTATCCAAACTCCTATTAATCTTTAAATAAAGCTTCGATCATGAGTGTGACGTACTTTGCTCGATTAGGTCAGAAAGTGATACGAAACAGAAAATCGTAAAAATCTTTTTTTGAGAATTTGAAAGGTCAGTAACTGACGTTCAGATTGATCTCTATATAAAGCAGACTTAGCGTCTGCCTGCACTCTATACAAATATACACCTTTTAACCAATCCACACCAAATTTGGTACACTCATTCAATAGAATCCTACGGCAAACGTAGACTGTACATTAATGCCCGTTCGTTTTGTTCTGGGTAGGCACAGGGGACTATACTCAATTAGAAATACCCATCATAATAACATTGAATATTATTTTAATCACTGCTTGTGACCAATACATACTATATTTCGAACAAATGTGCTTTTGAACCCTGTAGGAAACAGACTATACATCAGCCTCAACTCCAGGTGTGCAGAGAGGGCTAAAGAAAATTTAAAATCCCCAAGGGAATAATATGAAGAAATATCACGATCCATTACAAAAAACTCAAACAGAGCAACGCCGGAGTCATTCTTATCCGTGATTATAAAATTATCAAAATAATTGCGTTATGTGATCCAAATCCAAGCATAGTCTTACTCGTAGCTTTATGAATCTTTCAGTTGCGGTAATAGTTGTATGAAATACAGTACATTTTTTGTGAATTTCATATACGCTATTTGTGTTATTTACTGAGAGAGTATCCGAGGTAGTCTCGATCCACATTTCCTCACAACGAAGTACAGTAGAACCTTCATTCATATTTTTCCGGTACATTATTTTAGAGTAGTGTATATATATATATATATATATATATACTACTCTAAAATAATGTACCGGACAGCAAGATGTGATGGTATGATGGATAGAATACATGCTTTAATACGGGTGGTCCCCACGTGCTGCAATTAGACTAGCAACCCTTCTGGACATACCTTCAACAAGGTTTTGATACACATCTATGGGTATTTGTGTCCATTCGTGTTGCAAGAATGTCGCCAGCTCAGCTGTAGATCTCGGACATGGTTTCCTGGTCCGTAAGCGTCGCTCTAACTCGCCCCACAAATGTTTTATGGGGTTTTAGGTCGGTACTCTGAGCAGGCCAGGGAAGACCACCTTTTACATCCAAATCTTAACACCACTGTTTGACAGAGACTGCAACCTGACATGGAGCGTTGTCGTCCTGGAAGTCACATTCGTCCATTCCATAAAATTGACAGAGCGCATGAAGAACTCGATTGTCCAAAATGTTCATGTAGGCGTCGGCGTTGAATTGACCAGTAACAATATGCAAAGGTCCCAGGCAATACCACGAAAAACACCCCAAAACAAGTAGTCGGATTTTATGCAAATCCGCTGTTGTCCGGTTCATTATTGTAGTGTAGTGTATTTATAAAATGGTTTCTTTAGATGAGCATTAACATTTCGCAAATTATTTTTGGAGACTAAGGTGTATGTTTATCATTGAATATACACTTCATTCAAGTACATTTTCATAACAGACCCAAACTCTTTACTCAAGCAAAATATTCTGATTTCACCTCTTTGAAGAGTGTTTTTAACCACAGCTTATGGGAACTCAAGTCTTTTTTAAACAGACACACACTTTGAGTTCGTTTCCGAATAATTCTCGTGTCATGTACTACGAAACATTTGAGAAATAATTCAATATTCTAGACAAAGTATGACGACGTTATTACCTGCCAATCCTGAAGCTCCTGATCAAACACTCAAATATCTAGGAGTATGTAGTCAAATATTTAAAACTATAAAATGAAGTTTGAAAGATTCTTTCGCGTTGCTTTGATTATAATAAAATGGATTTTATTCGTGGATCAAATTCCTCTACAGAAGGATTTTTTTAAAGTTGCGAGTTTGAAGAGGCTTATCGATCAGTCTTATTTGGGGATCATTAACATTTCGTAGAAGATTTGTCTGTTTATCGGTGAATATATCGTTACTTAAGTAAAATATTCTAACGTAATTTTATTTTCAACATTCTATGTAAAGAATTTTTATAACTCAAGTCCTTTTAAAAGACATGACCCATTCGAGTACGTTTGATAATATTTTGTCATGTCATATGCTACGAAATGTGAGAGAAATACGAAATTTTAGACAAAGTATGAAGACGTTCTTTCCTGACGTCTCTGATAGTCTGATCAAACATTCGAGAATCTAGTGGCACAGTCATATATTTAAAGTTACAGTGAAGTTTGAAAGTCTTTTGCATATCTTCGATAGAATGAAATATATTATCCGTGGAACTAGTTCGTCAATAAGATTAACATTTCGTAGAAGACTGATCTTTTTATCACTGATTGTACTCGTTACTTAAGTAAAATATTCTTAGCGCAAATTCTACTTTTACCATTCTATGTAAAACCATTTTTTGTAAAACAGACGCAACACATACTTTGAGATCGTTTGGCGACTAATTATCGTGACGTTTAGTACGATGTAAGAGAAATAATTCAAAATTCTAGTAAATATATGCAAATGTTATTACCAGCTGATCCTGACGTCCCTGATCAAACAAACACTCAAGAATCTAGGCGCACAGTCAAATATTTAAAGCTACAAAGAAGTTTGGAAGAATTTTTCGAATTGCTCCGATAGAATAAGATACATTATCCATGGAACAAGTTCGTCTACAGAAGGATTTTTTAAAGTAACAAGTTTGAAGAAGCTGATTAATCAGTCGCATTTGATGAGCAATAACATTTTGAAGAAGACTCATCTGTTTTATCAGTAAACGTACTAGTTACTTAGTAAAACATTGTCAATGAAATTCCATTTTCACAATTGCATGCAAAGCATTACAAGAGTAACAACGCCTTAAAACGGTAACAAGGCTGAGGAGGATTATAAGTAGTCTTCTTAGAAGATAATTGAGATTTCGTAGATTATTTCTGGAAACTTTTGTATATGTTTATCATTGAATAAACCCTTTACTTAACCAAAATATTCTCTGATTTCACCACTCTGTAAAGTATTTTTAACTCACTTATCAAGTCCCTTTAAAAAACACGACATTCTTCGAGTTCGTTTGAGAATGAATTCTTGTGCCATGTATTACGAAATATGCGAGAAATAATTCGAAATTCTAGACAAAGTATGAAGACGTTGTTACTTACCATGGCGGTGGAGGCGAATCTGTAGTCACCCACAGAGCGAATTCCTGGTCCGCCTCCTCGTCGGGCGTCACTCTACTTGCTACAGCATTTCAACGCCTACTCCATCCTTCGAATTCATTTAACGCTCACCATACGAGAAGCTAATAAAATCCCTTACGCTAACAAAGTGCTTGTCAATTCCTTCGACAGAGAACACGTTTTCAGGCGAAATCCTAATACGAGGGGGAAAAAAACATTGCTTTGAACTCGGTTATGGATGGAATATTTTTTTAGTTTTTAATAAACATATCGGGTGAGAAATAGAACGTATATAAATTGTCCATTTTTAATAAAAATAAAAGATAAAAACCTCAGCTAAACATTCAACTAAGGTTCAACATTAAACATTTAGCGCTTCAAAATAGGGTAATAAAGATGAAAACATAATAACAAATGGCTTAGAGATTATGACAAAAATCTATCTTTGATGGTAGACGATCTGTTGCAGTCAGCGAAACATACACCAATTTATAATCGTATTTGCAGTACCAGTGTTTTTAGTTTGAGTCTATACAGCTTACCAGTATCTACAGAAAACACGTTGTCAGGCGAAATCTTAACAAGAGAGTGATGGTAGACATTTTTTCCACCAAATTGTAGACCATTTTATCAACTCGTTTCCATGGTTGTCCTTGAATTTTAGTTTCATTTTTAGGCAAACTATCATTCAAAGCAAGCAATAAAAATGATTCATACTTTGTAATGTATAGCTGAATTGAATAACTTTCAATGACATGAACCAATTTTGGATAGAATATTTTATTGGTTCAAATATAGGGTAATAAAGAGCAAGGATATGAATAGCTTATATTTATAGTAAAAGAAGTGATAAAAAGCCTGACAAAATATTAAACGCTTCAGAAAATTACCAATAAAGATTAAAACACATTAAAAAATTGCTTTTCTTTGATACTGATGATGGTGGATGTTTTTTTCCACCCAAATACAGACAATTTCATCACCTTTTCATGTTTATCATTGAATTTCAGTTATATTTCATGCAAACTATGACTCTAAGCAAGCAATAAAAAGATTCATGCCTCTTAATATATAGCTGGATTGAAATTATGTCCATTTTTGCCAATTGCGCTTCTAGTTTAAAGTGTCATTCCATATGCTTCGATAAAGACAGCACCATTTTTAAATACAAGATATTAAATTTTAATTCTTGTGAAGTGATCATAATACGTTTATTTCTGTTCTTCAGATGTATCATATTTGAGGACGATCCAATATTCGAATATTTTACAGATATTCTTGTGTAATCAAGCGAAAAAAAGCGTGCGAAAATTCCAACTCAGAAATCTATACTTGTTAAACTTAAGAGAAGCCATACAAATTTCTATCTTTGAGCACACTAGTTAACCCCTCCAAGTTGTTGGACGTCTGACTTAACATACTGTGCCCCACTTCTCCTACACCCCTTGTGGTTTATATTCGAGTCAAAACTTGCCCTGTAGTGGCCAGCTTTTGATACAAAAACCTGTTCTAAATTGACGCCAGTTCTGTAAAAGGGACAAATAGTTTTTCCAACTCGAATATTAATTCCTCTTTGGAGATTAAAAAATGCACAGATGGTAGTAAATCGCAAGTCCATTCCTCCGTCCCTTCACAGGTTGCTTGAAGTTTCATAATTAGTCCTCTTGATTCTTCAACCCTTTTCTCCCTCCATGCCTCGGTGGAGTGAACAGCAGACCCTTTACCCTAGAAGTACAGTATTCTTAGTGAGGGAAGAATCGTCGAAATATGCAAGAACCACATGCAGAAATTATCAGAAGCATGAGAAGGCATAGCAAAACTGATTTTAAAAGCGTTTCAAAACAACTTCCAAGCCTATTCATTCAAACTAAAATCACCTGTCAATTGTGCTCGAGGAAAGGGCAGCGGGAACTTAGAAAATTCATCAGCGGCCAACCTTTGTGATCACTTTCAAGAGGGATACGAACGCTAAGCCTCTCAGTGAAACCATCAGGTTATATTTTCATAGATTCGTTCCAAGCAAAAAAGAACAGTTTTTTTATCCCGTGGAAAACAATTGGAGGGTGTTGTAAATCTAAAAGTACAAAACTTTAATTTAAGAAATACATTTATATAGCATGATAGATCTTCACGCAAAAAGTTTTGTTTCAGACAATTGGATGGTCTGTGTCGGTTGGTTCGTTTTGGGGTTTTATGGCGCAATATGGCTGTGCTACACCAGACATAAGACATACAACACATCAAGTAATAGACACATACAATGAAAGTTTTAATGCCACAGAAGAGAGAAATATATCCAAAGAGGAATGCACCTGAGTGGGCATTCCCAGTGAGCTACGGCGGCCCCATAGTCTGTGTCGGTAATTTCGGTAATTTTTAATTAACGTCGTAGCAGAGCAACACAACGGACTATTGACGACGGTTCGGCATCAATACCCTAAGGGAAAGAACCGAGGACAATACCACGTCATTTTGAACCACGGTCAGATGACGAGGCAACACCTGAGTTGGCACCCCACTCTCTAAACGTGCACACCAACCCAACGTGAGGACTTTTGGCCACGACAGATTTAAGGTGCACCAAGCGTCTCTACACCATACGCTTACAAACATCCATGCACTGACTCGGATTCGAACCAGGAACCTTCTGATCTAGAGGCTTAATCTGTGTCGGAGAAAGGCCGCAAGTGTTAACTTGAATACGTCGTGTTAACACATAGAGTATTTACGTGGGTGCAGTAAATATATATTAAAAACACATTCAGAACCAATTCCGTGTTTATCAAAGTTGACGAGTTGCTCTTCCGCGTAGAATGTGTTTGATGTATTTCTTGTTAATTTTCGACAAGTAAATGCCGATATAGTGAAATTTTAAAAATATTTAAACTGAGATCCAGTTTTACAGCTAATACTGTATTCGATTTCACTTCTAATGTTTTATATATTAACAGATCTTGACGTTAGATTTCGTTTGAGACCAATTTCGACGTGGTTATGCTTTGCAATCTCGAGTTATAATGACTTGAAGTGCTGCTAAAAGCCTCGTTTCCTACCCCCTTTTTTGGTGCGTGAACTCAAGAACTCTTTGTTCCATCAGCTATCACAAATGGCACTAGGTTAGTTAGGTTTAATTTGGTTTTCTAGGTTAGAAAGCTAGGTTTAGTTTGGGTTTTGATTACATAAATCGTTAGACCCAATTTAATTTTTCGTAACCCTCAACTTTCACCTTTCCAACAACAACAACTACTGGTTAGAAAATAATGGTCTGGTTTCATTGACGTATTCACGTCAAAAGTTTTTTTTACACAGTGCCTTCAAAGGGTTACTAATTTTGTGCTTCACCACCTGTTGACGTAACCTGGAAGGGCTTAGTTAAAAAATGAGTTGCGCCTACACTGATGAAAGCATACTTAAACTCGAGTTTTCCACACTTACTTTATTTTGTCTCTCATCAGAATCCCTAACAGAATTACAGTAGTGACTCGAGTTGAAGCAGTTCAATATATGTACGGGCGTACACATACATACAAGACACGCAGAGTTTGAGAGATGCACAAAATATTGATTTTGCATTGAAATGTAACGGAATGGATAAATAACTTGAAATAGGGCGAAATGTCCAATATAACAAGTGGTATTTATATGGATAATGACTTCATTATATTGTATCATCATATCTACAATTTAAATCGTCAATAACCTAAATTAAAATTAATAAAATTCAAAGAGACACAAAAAACGCATTGGACTTGGATTGAAGTTACCCCATACGATTGCATGTTCTTCGAAAGGTCAAACTGAAATTTTTGTTTGAGAACTTTTCCGTTTTTGCTTTCCAAAAAACCGTATTTATTGTAAATAAATTGAACTTAGGAGTAATTTAAGATGTAACGCAGTCTTAAGGGTATAAGTAATTCTCCATTTATCAGGTCAATTTGTACTATAAACTCATCTATATTTTCTTAATACTACAGCGATTTGCCAACGATTTAACTTTGAACTTATGACAAGTGTGTAAAATTTTTTTTAAGTAAAAGCCATATAAATCATTTTGAGTATTATTATTTTTGCAGAAAACCATAAATACTTTATTTCAAAAAAAGCAAGAACTTTATTTCAGCAAGTAGGGTAAGTAATTATAACTTTTTAATCAAAACAAAACATATTATTTTGCAGATTCACAAAAAATGTTATATATACATATTGGTGTGCTGCAGAATTAAAAAACATTTATGTGTGCTAGGTGTGAGATAGGAAAAGCTGAAAATCGCTAGTTTTTACAGTGTATTAAAATTATTTTTCATAATAACATAAATTCATAAAAGTCTTACAAGTGAGTTTGTTTAGACAATGATCTTTTGGGCGGATCTATGTTGATCCAATACTGTCCCTAATCCCAGATCCGCAGAAATGGTCACTAACTAATTTGTTTTAAAAATATTTATTAATCATTAAATAATTTCTGTGCTCAGATGGCAAAATGCTATTAGTCACTTTTTTAATTTTCGTGACAGCAATTTTAAAATTCAAGATTCAATATATGCCGACCAACCGGTATAGTGGTTAAGGTGTTAGCCTCTAGATAGGAAGGTTCCTGGTTCGAATCCGGGTCCGGGCATGGATGTTTGTAAACGTATGGTGTAGAGGCGGCTGGTGCACCTTAAATATGTCGTGGCCGAAAGTCATCACGTTGGGTTGGCGTGGTAGTTTGGAGAGTGGGGTGCCAGCTCAGGTGTTGCTTCGTCATCTGACCATGGTTCAAAATTACGAGGTGTTGTCCTCGGGTCTTTCCCTTAAGGGACTGATCCCGGACCGTCGTCAATAGCCCGTTGTGTTGCTCTAGTACGACGTTAACAAAAAATTACCAAGATTCAATATGCGGATCTGTGGTTTTTGATTTATGACAATTTTCCCACCTTTTTTTTCTCATAAACTGAAATAAAAAGACTTACGACATTTTCCCACCTTCTAAACATTAACAAAAAAGACTCCTGGATGGGACTTAGTCAATTTTTTGAGAAAAGTGACTTATAACATTTTGCAATCTGAGAACAGATTTTAAGTTAGCAATCAATCGAAGCTTCTGTTATCAGCCAATCGATTGAATAATGGATTACCAATAGTCTTTTGGGTTATTTAATGTTTATTCTTTTACGTGTTGATGCCTGATCCGCCAAAATGCCCATTAACTGTTTTGTTTTAAAAATCTTCATTAATCATTTTTAATGTTATTAATCGATCGAATCCTTCATGTTATCAGCCATCGATTGAATAATGGATTACCAACTCAGACCATTCTCGTTTTCAGTTTGCGAATTCTGATCTTCGGAGATGAGTGGGAGAGACGATTCCTCGAGTTCAGGTGACGAAACCACGAGTGCGTAGACTGACGAAGGACGAATGATCTTGTCGTTAGAGACATGTTCTTGTAGTGCTTTTATGGTTCGTCTGATAGGTGGGGGTGGAGAATGAGCAATTTAGAGATTCGGCAGGAAGTGGCCGTTGCTGAAGTGTGCCGGGGTGTTAAGGTCGAGCGGCCGAGTGTGCAGAGAAGTTCGGGCACGAACAAAGGGCCTGCATTGTTCGTGTGCCGAGTTTGGGGACCGCGCCCTCCTCTAATTCCCGCATTCGGTCTCCGAGTCAGAGTAGCCCTGGAATATTAGGCCTTCATTTGGAAGTTTTTCTTTATCTCGTTGCTCCTTGATGACACGCTCCATCGAGAGGAGATCTCTTCTCCTGGGGAATGATATGTCACCCGTGTTCCAACACGCGTTAAGTAAACAGAAAAAAACGAGCTTTGGCTCGAAACCGCCAAACGCTAACCATGCCATTTGCCTCCGTTGCAGACCTTGACCTAACAAAAAAAAAAGAGAGAACGAGGGGGAAATAGAAAGGAACCAGTTAGATAAATCTTGATGCTGTCGCTATTTTAAGAAAATGGTTGACAGTTATGTAATCTTTTACACGAGGTCGTAGAATATATAGCTTCATAAAACGAGTAATGAAGATATTAAAATAGGCTGACCATACATACCGTTTTAAACGATACAGTACCATTTTTCTTTGTGTTCCTCCCGTCCCGTAGTTTTAGTAAAAATGACAAGGTACGTTTTTATAAAAATATAAATATATTTTAATGTATTATATTTTGTGGAAATTTTGTTCTAGAATTTCTTTGTTCTTAGTGTACGAACAATCGAATTTATTGGAAAGAAATTGAACTTAGCAGTGGCTTCAAGTAAGACGAAGTCACAAGGAACAGCCCTGATACTCCATTAGAGAGATCAAAAACTTTTTTTGTAGTATATGTATATTGTAACTATGTTCAACGGGTGTGCCTTTATTTTCATGTTGAAACGGTTTAAATTGCATAAAATTTATTTCACATTTCAATGGTTTAATAACTTGAACTTTTCATAAGTGTATAAAAAATAATTTGAAGTAATACCCATATAAATAATTTTGAGCATTATTGTTTTTGCAAAGCGTTATCAATAAACTTAACTTAGAAGTGCCTTGAAGTGCAACACAGTCACAAGGAACCACAGAGATTTTCCATTAGCCAGGTCCATTTGTGTTACACACTCAACCGGATTTTTTCCAATGATGAATACACTACCCTACAATAATGAACCGGACAGCAATATGTGATGGTATAAGGGAAATAATATATGTTTTAATAGGGTGGTGGTCCCCCACGTACTGCAATTACACTAGCGACCCTTCTGGGCGTACTTTCAACAAGGTTTTGATATATAGCTATGAGTCTTTGTGTCCATTCCTGCTGCAAGAATGTCGCCAGCTCAGCTGTAGATTTCGGACGTGGTTCTCTGGTCAGTACGCGTCGCTCTAACTCGTCCCACGAATGTTCTATGGGGTTTAGGTCGGGACTCTGAGCAGGCCAGGGAAGACGTTTTACAACCTTATCTTGATACCACTGCTTGACAGAGGCTGCAACATGACATAAAACGTTGCCGTCCTGGAATTAACATTCGTCCATTCAATAAAACTGTTACAGCGTAGGAAGAATCTGATTGTCCAAAATGTTCATGTAGGTGTCGGCGTTCAATTGATCAGGAACAACATGCAAAGGTCCCAGGCAATACCACGAAAAACACCCTCAAAAAAGTAAAAGGATTTTATGCAAATCCGCTGGCGTCCGGTCCATTATTGTAAGGTAGTGTACATTGCAGCTATTTTCTACCGGTGTGCCGCTGAACATTTTTGTGCCTTATGGATGATGAAACTGCTTAAATTGTGTACATTTTTTTTCACTTTAACAGTTTACTTTGTACTTTTGACAAGTGTCAAACATTTATAATTTCAAGTAATACATCCATATAAATAATTTAGGGTACAATTTTTTGCAAAAATATCATAAATAAATTATTTTAAAAAGAATTTTTAAAGTCCACTTTGGAGAAAAAAGGGTAGATAATTACTAACAATTTTTTAACCAAGCCGTGCATATTTTTACAAACAAAGAGGGGATCAACTAATCCCTTCTGTTCCAAGGTAAAAACGGAATTCGTCGTTACACTGCCATTCCATGCCTCTCCACGATTCTTTTGCATGCTACAACTCTAGACGTAGCCAAAGGTGTTTGATAGCCATTCTCAGTTTACTGTCACATGACACAACGTTTTAACTCTTAGTATAAGAGTGTGGGAAGCTAACACTCATCACAGCGACGGCTCGCCTCTCCCAGGAGTGACTCCGGGATGTTAAAACTCTACCTCAACCCGAAAGATTATCAGATTTGTCTACCATTGAGACTGGAAAAATATTAAGCTGCCGTCAATTGCATCAGTTCCAGGAATATAAGGGATCTGAAGCAGAAGTTGCAGAATTAATAACAGAATAATTTTTCACAGGAGACAGTATCAAGACTCTTTGACACGCTGTATATCAGCCTGTATCATCGCCTCAGGTGGATTCACAAAATTTCTGCTTGGTCCTTCAATATATATAATTATCTTACGTGGCATGCAAAAAAAACGTTATTTATTTCCGCGTTTTGGCAATACTGTACGATTTTTTGTTTACCACGAAGCCTCGCGCCTAAATTGAATTTATAGCGTTATCGGATGAAATTTTATTGAAAAAATATTGTTGTTAGTCGAGCTGTTGTAGCTTACAAACAACATGCTGGGTTTTCGATTTCCAAAGCAGCGCTCACATTTCGAGTCAAAATTTTCTCAAAGTTTTCATTTGAATTTCAAATTGTTCGAGATATGATTCCAGACGAACGTTATACCTATTCTAAAAAAAAATATGTTTGAAAAATATTTTTTTGGACTATCATTTTGTAAACAATTCCTTCTGGCAACCCTCCGGAGGTTTTTGCGAGCATTAGCGAGCAGGGGGCGGGCCCCCTAGTTCTAATGAATTTCAACAGCAGTAAACAAATCTATAGATTTGATGTTGAGACAATTTCTTTATTTCTTCATATAGATCAAGCAATCTCATTCCGATTGAACACTGGCTTCGGAGTATGCCTATTGTTTTGGCAGAATGCGTGAGTTTTTCTTTTCATTCCTCATAAGTATAAATTGTTATAAAATTTAAGAATGGAAGTATTAAAAAACTTCAATAAATTATCTTCAAATTTAGTGTACAACTTTTTTGAGCATTTTTAGTTGGTCCGAGTTCACAACAGTTTTTACGAATTTAACTTCGGTGTCCGGTTTTCACTCCTGCTCATTGTATATACATTTGTGAGGCTAAATTCATAGCGTCTCTAATTGTAACCGCATCATGAAGTTAACACGAAAAAAGGTAGTGCTGAAACGAGTGCTCAACTCATCAAAAAATCATTAGTCGACTGAATTACAGATCAGGAGCGGTAGATCCTAGCCCAGTCCTACACTCTGAAGCAGAAAGAAAGCAAGTTGATAGCTTGATTCTACAGCTCTGGTTCAACATAGGAAATTTGCTTTTTTGTATATTTATTTTTGTTCGTTGATTACTTTTTTTTATCCAGAAGTACTTGCAGAGGATCAAAAAAGTATTCCGCTACTTCACATATTTTAGGAAGTTGTACTTAAAATTGTGATTTAGAATTTAACCACATAAAAGCTTTAACTTTCTACTTTAGTCCTTCCTAAAAATATTCGAATAATTTTTTTGTACCAAGACTATTTAATTTTAACTTGAGCTGTGAAATAAGGCACTCAAAAGAATTCAGTCACCTTTCGTAAGTGGAAATGTTAAACAAAAGAGTGAAAAAAATTTCGATAATTTTTTTTCATTTTGTCTGATTCCTTAGATTATTTGAAGATGCAAGGTATTTCGCTAAACTGGAATACATTCCATTCTATTTTACTTGAAGACACCGTTTTATGACAAAAAATGCGATTATTTCATATTTCCTCGTAAAGGCAATAATATGATACAAATCTTTATGGGTCAGATCAGAGGACAGATTTCAAATTGTTTTAATTTTTCATGTATAAACCATATCTTTGTATACAAATCAATAGTTTTTGGGTCCTCACGTTGGTGTGATGTGGAAGTTTGGAAAGTGGGGTGCCAGCTAAGGTGTTGCTTCGTCATCTGATCGTGGTTCAAAATTACGTGGTGTTGTCCTCGAAACTTTCCCTTCGGGATTTACGTTAATTAAAAAATACCAAATACCAATAGTTTTTGGATTGTTGATCATACTGGATCGAAATCTGTTTTTAAATTGAAATTTAAACAAAATGTTACATATTTCTTTTGAGGAAATCAATCTATGCATATATAGTGAACCTTGGTACTAGTAATAAATCCAAATTATTTAACCTCCAGGTAACTACTCTCTCACCCGGATCATTACAGAGTATAGTCTGTTGATCAAATTTTGATTTCAGCTTGTTTCAAGTTAAAAATTGATTTTCAATGCTGAATTCAAGTACTGAAAATCAGTTTTCTACGTTGAATTAAGATTCGTGGTATTTTATGCAAACAAGAAAATTGCACGAAGGGAACAGAAATCAGAGTTCGATCAATGAAGTATACCGAACGACTGCTAAACTCAGAGCATACTATATAATGATCTTAGTATTTATGCCAACTGCACATCGATACATCCAGGATATCCTGCAATCTGTTGTCTTGGGTTTCATGTCGCATAAAACACTATAAGCACGATGATAATATCCGGTAACACATGGCTCACCTCTTACGAATACTTCCGTAGATATTTAAACCTTTCCTTGGTCAGAGATCCCCTTTTAACCATTGAGCATGACTAGGAGATATGCTAGGGCGTCAATTGTACTATTCCTGAAATATAAGGGATCTGTGGAAGCAGTTGCAGCATGCTTAGCATAATTTACCATAAGCTCAACAAAATTTCTCTTTAAGACGTTTAATACATTGCTTTAAAATATAAATATAAACTGCAATACTGTTGTTAGATGATCAGGTAAGAAATCAATTGATTCAGAACTAGGGTTTGAAGAAAGATAAAATATAATAACAAAATGAATAGAGAAATTTATTTTGTGTGTTTATATTCTAATGGACTTTAGTATTTTGATTTCGATATAAGTATGTATTTAAATTATGTATCAGTTTAGATTAATAGCATTGTTGAATTTAAACTTCTCAAATCCAACAAGGTTCCACAAAAATTCAGTTGTAAACAATACAATTCTTCTTCAAACAAAGCCAATGATCTTTCATGTTAACAAACAAGGTCAACATTGAAATGTTTCAAAATTATTATTATTATTTACCAAAACAGTATTACGCATTTAATAACGCAGCATAAAACTGTTGATTTTTTAATGTTCAAAGTCGTGTTACAACTTGATTGTTTTTTTTAGTTTGTGCTAGCGTGAAAGTATACAAAACTGATTTGAAGGATATTACATCTGTATTTTCCCATTAAAGGGGATCTTCAGAAGCCCTTTAGCACCGAAAGGGATACCTTTTTTTAATTAATTTTATTTTTACATGCACAACAAAAGTATTACATGCAAGGATAGAATAAATCATTAAATGACAAAATATTAATGAAAAAATTATTCCATAAAAAAGTCATTAATGTAAAGAAATAATAATCAAAAAGGAGCAGGTTATGTTGGAGTTGCCAAGAGTCCCCAAGAGAAGAAGCAAGTTCAAAGAGAAATATTCTTTCATGATTAAGTAATGGACAATGATAAAGGACGTAATTGATGTCTTGAACACTGGCACGAAAAATACAACACTTATTATACAACAACAAGGAAATTTGCCTAGGATGGATTAAAGCCCATGCGGGTCACGATGGAAACGAAGAAGCAGATAGATTAGCAAAAGAGGCAACAACAATGGAATGCATAGATGAAGGGGTGAAATGGCCCAAGAGCCATTACAGAAAGGAAACCACTAGCTGGCTACTTGATGCATGGCAGAATGAATGGGACGAAGGAGAAACAGGCAGGACGGTACACGATGTGTTACCAAAAGTGTCACTAAAATCATCAAGTTGGACCAGGGAAGAGACACCTTTCTTCACAGGGCACGGCCCATTCCCATCCTACCTAACGAGGTTTAAGAAAATCAAGTCCGAAAACTGCTCATGTGGTGAAATTGGCACACCTCTACATTACATCACAGTTTGCCCCCTTACAGCCTCATGGCATATGAGAACACCTACCGACCACCTAAAAATTGCATGGCTCAGGAACATTGCATGCAACAAGGGCTCGAGGGTTAAAATTATTAACATGGTGAGATTCATTGAAAATCATCAGGACTTGATTATCCTAAGAGACGAACGAAGAAAAACGAACTTTTTTCTCACCTTGCATGATGTATATATATATTTATAATGTAACCTAGTATAATGATTTAATGTATATACTGTATAGATGTAAGGATGTATAAATGTGATGTAATGTGCTCTAACATTCTGGGTAGACATGTCACCTTGGTGGCATGCTCTACTCATCCAACCACACTTATTTAAACTGGTACAATGTCTCACGACACTAGGCACGGGAGTGTGTGTTGGTATTAGTTAGTTAGTCTTGAACACAACATAGTTTTTACAATTGCAAAATGATAAATCGCTTAGGTGAAAGCGACAAATGAAGTAACTTATTCTAGCATGACAGGGAAAATGTGTGATTTTTTAACATTGTTTAAAGTTATATGGAAAACTTATTTGTTTGGATGGAAATATTTTTTTCCATTTAATTTGGCTTTTAGCATTTGTGGACCAGAGTTGTTGCTAAGATACTAATGAATTCTTGTAGTTTTCCAAATTTTTCTAGTGGTTTTATAACGCTATCGAAACAGATAAGCATTTCTGATATTGCAGTATTTTTGGTGAAAAGGGGTACTATTCATCCTTTTGTTGACTTTAAACTGTTTTTGGAGTTTCTTATCTTTAATAGATGTTGCACTGGTTAAGAAAACATAGATAAGTTTTCAATAAACAGGAGTCGGACAAAAATATGGATACACCTCGTGAAATGCATGCTTGTAAATAAATCTTTGTTCTTGTGAATTGTGTTGGTGGCGCTGGTGTTTTCGCCTACTGACGCCACCTATAAAACGTCGTAAATACACTGCGCAGGTCAGTCGTTGTCGGGTCACTGTTCTGTGAAGTTGTAATTGCATCATGTCAGAGCTAACAGACTTCGAACGTGGGCAAATTGTTGGAGCTCGTCAGGTGTGTGCTTCCGTAAGCAAGGTAGCCGAAGTGTTTAGTGTTTCTAGAGGTACAGTATCTAAGATTTATTCGCATATTTTAAAAGCAGAAAAACATCATCACAGCGTGGACGAGAGTATGTGTTGAGTGATCGTGACTGGCGATCATTAAGGAGGATTGTGACAAAAAAAAAAGAAGATCACAGCTGCAAGAGTTACTGTTGAAATTAATGTCGTGCTCACAAACAATGTGAGTACCAAAATAATAAGAAGGGAGCTCCATAAGCAGGGTATTTCTGGCCGAGCTGCAATTCATAAACCATTCATCAGTGATGCTAATGCCTGTAACAGGAAAATTGGTGTTTAAGTCATAAAGCCTGGTCTATGAAATAATGGAAAGCAGTAATTTGGTCGGATGAGTCTTGTTTCCCACTGTTTCCCACTTCTGGCCAAGTTTGCGTATGGCGAATGCCATCCCAAGCCTATACATACTGCTTGTTGCCAAGAGTGAAACATGGAGGGGGTTCTGTGATGGTTTAGGCAGCCATATCGGGATTTTCTGTGAGCCCCATGATTAATCTGCAAGGGCACATTAAGGCCAAGGATTATGTGAACATTTTGGCGGATCAAGTCCATCTAATGGTACAAACTTTGTTCCCCAATGGGGATGGCGTCTTACAAGAAGACAAGGCCCCTGTTCACAAAGGTCACATCGTTCATAACTGGTTTTCTGAGCACGAGGATTATTTTTCACTTCTCCACTGGCCACCACAGTCACCAGACCTCAATATTATCGAAACTGTGAACTACATTGTAGAGGAAAGTGTGTGATTGCTATCCACCGCCATCATCATAATCTAAACTTGCCACCGTTTTGCAGGAAGAATGGTACAAGATTCCCTTGACAAGCATACAGCAGCTGTATTTATCCATTACGAGAAGACTGCAAGCTGTTTTGAATGCAAACGGTTTTCCTACAATATATTAGGCATGATTACATGTTTTCTTAGGTGTTTCCATATATTTGTCCAACCCCTGTACATACATCTATATAATAGATATTAAGAGCGAACAAAGTGTATAACATATTATTCACAATTCCCGTTACAATGTCAATTGAATAAATATGGTCCTTGCTCTATAAAACCAAAAAACAACGAAACCGTATAATGTCCAGTTATTTTGTATGGGTTAATAAATCAGCTCATGAGAGACATTTTCTGTTAAAAGTTCGTGGAGGCAGTGCTTCTGTGACGAAATCAATTCCCTATATGTATTCTGAACATAACTTAAGTTAAATTATTTTTTGAATACGATTCTGGAAACGACTTCGCCATTCCAAAAAGTGCATTCCGGGTTGATATTTGGTTGATCAACAGCAGTTAGGATAGGGCGCGTTCTCACAAATCAAGTTTAATTTCCCGATTATAGTTGATCAACGAAAGTTGAATGAAAACTATAGGGAGAACCTTTGTTTCAATAGAGTTGGTCAACTTTTTAGTGGATCAAATAAAGTTTGACACATTCAAACTTTATCGTTCAAGTGGATGAGTCATCCACCATCGGCTGTCAAGTTGAAACTTGTCTTGAAACGTGTGAACTTCATTTGACTGTCAAGTTCGCTTTCAACTGGTAACGCCGCGTGTGTGTGTGTGTGTTTTATTTTTAGATGCTGCCTCAAGTAGTCTGAAATGAGACTCATGCGGTCTGAAAGTGTGATTCTAATATTTTTAGAACTGTATCATAACGCATTCCCATTTTCATCCCCATGCTACGCATTCTTATTTGGTTTGCTTCGCAAATCAACACGACGAGCAACGCCCAATGACGTGATGACAACAACGTCACAATGACGTGATGGCCTCGTCATTGTGAAATGCGGCCAAATTCGAATTGCGAAGAGATCCAATAGGTGTGACGTCACAATTTCTTGGAGAGTGGGGTGCCAGCTCAGGTGTTATCTCGTCATCTGACTGTGGTTCAAAATTACGAGATGTTGTCCTCAAATCTTTCCCTTAGGGGATTGATCCCGGACAGTAGTCAATAGGCCGTTGTGTTGCTCGAGTACGTTAATTAAATAGTAACCAATTTCTTCGGATATTTTCCTTTGGGGATTGATCCCGGACTGTCGTCAATAGCACGTTATGTTGCTCTAATACGACGTTAATAAAAAAATTACCAATCACCTGGAATCTTTCCCTTAGGGGATTGATACGAAACCGTCGTGTATTGTTCTCGGATCTTTTCCTTAGGGGATCGATCCCGGATCGTCGTCAATAGCCCGTGTTGTTGCTCTTGTACGACTTAAACTAAAAATTACCAATTATCCGGACCGTCGTTTAAAAATTTTCCATTCTGCAATATTAATTTTTATGAATGGTTGGAGCAGTATTTCATTGAAATTCAAAATATTACCTTGTACATATGTACGAACACTTTTGGGTGCCACTGTATGTGCCGTGAGTGAGAATTTGGGTAGTAAAAGTAAAATCTTCTTTTCCCATCTGGTTTGTTTGTAAATACTGAATAACCCTATCACTGCGAAAGAAATATGCCTCTTCCAAAACGATCGAGAAAATTAACTAATTAACTTCAGAAATTGTAGCATTTTGGGGCTATTTAATTTGCTTGATTAGAAATACAATTTACCTTCTACAAGGATTAATTTTGGAACTATCAAAAATAAACACAATAGACATATGACGGCAGACGATATTTATAGTTTTAAAATTGTTGAAAAACAGACGCTAAATTTAATGAAATGTAAGTTATCATGTTAAATAAAAATAAACAATAAGTTATGCTTTGAAATTGTTCTAATTCAAAATAGATTTTTTATAACTTAATTAATATTATATTGCGAAGCATATTTTATTCGTTTAGTATCAAAACTATTTTCATTTTAAATTTGATTATCAATAATTTTACTATTTGCATTTATTAATTGCAAATAGTTCATGAATAATTTAATAGTTCATATATTTTTGTTTGCTCAATTATATATGAATCAATTATATAGATCAATCGTCAGGACTCATAAACTGGTGTATGTTAATAAACCACATAACTAAGCTAATTGATTTATGCATTTTAAATATTTATTTCCAACCGTAATTTGCTAAAGAATAAAAAATCGTTTGGTATGATTTTATTTTCAAATTTTATGCATTAATTTATTTTTTGCGATTGTGAATAATGTATTTTCTTACTTTTAAACTTACCTTACCGAACTTTAGCAAAAAAAAAATACTCTCTATATCAAAAAAAAAATCGATGTACCAAGAAGGAGTTGTCCGATTGTGATAAAAATTGGTGGATGGCGAAGAATATACATAGAAAAACAAGCGAATTAAATTTCAGAACAATTGAATGATTTATTTCAGAGTTTGGCCGTTACAAAGGGATGAAGTCAATAAGGCGTTGGTCCCCCTCTGGCTTGGAAACAAGCTGTCACCCGGCATGCCATAGACTGAAAATGTTTCCGGATGGTATCTTGCGGAATTTCTTGCCAAATTGTCTTTAACTGTCGGGCTAAATGGTGAACATTCCGGGATGGTTGCAATCGTCTTCCCATAACGTCTCAAATTTGCTCTATAGGAGATAGATCAGACCTAGCTGGCCAAGAAAGTGTTGGGAAAGCTTGAAGACAATTCATAGCAACACGTGTCGTGTACGGCTGGCCATTATCTTGTTGAAAATTAAGTCCGGGGTGTCGCAAAAGGAACAGTAACACAAATGGTCGTAGAATGCCGTCTACGTCCCGCTGTGCTGTAAGTGTGCCAGAAATGACTACCAAAGGGGGCCGGCTATCAAAGGAGATGGCACCCCAGACCATAAAACCCTGTTGTGAGCATTTGTGGCATGCGATATTAAAAGCAGGATCTCCAAGCTGCCCTGGACGTCTCCTGATACGTCTGCGGTTATCGTCAAGACGCATTTGGAAACGGGACTCGTCACAAAAGACTATATGTCCCCAGTCAACGCCGTTCCAAGTTGATTGAGCCCGGTACCACTGTAATTGGACTTGACGGTGTATAGGCATGAGAGATAAGTGGCGTAACGGTCGACACGAGCGTAAATTCCCCCCCCTCTCTCTCTCAGTCTTCTGCAGAGGGTCATGTTGGACACATGTGTGGACACAGTTGCTAACGACGAATCCCGTGCTGTGACAGCTGCTCTGACAATCGCTCTGTCTTCCCATTCTGTTGTGGCCCTAGATCGACCGCTGCCGTCCTGACGCTGATATCTGCCGTTATTGACCCACTCTTGCCAGCGTCGTCTAATCGCCGACCCACATGTCGAGCGATTCTTCGATTGATCCAACCAGACTCCTTCAATCCGATAGCACGACCTCTTTCAAACTCTGACATATGCTCGTAATTTCACGAATGAGTGTCAGTTTTTCTTATACCTTCCAACATAATCAGCTGATCGAAGTAATTATTGTTATATTAAACTGTTAAATAGCTCAAACAAGTAGCCTCGTAGTTTAAAGGAAATATTTTCTAATTATCATTAATTAATGTTTATATAACTGAAAAATAATGAATTGAAAGGTGTATAAATTTTTAGTGCAATCGACTTACAGTATCTCAAACTTAGGTGTACAAAAATTTGGTTGATTCCCTGTGGTAGTTTCTGAGAAACAGTCCTATATTAAAACTTTTTGCGATAGTCCTAAAATGGAGGGGAAGGGCGTCGTGGCTCTGTGGGAACGCCCACTGTCTTAGCAATCTGCGAGTTGCAGGCGGAGCAGGTTAGACTCCTGTCAAGTGCAACTCCTCTGGGTGTATTTCTCGATACTGTGTCAGCAAACCTTTCATTGTGTGTATGTCTGTTACTTGATATTGTATGCCTTGTGTTCGACGCAGTATGGCCCTTGTGCCATAAAACCTCCAAAACAACCTAAAATGGAGAGCCAAGGTAGACCGGTTGGAAGAGTAGCGGATATTTAGCCGTATGGTTGCAAGTTTGAAAACTCAATCGAATCAAAGATGGCTGTATACATGGGAGCTTGTGCATGTTAAATGTCGCAACGTTTAAGAGGAGTGACAGTTCGGAGAGTGTTCCAGCTCAAGTGTGACCTCTTCACAGTTGAAAGTTACGACTAGTTGTAATAGATACTTCCCTTCGGGATCGATCCCAGACGGTCACCAGAAGTCCGTTGTGTTGCTTTAGTGTGACGTAAATTAAACTACCTACCTATCTAAAATGGAATTTTAATTTATTTGAAGAAAATTTCCCAATGTAAATTTCATGTTCCTTAATATCACACGCGTAGCAATACTTAAAAGTAATGGAGGGCAATGTCTATGATGTCCGCTCTAAAAACTTGGTCATCAGCTTGTGCCGCATAGTATTAGCTAACCATAATCTTCAACTAGTTACCACCGTCACAGACTAAGCCATTCGGTGTATCGCCACGTAATTTTTAACCACGGTTAGATGACGAGGTAACTTCTGAGCTGGAACCCCACTCTCCAAACTTCCACACCAACCCAACGTGAGAACTTTCGGCCACGACATATTTAACGTGCAACACTTACCTCTACACCCATACGCTTACAAACATAAATGCCCTGACTCGGATTCGAACCAGGAATCTTCCGATCTAGAGGCTAACACTTTAACCACTATACCCGGTTGGTCAGTAAACCTAGTGTGTGGTTTAATTTATTCTTTTCCTCGAATGATTCGACAAATGATGAAAAATAGAGAGAGATACCTTTCATTCAATTGTAAGATATTAAATAAAAAGTATTTACAAAACTTAAATTATTTTTTTAGCTGTTGTGCTACTTGACAATAATTTGTTATGTAATCTAGTTAATAATTTCAATCGAATCATATTTATAACTACTTCTAAAAATTTCATTGTGAAATAGGCTCTAGTTTTTAATTTAAATAGAACCTAAATATTCAAGGTGAGAAATATACCATACCAAGTGCATATTGGGAAAACTTCCTTAAACACTATACAGTTTAAAATTCTAGATATTGAGATGAACTCAAAATGGTTTTTCACATACATTTCGGAAAATTATGATCCGATTTGCATAAAAATTCATATTTAGTGTAATTTTGATATATCAAATCTTTTAGCGATATTAAAAGTGGGTATTGCTAGTTGAAATTTTGGAAACAATTTCTAGATAATATGAAGACGAACCCTTATTCAACTGAAATACGTATTTTTTTACACAGGCATTATTTCAAGTCTAATGACACCTTGTTTTACTTCAATTGCAGTGACGGGAATGACAACAGATGTTCATATACCTTTACGCCGACTGTATATCTAAGAAAACTTATAAACTTAAAATAGTCAACAAGGATAAAAAAAATTCTATGCTTTAATAAAAGAGCTGATTTTTGAGATGGATTATGGCTTATAAAGAAATAAAATTAATCACAGATTATTTCCTAATTCGATTAAAGTCTCATAATTTTTTCCAAATTTTTAGCCTCTTTAACCTGTGGCAACAGTTTTGCAGAGGGTTTTAAGTCCCGAGTAAAATCTGGCTTTCCTATTTCAAGTTGCGAGGGATAAGAGTCATATGCATGGTTACCCATGTGAGTCCCAATCGGAATTGGGTGGTCTGTTTGATTTGGGGAAGTATTCTCCTGACCCACACACACTACGCTATTATAGTGCATACAATGTATTCAGCCATTAGCTTCCAAACGAACAAAATAAAATATTGCTACCTTAGATTTAACCATCATTCAACTCAAAAAGAACGTCATTTACATTTGAACGTAAACTGGAGTGTAGCCAGAATGTGATTTTATTTTGAAAGACGTTCAAAGTTAGGAATGTAATTTTTTTTGCCGTCTGATAAGATGAACCTGATTAAATTTTTTAAGAAGTCTCAACGAGACTACTTTATGTGGTCACAAGGTAATATTTTGAAGTAAGGGTATAAACATTAAGAACAAACTGTTGTAAGCACACAAGGAACATAACTACTGGATGATGCGCAAATAAACAAATCATATAAACAAATGTTTGCATTTAATTTTTTGTGTTATTCCCCTCTTTACTTCAGTTCATTATGTGTTTTTTTTTTTTTTTTGGGGGGGGGGGACATTTGACGTATTAGTGTCTACATGCAGATAATACCCTCTTGATTGGGTCAGGCACCTTCCTGATGACGTCCTGATCCACCAACGTTTCCCTTCACTTTTATAAATATTCTTCATATTTCCCTTTGTTTTTCTTAAATTGTATTATTACAATTCTAATGTTAATAACCCGGTTAGTTAGTTTTCTGGCTTTATATATATATATATATGCAAATAATCAAATTTTCAGAATTGTTTGAGCATGCGCCATGGGCAGGGCAGCTCTCAAACGCTGCATGCCGAGTGGGTCTTAAAAGGACATCTAGTAGCGCAACAAATTCATTTTGACTCATGCTGTTGTGTTGGTTACATCGTTTCTCATTGAGTTAAGCCTAGGAAAAAAGTTCTTAAGCAATTTAAGTGGCTGGGAGAGTTTGACAGAGGCCGAGTAATTGGCCTCCTGTAGTGATGTTAGTTGCGCGCTGTTGGCAGCGGTGTATACTACAAAGTACATGGCAGCGTTAACCAGGCTCAGGAAGGCCTAGAGAAAACGGACCGAAAGAGGATCGACGTATTGGAAGGCATGCGCGTACTGATTCAAACAGCCACTGTTGCAGACATCCAACGGGCAGTGGGAACTTCTCTCGAACATCCAATCGAACCATTTGTCGAGGACTTCATGGCATGGGACCTAAACTCACGTAGACCATTAAGACGGCTGCCTTTAACAGCATTGCATCGCCCTCAAAGACTGGAATGGTGTCGTGCCAGACGGACATGGGGCATCAAATGCCATCGAGTGGTCTTCACTGACGAATCGCTTTTCTGTCTGGGTGGAGATGACAATAGAATCCGTGTTTGGAGGCAACGTGGACAGCACCAAGATTCACGGTTTGTTGTGCACACGTGTCACACGTCCAGAAGACCTGATGTCATGGTGTGGGGTGCAATTGCGTATGATGCCAAATCACCTTTGGTATTCGTTACGGGCTCGTTGACTGGCCAGCGTTAAGTAGAAGAAATTTTACAGTTAGTTACGCTCCCATTCTTGAACTCATGGTTCACCGCTTTTTCAACAAGACAATGTTTGACCCCATATTGCTGCCGTCTCTAGAGCTTGTCTAAGACACAACGATATCTTACCATGGACGACAAACTCACCGAACCTACAAGCAATATGGGATGGACTTCATAAAGAGCCTGTATGACTCACTACCAAGGCCCTTGGCATGTTGCATTATTAATAATGGTAGTCATACGCCATACTGAATGATACTATTTTTTTAATTTTTCTCAATAAAGTTTTCATATTTCAGTCTCAAATTTTAATCATTTACTCATTCATAAACACTTTACCAACCTTGTAAATTTCATTGCATTCTGATATTTCCTTCTAGGTGCTACTTTTTTTGTCTTAGAATGTATAACAACAAACTTTAAAGAGATGTAGGGAACACAGAATTAAGCAGTATACACAAATTTATGCATGTCTGGTTATACTACACTAGGGAGCAGCAATGAAAGCCAGTGAGATTGTGAATATTTTTATCATGAGATCGTGAAATTCTACATTTTGACATTAGTTGCACACTAACAGTTTCACAGTAGGTACTCATGTGACTAGCAACAGTAATGCACGCCTGACAGTATCAACAGAAGGATTGTCGTGGCACTTGTGGTCATGCATCCCTATGTGAATATGGTTAAGCTTTGTGGTCCTACTATTTTCTTTTCTTTGAACAAAACGTTTAGAAACACGCAACATGAGAGGCACGGTTTTTTATTGGTTATCTCACGGCCCATTTATAATATACCTTTATTCCTTCATTTATAATGGCTTAGACTCCGAAGCACGTTCGTTTGTGCATTTAGATCCAATGGTTCTGCATTGCACTACACCACTCAACGCCCACTCAAGTAGTACTACCTGACACCATTCAGGTCGCTTAGATGTCGAGTGGAGACAAAATGCATTCTATCATAGAGGTTGTTGGTGCTAGATTTTTAATATTCTGGATTCCTAACATTTCTCGGTGAAGAATTGGAAGCAGTATTCTGCAATATGGACATTTCTACTCTCAAAGATACCCATACACTTCTAGAATCCTCTCTAACGGACTGGCAAGGGGCTTCCTTAGTGGCATCAATGAAAAGTATTTTCCGTCAAGTTGAATGCAGGTAACGTGGAAACGTGTTTCCTGTTGCGCATTCCGATTATCTCTGTGCTTTATTTGTTTTTCGAACTCAATTTCTCACGTTGGCGTGGTATGGAAGTTTGGAGAGTGGGGTGCCAGCTCAAGTGTTGACCTCGTCATCTGACGGTGGTTCAAAATGACGAGATGTTGTTGTCCTTGTATCTTTCTCTTCGAATTTGATCCCGGATCGTCACCAAGAACCCGTTGTGTTGTTCCAGTGCGTCATTAATTCAACTACCTACCTCGAACATTATTTCAGCTCTTCGCCCGTAAAAATTTCCAAAGAATGAATTCCGAATTGATATATCACAGTTGATTGGTCAACGGCAGAAAAATTAAATGCCAAAAGTCGCCCCCAAACGGTCATAAACTACATTTTATAGCAACCCCAATATATATTATACGCGACACCTCACTTTTGGTAGCGGAAGTAAAACCTTCATTTTTCGTCTGGTTTGTTGTTTACACTGAAATCCCTCTCATAAAAAGAGAGAGATGATAAATAAAATTTAGTTATTGGCTTGAGGTAAAACAAGATATACGTTTCCAAATATCCCAAGCTATTAGGAAGTCCTCGTGTATACTAAGTCAGGCTGTACTCAGAAAAAAGGAACATGGCGCTCATGAACACAACCGCTGGATTTTATTAGAATTCGGCCCACCCGCGGTGAAATACGAAGTGAGAATTGTTCAGGTCGAAACTGAAAAAAGGGGGGTTCAGTGACACGTTGATGTTCGCTTCACTTGGGGGATTCTAATTAATTTCAAAACAACTCTTCTGGCACTTTTTTTATCGTCTCTGCAAGGAACTGGTTCGATGGTATGCTGCTAAATGGCTCATCGAATCGGAAAAAAATGCGCTCGATTTGTCCTATCTGGAGCCAACAACCCTCGTTGAAGACGGAACAAGGCAGACAAGATAAAAATTCATCGGCACTCTCTGGATGGAGTGCAGTACGTTTCTATCAAATATGTCCTATCAAATACATCAGTGGCACAGCGTCCAAGGGAGACCAGATCGGCATCCATGAGCAATAAAGAACTAAAATAAGGTGATGATAAAATACAAATCAATATAACCTGAAGCAAAAACGACAACAACGATTTCTTTTACATCTGAGTGATATATCAGTTTCAATGTTAGAAACATTGATCTTCACCGCAAAAACCAAGTAAGATATTGCTGATTCTTGGTCCTTTCGTCCTCAAAAGGTTTCTTACAGTAATTGGTTAATGGAGTCACGAATTAGCACCCGAAGGGTTGATAGTTCGAAACTCGAACTATCTATAGACTGTCGTGTACATGGGGCTGGTGCCCGTTAAATTTGATGGGTATTAAATGTCATCACTTCGTGGTTGGGAAAATTGGAGAGTGGGTTCAGGTGTTGATCTTATTATATGACCATGGTTTAAAATTACGAGGTGTTGTCCTCGAGTCTTTTCCTTCTGATTAATCCCGTCCCTTTTCGAATAGCCCGTTGTGTTGCTTCAGTGTGACGTTACTTCAATTATTTACCTACCGTGGTTGGTTAATGGTGTTTGTCATGTGCAACGAGTACCCCCAGAATCTTGTCCTGCCCTATAATTCCAATTGGTACGCATTTTGTTCAGATAATATACGCAGTTGGTAGTTTCAGAGCAGTAATTTATCGCCAAATCGCTCCCTTATCCCACAACCGCGACTATTGTTTCTTCGATTCTTAACCCTCGACGAGGTACCACGTCCTTAGCAAAACTGCCCTGGCATTGATGGATGTGATGTCTTGTCATGAGAAGAAAACTTACCAGATCTTGGTCTCATCACCATAAAAAAAAATCGGCATTGTCTTGATAACGACAATCTCGTTATTGGCAAAATTTTTCAGATCTTGATAGACGAGAGTTAGAGGGTTATTAACTTACGGTAAACAAAATTTCTATAAAGAAATACTTCCATATTTTGAATTATCCTCCCTTAAGAACCAGTATTTAAAATTCTTATGGATATTAAAAAGACAGGTTTCATAAATAATTTAATAGTATTATGAACAACTTTATCATGTTTAGTACCATTATACAAGTATGTATAGAAATTCATTGTTTTACCTGACTCAAGTTTTACGAGATAAGTGTTAGGAAATTCTGGTAATCATTAAATTAACCCAATATACAATGCACTTTCCATACAATATACACCCATTGACATAAAAATTTGCGCACCATGAAAAAGTCGTCAAAATGAAACGAAATTATACACATGTAAGTACTACTTTGATATAAGTAAGTGATTAGAAAATCAAAGAAAAAGGATCATTTATTGCAGAAAAAAGTACAAATGAACGGAAGTTTTAGCACTCTGTTGGACCCCCTCTAACGCGAATGCACGATGCGATACCAGAGGGCATTGAGGCATACAAGTTCCGTATGATGTCCTGAGACATCTCGTTCCACAGTTGCTGTAAACGCGCCTCTAGTTCCACCAAACTTGTAGAGTGTCCAACTTGCCGTCCCAAATGATCCCAGATAGGCTTGATTGGTGACAAATCTGGGGGTTGAACAGGCCAAAGAAGGGTGATAATGTGGCGGAGGCAGTCTTGTGACATCCTTGCTGTGTGTGGCCGAACATTGTCTTGTTGAGAAACGGTTCCTGGGAGCCCTGCCATGAGTGGCATTACATGTGGCTGAAGGATATCATGAACGTACCGCTGGGCTGTCATTGTGCCATGGATCAATATTAGGGGTGACCGTGTATCGTAAGCAATGGCACCCCATACCATCACACCAGCTGTGGAAGCGGTGTGTCGCTGTAAAGCGAAAGCAGGATTGAGGCGCTCACCACGGGGCCTCCACACACGAACAAGATTGTCATCACTGCTCAAATTGAATCTAGATTCGTCGCTGAAGACGACCTGCTTCCATTCAGTTGCAGTCCAATCCCGTCGTGCGCGACACCACTCCAAACGGAGGCGTCGGTGGGTGGGTGTCATTGGCAGCACACGTAATGGGCGCAGCAATACCAGATGTCCTTCAGCCAGGCGCCTTGCGATGGTTCGGGAAGATACAGGGGCCCGTAGTGAAAGTGCTGCCTGTGTCTGGATAGCGGCCAATGATGCAGTTGGCTCTACGCGTGCGTTTCGTATGATGTGACGGTCTTTTCGACGACTGGTGTGTCGAGGGCGTCCTGAGCCTGGTCGCCGTGTAAATGACGTCTCTTCTGTGCACTGATCCCAACACCTCCTCACAGTAAAATCACAACGGCCTACTTGACGAGCTACTCGCCGAGCTGACCACCCAGGTCCCATCATCCCGATGAGTCTCCAACTCTCGAACTCTGACAGCTGCTCATATTGTCTTCGATGGCGGCGTAACGGCATGTCTACCTCAGCGTTTCATTTGCAAAAGATTAAGTACACTCAAACAAGCTCTGCTTACCTGTTTTATACTCCAAGGAGAACGAAGTTCAACTCCCTCTAGTGGCATTACGCAATGCGCAATCACGCTGCGTTTCTAATCATTTGCATATCTGGCCGACATGTACCTTCATGCCAAGTTTCGTTACAATCCCACAATTATTTCTTGGTGCGCAAATTTGTATGGCAATGAGTCTATTTTATCGCAAAATACTAAATAAAAACTCATGCATATGTACCACCCATTGAAAATATATCTTGCGCATGCTACATAATTTTTTGCAACAATGCAGTGTATGGATAATAAGTCCTCCTAAATTTTCAAGGGCCTGTGAGCGTTAAATCTGTTGTGATCTCAGTGTCTTCTCATTGTCATAGGGTAGAAGTTTGGAGATTGGATACCTGCTTAGGTGTTGACATCTCATCTGACCTTGGTTTAAAATTACGAGGTGTTGTCCTCTGATTTTTTCTTCGGGATCGATCCCGGACCGTCGCCAATAGCCCGCTGGGTTTCTCCAATCCAACGTTAATTCAACTACCTACCTACCCTTATACTGTTGATTTTATTTAGTGCTAATATTTTTTATTCAATTGATGTGTGTCTTTTATCTTGAAAACTATCTCCATATCTTAATTTTGTATTCAACATTGGAATACCTTTTTCATTCATTGCATCATTATTTCTCAGTGGAGTGTTGAATTCTCATAAGAGAATAAATAACGAGGTAAAGCAACAGAAAAACAACTTTTTTTGTGGAATTTTAACATAAACTGATTTGAACTCATGTAAGTATATTTTGTGTTGTGTGTTTAACTAATAAATTTCTAAAAGATAGACTAATTCCAGATATGACAACAAGTGTTTACATTAAGAAAAGTTGCATTTGTTAAAGTAAAATTGCGGTTTTCTCGGTGCAATCTTGCAAACCGTGTGTACAAGGAAATCTTTGAAAGCAATTCCTTCGAATAATTTCTATAAGAGGTGAATATAATCTTTAAAGTTTTTAACAGATTAAGCATTTTTCGGAGCTGAATGAAAACATTTAGTCGAACGACACGCACATTACCAAAAGACGAAAGATACTTCAAGTTTCAAACTAATTTCGTTTATCACCTTTTTGGATGTAAGTGGCATGCTGAAATTGCATTCGAGTAAAAGCCAATTAAGTTACGCAACAAGTTACGAAAAGGTTACCGCAATACAAGCACACTCTCCCTTCAGTTTTGAAAAACCTCTTATAATTTCCATAACATTTGTCTGCTAGATTTTACACATGGAACATTTGTTAATACATTATTAACGTACGTGGCACAGATGTAGACGAAATTTGTTTATTTTTCGAAAAGGAATATAAACAATATAAAATCAACCTTTACGGGATTCATTACCCAATTTTTCTGCTTAGTTTAAATATGCTGTATTTGAGATAGGTGCTGCTAATTACTAAAACTACACAGAATAGCTCGCCACTCTGATGAAATTCTTCAGCAGTTTGATTACAGAAAGCGATCAGAAATCTGAAAGATAGAAATAAGCACAGAAAGTAAAATCGGAGCCAATCTAAAAGTAAGTTAAGAATGCAGAAAATATCAAATCGCCTTTGACCGAATGCAATTCAAATGGACGTTTAGAAGTTAATTTGGTTAACATGACTGCTACGTGAGTTTTTTACCTTGCACTTCATCTATACAGGGTGGTCCCGAATTCATGGTACAAACTTTAATGGTAGGTACAGGACATTGTAACAATGATTTATTGTATAGGAATGTATAGTCGCAAGTGACGCGGTGAGGCGAAAACAGGGGAAATAACGGCCGAAAGGAAAAACAAAGATTTTATTGAAAGCGTTGTTGACAAGTGTCATGTTTACAGTAATTGTTCAAAATTGCGTCCACCAGTATCGATACATGCTTGACAGCGTCGGTGGAGCGATTGGCGTACACGTTCAAAGATGCCTGGTATTTCACGCACACCTGCAGCAGCTACAGATAAGCGAGCGACGAGATCCTCATCTGAGTCAACTGGAGTCTCATAAACAAGATGCTTTAGATGTCCCCATAAAAAGTAATCGAGGCTCGATAAATCGGGAGATCGGGGTGGCCAAGGGACTGGTCCACCACGCCCAATCCATCGAGTACCAAACGTGGCATTCAGGTAATTCCGTACATCAATGCTGAAGTGTGCTGGCGCCCCATCGTGCTGAAACCACATGCGGTTACGAATGGCGATCGGAACATCATGCAGCAGTTGTGGTAACACTTCTTTCAGAAAAATAAGATAGCTTCCGCCAGTGAGCCGCGTGGGTAGTAAGTATGGGCCAATCAAAAAGTCGTTCACAATACCAGCCCACACATTAATACTGAAACGTTGTTGAAACGCATGTCGACGCGTTGCATGTGGATTATCGGTTGCCCACACATGGGAATTGTGCGCATTAAAGACACCCTCGCGTGAAAATGTCGCTTCATCTGTAAATAGCACATAATCTACGAAATCCGGCTGCAACGCACATTGCTGCATCACCCACAGGCAGAAGTTCACGCGGCGAGGATAATCTGCCGGATTCAATGCTTGTACTTTCTGAAAATGGAAGGGGTGTAAGCGATTTTCGTTTAACACTCTGCATACAGTCTGATGACTCACACCTACGTCACGCGCAACAGTTCTTGTGCTTGACTCGGGTCTATCAGCCACAATGTTCAAGATGCTTTCTTCCAGCCTTGGAGTGCGTACAGCTCTTACTCGACCAGCGCCATGTCTGTTGACGTCGAACGCACCTGTTTCACAAAGTTGACGATGTAACCGTTGAAAAATTCTATGATCTGGCATTCGTCGATCAGGATACTCCGCGCGATACATTCGTAACGCAGCTCTGCCGTTACCATTTGCACGGCCGTACATGTAATGCATGTCTGCTTTTTCTGCATACGTAAAGTCACCCATCGTCTACGGCAGCACAATTGTGAATGGCGCTTTTCCCTACTGCGATGCATCATGTTCAACAGCGGCTAGACATCTACTGCCCTCTACCGGCAATGATACCAACCGATCACTCCATTTCTCTTTCCTTTTATTTCCCCTGTTTACGCCTCACCGCGTCACTTGCGACTATACATTCCTATACAATAAATCATTGTTACAATGTCCTGTACCTACCATTAAAGTTTGTACCATGAATTCGGGACCACCCTGTATAATGGATTGTTTGTGTATTGAATATGTACGACCCATTTTAAGTTTTCTATTCTTTGGGTCCTAATGCAAAATACGTGTCTTGGGCGTTTTGTAGTGAAAAACAGATACATTCATTGCATTTCGTTCGAATATTAAAAAAAAATCTATGTTTTAAGATACATTTCTGGATTTTCAATTTGATGTTTTTAGTTAAATATCTGTTAAGGTATGTAAATATTTAATTAGTTTTTTAAATGTTCTAAATCATTGTATGACAATTTTAAAAAATACTTTTGGTTTTAAATGACATAAAAGGCGTATATGTATCCTTTCAATTATTTTATGCATTCTGGGTAACATTGGTATACTCTAGATATTTTTATTTCTTAATAAAAATGTAAATTCTACAAAAATGTAAAATGTTAAATTCCACATCTATTTCCCTTCGTGAAGTAGGTAGTTATGAATCGTGTACTTTTATTAGAGTGTGGTAGTTGTTACGTGAGATGTGAATAGGAATATTAAATTTATTAATGTAAAGGAAGTTAACTATGCAATGCAACCTGAGTAACGCAGGGTAATTTTGCTAGTTGAAAATAAGAACTAACACAAATAAAAGAACATTTAAAAGACGTCAACAAAATTCCATTACATATTTTTGACTAATTGACTACTATTTGGACGTATGGAAGGCGTATACCTATATAAAGAAAAATAGTGTTTGCACATTGAATATTTTTGACCAATTTCTAGCTAATTATCCGTTTTGTGCCCTTCTGATGCTGAATACGTCTCTTCCACTTTTGATTTCTGTCTGTATGTGTGTATCCGTACAACGTCCAAACAGTTGAATATACTGTCATGAAACTTTGTACAATATGAGTACTTACATTCATTTAGTGACTGGATTTGGTTGCCTTAGTCTGTCTGTCCGACTTCGATTTCGTTCGATTTTGTGTCTGTGAGTACCCACACAAAGTTTATTCAACATATTTTAATGCAATTTTCCATATTTGATATTTGATGAACATTTTATTTTAGTGTACATATTATTTGAAACTTTTTTTTGTTTAAATATTAAGGCAAGTTTTTTTTCTATGGCTAAAACACATCTGACCATCTGTACTTAAATCAACCATAATTTGGAGAAGATGGAAAGCATATTAAGCAATGTAATTGATTGTTTTACCAGTACTTATGAAGAATCAATTATTTTTACATTCAAATACTTTTGTGTATTTTGAGCTTTGTTTATTATCTTTGCGAACTATGAACTATTTCCGAATACTTAAGACAGGCGATATTTTGCAACGAAAAAGAAACTCGTATTAGTTTGCTACCATGCAGTGATATATTCTATTTGTTTCTATCGGAATTAATTTAATATTTTTAAATTTTGTCTAACTTTTAATTGTTATTTGTGGAAACTGAGAGATAAAAAAAATCACGAATTAATGTCTTTACAACTTTTTTTCCCCGACAACTTTTATTTGATTTTGTTGTTTTCTGCTTTAAATATTTATTATTTAAAAAAGTTGTACATCGTTTTCATCATTCCAAACACCATCATAAAATATTTTTATTTTAGCGGCATGGTAAGTTAGAATGAAGCAAATTTTAGGGGAGTTTTGCCATTATTAAAATAACGTATAGGTTAGAAATATCCGAACTAGGACTTTTGAAATATAAACTCTTTGTCATAGAGTCAGGTCAAGGTAGCATATTTTACGAATTTAAGCTATATTTAAGTAATGTGAAGAAAATTTGTGTAAAACAATTATTTCTTGAAAAGAAACGCTGTTAAATTGATTTATCATTTAAACAAAATTATAATAGGTTACTTTTGTTTTGCCTGTACGGAAGGACAATTAATTTTAAAGTAAGTTCTTTTATTGCACGTGCCACTATACGAAAATTTCTAGAAAAAACGCATTTGCCTTTAAAAAGACTTAGCGATAAATCTTATCAAATTAATTTCCGATCTTTCCTTTAATGATAGCGCGCTAGAGATATTCGAAAATGTCGCAAGCTTGTGCCAAGTGCCATAAGCTAAAAATAGTGGTAGGTAAACTATGAGTGCGAGAGTATTCGTCGTAGCTTCGTCATTTTTACCAATTGAGTTGTGTGATTTTACAAGAAAATAACTTAAGAAAGAGAATTCCTAATCCTCCCTCAAAATCGTCTTTTTAGTAGTTACAGCTTCTGTCACCTTTTGACAGTTTGCAGCTTTAGCAGGAGTGTGATATATGTGAAATGTATAGATATGCATTTATGGACACTTGGATAGATATGCATGTATAGACACATGAATAGATATGCATGCATAGGATTTGGGTCCAAAATAGAATGTAGAAATTATAAAAATGTCGAAAAGGTGTTAACAATTATTTTCTCACACTTAAATGATTTGGCAATTTTTTACGAACGAGTAAAGTGATTATTCTGGTCACTTTTCTCCAAACTATAGTTAACCTATTCAACATGAGGTTGGATAATTCTGCTAATTCTCTTTAAATGGATTTAAATAAGGGATGAAACGTGAGAACGACACTGCCATAGATGCATATTACCAATTAAGAAAGTTTAGAGTAGATGCTATCCGCGGGTCTACTAGTTTTCGCTGTTCCCACACTACGTCGTCAGTCGTCACCTCCAAAGTAAAAATTCCCTGAAGACTCTTCGAATCTCTAAAGGGCGCCGCGTGATTAAGAATCAATCGAGCAGATATGTGGATGGGCGTGAATGCTCCAAGATGAGAGCAAGCATTCCAACAGCGGCGGGCACAGCCACACCTGTGTCTTCATTGGCTTCCCCATCACGTCCCTATCTCCCAAGCCTTCTCATCCATAGAATGTCGGCCACCAGTGTTGCTCTCCCGTTCCCATAAAGCATTGATAAGGAACTGAGAAACATCGGATTCGAGTGTAGTGTTTTGATTTCTACGGAAGACTTAATAAAACACTGTTTTTGAACTCCGGCTTAAACCCGGCTTGCTGGAATATGGAAATTTTTTAGTAGCGGCTATCAGAATTTCTGTTCTATGGAGAATATTTTGATACCGTTTTTTTTATTTGTCGTTATTCATTTTGCCCTCAGGGGCACATATTATTGGTGTGAACTGGCTTCACGGACCCGTGGTATTCTAGTGATCTTTTCTATTCCCATGGGGGTTTACTGTCCTTATATTAAACACAGAAATCCCGCCCTCGGGATACTCAAGCGATATTTTCCTCCTTTTGTCAATTCACGTTGGGTTGGCGTGGAAGTTTGGAGAGTGTTGTGCCAGTTCAGGTGTTGCTTCGTCATCTGACCGTGGTTCAAAATTACGAGGTGTTGTCCTCGAATCTTTCCCTTAAGGGACTGATTCCGGACCGTCGTCAATAGCCCGTTGTGTTGCTCTAGTACGACGTTAACTAAAAATTACCAAATTACCTCCTTTTGTCAAATTAATTTAAGGAGCCGTGGTAACCCGGTTTGGAAGGATAGAGGATCAGCAAGTGGAAGGTACAGGGATGCATGTTAATTATGTAGTATATATGTTAAATATGTCACGTTGGAGTGGTGTGGAAGTTTGGAGAGTGGGGTGCCAGCTCAGTTATTGACCTCGATAACTGACGGGGGTTCAAAATTAAGTGGGGTTGTCCTCGAATCCTTTTCTTATGGATGAATCCCGGACCATAGCTAATAGCCTGTTGTGTTGCTCGCCAGTGTGACGTTAATTAACTACACCTACCTATCAAATTTCTGTTCTTTGGATAATATTTTGATAACGTTGTTTTTGATTTTCTATAGTCATTTTGCTTCTGTCCAAGAAGTCTATCTGAAGTTTTCAATTTCAACAGGATTTATTTAGCTGAAATTATATTAAACACTAGCAAAATACCCGACCTTACTCGGTAGGAATTGGTTTACTCTAGATTGAAGAGATGATCAAAATATATAATGACTTATGTTTTTCGTAGATTAAAATAATATTTTGACATCTTTGGCCATGTTTATAATTTCTACCACTTGCTTTGAACAAAAATCCTACACATGAATATCCGTTCATATAAAAAATTTAAATACATCGCACTCTTGCTGCAGGACAAAGCTACAAAATGATGAAAGGTGACATTAAGGTTACTATTACAAAAGACGATTTTAAAGGAAATTTGGAATTCCCTTTCTTAAGTTATTTTCATGTTCAACTAAAAAAAGCGATGATTTACGGCGAGGGCTCTCGCATTCATAGTCAACAAAACAATATTTTTTTACCTGTAGCACTCTTGCATCCGGCATGCTACATTGTGGAATTTCGCAGTCCTTCTGTCATTATGACAAATAATTTTTTAATGTTTAAAAGTTCTAGTTCGGATTTTTTAAACTTTACTATTCTTTCAATAAAGGCATTATTTTTTCAATAATTGCATAATTACACTTAAAATTTGCTTCATTCTGACTTATCTCCACTTTAAGTCGAATACTTTGTGGTGGTGTTGCGTGTGATGAAAATGAAACACAATTTATTTTATAATAAATATTTAAAACAGAAAATAAATGAAAACAGCGAAATAAAACAAAATAAAAAGTGTCGGGGAAAAGATAGTAATTTGTGATACCTTTTTATCTTTTGATTTCGCAGTTGACACAACTTGCAACTAAAATGTGCACAAACTTTAGAAATGCGAAGTTAATTCAGAGCGAAAGAAACACGAGTTTCCATCTTATTCCCGTTCGTTAAAAAATACCGTCTGTCCCAAATTTTCGGAAATCGTTTGCATTGCACAAAGAACAAAAATAAAACTCGAAGTAAATGAAGTATCAAAGCTAAAATTCCATTTAAAAAAAAATAACAAATTTTTTTAAATGATTTTTTTAGCAGTACTGGTAAAGCAAATCAAAGTAATCGTAATACTCAATATAGATTCAAATTTTTCCAAAACTACCAAATTAGGGTTGATTTAAGTGTACTTACTCAGGTGTTTTAGTATGAAACTCATCTAAATATAACAATAAAGAAATGTTTATTATTGCATTCACTAAACTAATAAATAAAACACATTGCTATCAAATGTTTGGAATAAATTTCATGTGATGCCTGCACAAGCACACAAACACAAAATCGAACACAGAACAAAAAGACGGACAGGCAGACTTTCGCAACCAAGTTTACTCACTAAAAAAAATAAGTACTCACTGTATGCAAATTGACATAAAAATATATTAAGCCATGTGGACGTGTATAGGGCACACACATACAGACAGACAGACACCAAACGCGCTATAGGCGGATTTGGAATCAAAAGGGTCCAAAACGGCTAGAAATCTTGAAATCTGTCGAAAATATTCAATGAACAAACAAACACTCCATTCTTATTTATATAGATTTGCACGGAGAGGGATTTCCAATGTAAACGAACAAACCGGGAATGCAAAAATTTTACTTTCGCTATCAAAATGCTCTCATGTGTTACATATCAGAGGAACCTTATAATGTAGCTTGTCGCCATTTTCGAGACGTTTAGCGTTTTATCTAATTGGCGTGGAACAATTAGTTATCACATATCGATAAGTAATTCATTCTTTGGAATTTATATAGACAAAGTGCTGAAATCGTGCTCGAAAAATAAGTCAAGTGACGTCACGTTCGAAATACGTACTGGAAACATTACCACCACTTACATTTAGTTAGACAAATAATGCCTCTCATCAAACAATCAAACTCTACGAGTATTATTAACATCAGCATCCATACAAATAGTGTTCAACATAATGTTTCGAACGACTCACTTTATTTAATTTCTTCAAATGAAAAGGATCTCTCTTCGAAAAAGGGTGCCACCAAAAACATACACACCATAAGTGACTAAATATTTATACTTAAATTAGATTATTAATTTTATAATTAAATACGTGATAATAAGTATTGATTGCAGAGTTTTGAAAATAAAATTGTTATACTCCACATGAATATCCAAAGGTGTAGCTAAACGAAAATTAAAATAACAATAAACTAATCGGTTGGTGAGCTAATGTATTCAATCTCTAGATCTCTAACACGGATTGGATTGGATATGATTTTGTGGCATTGAATCCTCTTGGGACATATTATGCCAAACTCAAGATAAAAAATCAAATATATAGTATAACAATAAAGTGAAATTATTCAAAACATAATGAATGAATACTACATAAAATTATATGTGATGGATTAAACCAATGTCATGTAAAAAGATAAAAATATTTGGATGAGGATTTTATCCAATCATGTCTTCTAAAGTCAAGGTATAATAATTAAAATATTTAAGACGTTGATAATTAAAATGAGAACATTCTATTAAAATGTGTTTCACCGTAAGTGGACATATACAATAATTACAAATTGGGTGATCTTCTCCGAGGAGGAGGTGTCTATGGGTGATCCTAGTATGTCCAATGCGGAGGCGTGGTATTATTACCTGCCGTCTTCTTAAAGGTGGTGACTGCCATTGAGTTATATTAGGTTTAAAAACGTGTAGTTTGTTCTCCGTTTGATCACTCCATTCGCTCTGCCATTTCTCTTCTAAAAACTTGTAAATACTGTTTTTTAAGTCACGATAAGGGATGGCATGGTTAATGTTATTTACTGCCGATTTGGCGGCTTGGTCAACTATTTCATTTCCTGATATCCCAACATGAGATGGGATCCAACAAAATAATAAGTTAAAGTTTTTTGAAGAAAGATGATAAATTCTTTTCAGTGACTCTAAAACAATGGGATGACTGTCATGATCAGGATGTTTCAATGACTGTAAAGCACTTAACGAATCTGTGAAAATGATAAATTTTTTATGATAATGATCAGATATATTTTCTATTGCTTTATATATGGCTATGATTTCAGAAGTAAAAACAGAACACGAAGAATGAAGTTTAAAACTGTGAATAGAGTGATTAATAGTGAACGCAGCTCCAACGTAGTTTTCCCTTTTAGACCCGTCCGTGAAAATTTGTATAAAATTAGAGTACTGTTCTATGTGCTTTTGAAATAGAATGGGTTTTGAAATTAAAAATCATGATTAAACCAAGGCGAGAAATAATACAGTTTTTCTGGGAGACGTCAAGTGAAGAAAGTTCAGATCCGTTCATCACATCCAGCATTCTTAAGTGGAATGTAGGGATGAAGGATGTTTTAGCTTGATAGAGGCGTTTTAAATAAGGACTGTGATGAATGGTATGCAGTGGGTGATGAGGGGTTGAGGTAATTCTAAAATAGTACTCTAGTGATAACAACTGTCGTCTTAAGTCTAGGGAAGGTTCAAAAGAATCTACATACAACCTGTTAACGGGTGAAGTTCTAAAGGCGCCAGAACATAAACGCAAAGCTGTGTGATGGATAGTGTTCAGTGTTTGTAGAGCAGATTTTCTGGCTGAGCCATACACCACGCAGCCGTAATCTAATTTAGATCTTATTAATGCTCTATATATTTTTAGAAGACAAGTTCGATCAGATCCCCATGATAATTTTGATAAAACGCGTAAGATGTTAAGAGCCTTTTCGCAACGTTTGCGTAGATTTAAAATATGCGGTTGAAAAGTCAACTTCTTGTCAAATATGATACCTAAAAATTTAAAATTGTCCAAAACATTAATTAAAATATCTTTGAAAAATATTTCAGGGTCAAGATGAAGATTTCGC
Source organism: Metellina segmentata (assembly GCA_947359465.1). NCBI lineage: Eukaryota > Metazoa > Arthropoda > Arachnida > Araneae > Tetragnathidae > Metellina > Metellina segmentata. Next base: position 53,965,995 of record OX375882.1, on the reverse strand, counting down.
TTTCTGCAAAAATGAACACAAGCGGTTTTAGAAGGTGAAAAACTGAAACCATTTTCGTTAGTCCAATATGTGATTTTGTTAACGGCCTTTTGAAGTTGTCTCTCTATTAAACGAATGTCTTTAGCTGCGCATGAAATTTGCAGATCGTCAACGTAGATAAGACCCTTAACTGATGGAGGCAATTGAGAAACAATATTGTTAATTTTTAAAATAAATAGAGTCACACTTAAAACACTGCCTTGTGGCACTCCCTCCTCTTGAGTAAAAACATCTGAAAAAATCGATCCAATCCTTACTTTAAAATATCTTTTTTCTAAAAATTTTTGTATAAAAATAGCGGAGTTAAAACGGAGTTAAAATATCTAATGAACATTAAGCAACCTATCCTTAAAAAGTTTATCTTCCAAATTCATTGTTTTCCCTTTCGTTTTTTGGAGACTAATCATAAAATAAGTTTTTATAATTGGCAAACTACTTCTAAAAAATACCTCATTAAAAGAGTATTTCAATTTAACTGAAATTTTTGCAAAGCATGTTAGGTGAAATAGGAGTTTGTTTGTTTGATCGTGTAACATTGTAGTCCTATAGTATATCAAAGACAGCTTCACTGCACTCCTCGATATATAAAAGGGAAAACTGTCGTACGGGTTTTTTCCGCAATGCAATATTTATAGCGATTACAAGGTATTGGAGTCCTTCCTTTTTCTGCCACCCAGTAGAGCCTGTATTCTAATCCTGTGGTTTTCAAGCGTCCACAACGGATGATTTTTGTGTGAACTATAAAATATCTTGAATAATTTGTACAATATATCTACAAAAGACTCTGACTTCTTAGTATCGAACTTGCAGTTTCTAAATATTTAAGCAGTGCTGGTACATCACAACTCCAACTTTAGATCATAATTCCAAATTCGGATAAAAGAAATAAAGGCATGAAGAGGAATTACACCTGTAATTTTTTTATTTATCGACCTTACATTTTATATAGAAACTATCTGTGACCCCCTTATTGCATATGCAACAAGACTTCCTTAATTGCTAATATGTATTGATGGAAGTGTCTTTACTCACATGTAATATCTTATTTTAATCCATTTAGAATGAATATGGCATCTTTGTTCACATAAATGGATTTCATACATCTAAATATAATAAAATGATTCTAAAATATGTAACATCATGTCGCTGGTAATGGTTCTTAATTTCAATCAAATGCATGGGGCATAAACCACACCTCTGTCGTGTCACCACAATTAGATTCTGAACGTCTACTTCAATTTTATCCTATCTTTTTGTGCGAAGGCGATTCAGCATTCGTTGACGCTAAATCTATTTCCCTCGTATTTTCTTTTCTGTGCTGATTTTTATCTTCCAGATTTCTCACTGCTTTGTGTCATCAAAGTGCTGAAGAATTTCAGTAGAATAGTGAGCACTTCTGGGTAGTTTAGAGGTATAATGGAGCCCCATAAATCAAATAAATAATATTTAAGCTAAGCGACAAAATTGGTGAGTGAAACCTACAACAGTTAATTTTATGCAGTTTCTTCAGTCGATGCCATTCCACAATAAACAAACATTGTCAATTTCTGTGCCACGCTAGTCATCTGACTGGTTCAAAATTACGAGGTGTATTAGGATCTTTTCTTCCGGGATTGATCCCAGACAGTCACTGATAGCCCGTGGTGTTTGTTGCTCATGTGCGAAGCAAATTCAATTACCTACCTGTGCCTTGTTAGTTAGTGAAATTATGTTGTCTTATTCAATGAGTACTGTTTCATATATCAAATTAGCAGCTAGCAGAAATCAAGCATCGTGAGGGTCGGAAGTTAGTTAATGTCACACTGGAGCAATACATCGAGCTATTGGTGTTGACCGGGATCAGTTCCTAAGGGGGAAAGGTCCAAGAGCAACGTCTTGTAATTTTAAACCACGGTCATATAACGAGAGCAACACCTCAGTTGGCACTACACTATCAAAGTAAGCATCATGAAAATGTCCAAGTTGGAGAAGGATGTCCTTTAAATTTTGAACTCAAAGTTCTATATGGATGTATAGAATTTAGGATGAGCCATCTTCCCACGCTTTTTAATGATTGAGTGGCTCTAATTTTGACCCCCTATGCATAATCGATCCGTAATGGTTGGGCGGCCTTCAAAAAAACTAGAAGAATCTTTTATCTACTAATTGTATTGACTTGGCAAGAGGACAGGATTTGGCAGCTTAGTGCCATTTTAAGGCGATGAAATCATTTTTGTTAAATACGTTTCTTTAATATCTACAGATAGTGCATCCGCATTTTACGGTAGAATTGAGTTTCTAAACGCTTTCAAAACTGAAGTGTTAACAAATTTTAAGAAAATAAGGATTGAGATGCAAAATAAATTTTTTACGAGGCAAAAGCTTTTATAATTTTTATAGACAATGATTTTTCAATCTTTCTTGTCCTAAAACACTTTTAAACGTTTAAAAATAATTATTTTCCGATCAAACAAAAAAAAAATTTCTAATCAAAACAATTTTCCAAAAGTGAAGTAAATAACTAAATAAATTAAGAATCTCACGAAACAATAATAACATCGATTAAAAAACTTACTATCATTTGTAACTAGGGTATTAAATCACACATACTTGAATTCACTGCACAATGTCCCTCTGAAAGTACTATTTTTTTTAATCTTTTCAGTTTTTCTTAGATATATAGCACCTAGATGATCATATGCAAGACTTCTCTGTTAAGCTTAATGTATGTGAGGGCGGTTTTTCTGCGGCGATAAATGTCTCTTGTAAATATTCTGAGCATGACGACTAGTTCTTCAAACACGTTTTCAGCATGTCGTCAATAGATATTCTAAAGAATGAATTCCAACTTTATGTATGATAATTGTTTGGTAAATTAGATTAAATTCCAAAGGTCTCCAAACCGGCAATTCAGTACATGTTAAGATAATATCATTATGTATAATACCAAAGCATTTGAATAGCGGAAGTAAAATCCTTGTATTTCGTCTGATTTGTTTGTTTACATTGAAAATCCTTTCCATAGTATCCATGCGTAATTGTTGACCATGTTCGGCAATAAATTAATCGTTTTTAATACAGTGACCGGAAGTAATGGGCATTCTCACACACGGAAAATTGTACTAACACTAAAGCGACTAAAACCCCCAGGATGGAATCGAACCTGAGTGTCAACAACTCGTAGGTTGCGCTATCTGGCAGGTTGGGCATATCCACCGAATCACGACGGCCCCACTTACATATTAGGTGTACGCGCTTGCATGCTAACTCATCTCGAAAGATATGATTAATTCCCCATCGGCACTAAATGATTCACGAATAAAGGACGATGTCTAATCGCTTATTGGAGAGTGTAAGTATGGCTGTAGTGACAAATTCCTGAGCCAAAGACGTTAACTCATTTCGAGGTATGTCATTGATTCCATTAGCACTGTAAGTGATTTATAAATTAAGGTCAATGTGTAATTATTTTCTCTGTCAAGAATGTAAGCGTATTAGTATTGACAAATCCTGGAATCAATAAACTTATAACTTATCTATATGAATGGTAGAAGCCTTTTCTCTGATCTATGATGAAACATCTTCGGGCTGAAAAGTGTTTAGACTGTCGCTTTTTCAATAATTTTTCTGAAATTTCACCAGTGTATAAGGTAAGTAATTCCCAATCAGAAAAAATTACTGTCGCTTAATATAAGCATGTAACATCCATCCATTAGTAATTGTCTATTTTCCCACATTTCGTAATTAAACAAGCAAACTGGTCGGACTATCATCAATAAATCGCTTTGGTATTCTTACAGTAAAGAAATTAAATGCAAATCAACGCCTAAGGAGTTGAAATGAGTCAGATAGGTATTGGACAATACTTGGTCAAATCACTATTTTGAATTTGAAGAACAAAATTATATCAAGCGAACAAATATTAAAAATTAAGCTACAAGATGGTGCCCAAATGCTCTCGCATGATACGTATCGGGATTACCTTCAAATGAAATTTATAGCTGTTTAGAAACGTGCACGTGTGTGGTTGGAATTTAATCAAATTGGCGTTATCTAGTCAAATATCAAGTGTCAATTAAGAATTTATTCTTTGGATATTTTATTGGCGAAGAACTGCAACAAGTCAATGGACATCATGTTCGCAAACTTACAGAAAACTCACTATCCTATAATAATAAACCGGACGCCAGCGAATTTGCATAAATTCCGACTACTTGTTTGAGTGTGGTTTTCGTGGTATGGCCAGGGACCTTTGCATAATCTTCCTGTTAAATTGAACGCCGACGGCTGGCATGAACATTTTGGACAATCCGGTTCTTCCTACGCTCTGCGAATTTTATGGAATGGACGAATATTACTTCCAGGACGACAACGCTCCATGTCATGTTGCAGCCTCTGCCAAGCAGTGGTGTCAAGATATTGATGTAAAACATCTTCCCTGGCCTGCTCATAGTCCCGACCTAAACCCCAGAGGACATTTGTGAGACGAGTTAGAGTGACGCTTAGGCACCGGAGAATCACGTCCGAAATCTACAGCTGAGCTGGTGACATTCTTTCAGCAAGAATGGACACAAATACCCATAGCTGTGTATCTAATCCTTGTTGAAAATATGCCCAGAAGGGTTGCTAGTGTAATTGCAGCACGTGGGGGACCCTATTAAAGCATGTATGATTTTCCTTATACCACCACATCTTGCTGTCCGCTCCATGTGTGTAGGGTAGTGTATATCACAGCAGAAACACTATCCTCATCTATATTTAGGTTGACAGGAAATTTTAATCACCTTCCATACCAGAGACAAAGCCCAAAAATCTTTGAAGATCAATTACAAATCAGTTCCAGGATACATTTTTCATGAATAATGTGCACTAATTGGCGAATTGGTTCTCCATGTATACAAACAATTAGCTGCTTGTAAAATTTTGGACAACTTGTTAATTTTGTATGGGTGCTAGCTTTGTTACACAAATAAAATCCCCAAGGAATCGAAAAATTTCACAACACATGCGAGAAGGATTTTAAGTGTAAACAAACCAGACAGAATGCGAAGATTCTACTTCTGCTACCCAAATGCTCTCTCATGATGATATATCGCACCACGGCAAGAAAAATGACACAACTCAAAATAGCAGAATTTGAGAAACGTCAACTTTAAGGATACTATAAACCACATATATTGAAATAGTATAAGTTTATTTTAGATTTTAGGTAAGTATTCACTTCTTTAAATTCTATTATATACTATAGAGAATAGTAATATAACACGCTGGGGTACCTCATACATATTTTTCAATGACATCAAATTTTTTGTTTTTTGAGTTGTGTCACTTTTTTTGCCGGGGTGCGATACATTGGGCTTACTTTAAAATCCAGACCATGAAAGACCACATCTAGAATATGCTGTACAATTCTAGGCTCCATATATGAGAAAGGATATAGAATTAATTGAAAGGGTTCAGCACAGAGCTACAAAAATAATAAAGGGGATAGCAAATCTCGACTACAATAAACGTTTAAGTAAGCTAAACATGTATACACTGGAAAGAAGAAGAAGGAGGGGGGGATTTGATTCAGCTTTTCAAGTTGGTAAAACAAGGGGACACAGAGGGCTTAAATTTCAATAGGGATAACAGAACAAGGGGCCATGGGTATAAATTGAATGACACACTTTAATCGGGATTTAATTAAAATAAACTACTACTTTAATAGGGTAATATACTGTTGGAACGCGTTGCCAGAAAATATAGTTAATTCAAAGGGGGTGTACGAATTTAAGATACAATTGGATAGTCAGTGGGACTTGGGGAATTCATAAACAAAGGACCAGCCTTGTTGGACTTGAGCCTGCAGCTGGTCGTCAATATTTGTATTTGTATTTGTAATGTATCACTGTTTTGGCATTTAACCTAATTGGTATTTGCCAATCAATTATCATATATCAATTCGAAGATTATTCTTTTGTTGGTGAAATGTTGAAATCGTATTCGAAAAACAAGTCAGCTGATGTCACACCTGGAATACGTACCGGAAACACGTTCCGCCGCAGAAACACTGCCTCCTCCTACATTAGCTTGACTGAAAAATCCTCTCATAAAGATTAAACGAACGGAACAGGTACCATTGCAGAATACACCCATCGTGAGCAAGTCTGAAATTTTTATTTATCCAAATCCTGCAATGTTGGATGAAGTACAAAATCTCTGACCCGTCATTGTTTTGTTGCCTAGCTAGAAGACTCAATGCAGGAGTTCAAGAAAGAAAATTTTGGGATTTTTTTTCAAGCAATGAATTTTTGAATGAAAATTCAGAGAAGCCTCGTTTGTCTAATTGTGCGAACGTTCAACGACCTTATTTTTTCTATCAAAGAACTGATTACATTGAGTACTGAAGCTTGCATTGCACACAGTGTGGCTTCTCGAATTGTAATGAAAAACGTGTCTGAGTCTTCTTTAAAACCTTCTAAAACTTTGAGGGTCGGAAGCAGAGGTTAATTTAACGCCTACGCTCAATTACTTTACGCCTAAAACATCAAAAACATCTTGGGAAAGCCACGTTATTAGTAGTTTTTTTACACTAAACCGTAATTGCGTAAAACAATTTTTCATTAAAAAAAATTGAAGCATTGTATTTTTCTAAACATTATAAATGCTTGTAAATGAATTATATAAGTTTAGGCGAAACGTTCATCTGAATGAGTGATACTTAACCTCTGGAGTTACGATGTAAAAGCGAATTACTAAAAAGATTTCTTGTCCTGGTTGTTGTCAATAGTCCTTTGTAATGCTTTAGTACGACGTTCATTAAAATTACCTGACCTTCCCTGGTTAGTTTAAAGGATACATGGTGTGTTGGACGTTTTAATTTCAAACAGTGTATTAAGTATATATTAGTTCCGAGCATGTCATTAATGCAAAATTTAATACATGCGCAAATAATTATTTGAAAATCTACTACGAATGTATAATTGGTATAAAATGAATTGAAATTAGTATATGAAGGCATTATTTTTATAGCGCTACCTTCTTTTCAAAGTATCTGTTAAAAATGGAATACAAAGCAAACTCAAATTGGTTCTGAGTGTGACATTAATGCAAAATTTATTGCAAGCACAAATAATTGTTTCAAAATGTACTGCGTCAAAGACATAATTGGTATAAAATTAAGTGCAATGACTATATGAAGACATTTTTATTCATACCTTCTTTTCAAAGTAACTATTTTTAAAATTGAATAAAAATCAAATTCAGGAACACAGAAATATTTATCAAATAATGGACCTTTGCAGAGAATATTTTGTGTTTTGCTTAGACATCAAAATACAGTGTCATCGCAACAATGTGTTTCACAGCGATTTTACAAAGAGTGGAGTTGTAGCAGTTAAAATAATATCCTCATTTAGTTGTTGCAAATACTTGTTAATTAAAATGTATTGAGTAAAAATCAAATTAAGGAACACAGAAATATTTAACAAATAATGGGCCTTGGCAGAAAATAATATTTTGTCTTTTGTTTAGGTTCATCAAAATATAGTGTCATCGCAAAAATGTGTTTCACAGCGATTTTACAAAGGGTGGAGTTGTAGTACAGTTAAAATAATATCCTCATTTAGTTGATAGTTGTTAGTAGTATTGAAAGTTCATGAGGTGTGAAGTGTGTGGTAGCGAATTCGATTGTCTGATACTCTCATCATCTAAATGTTAATTATTAAACTGTTTTTGTATCCTACTTTTAATTCTCAATTAACCATTGAAACGAGATCACGATACAGATAAGGTGTATAACTATTGGCATCAGATTGCCATACCACATTTGGTATTGAGAATTTTTTTTCAGTGGCAACAAGTATTTATTGTTCACAAATAAAATAGAGCATTTCTTGCTTCCTTTTCTTTAATTTTACGTAACTTCATAAAAATAGAGTAATCAATCTCATAATATTGTATAGTTTATCATTTATAAACAATTGCTAGCTACATAACTATAAAATTGAAGTCGTCATGGCTCTGTGGGTTTGCCCATTGTGCTAGCAGCCTGCGAAATGTAGGGGGGGGGGCAGATTCGATTAATCCCTGAATGTATTCATTTATACTAGGGGGCCTGCCCCCTGCTCGCTAACGCTCGCCAACCCCCGGAGGATGGCTTAGCAATCCTCATTGGTTCGCTGCGCGAACCTATGCTCGCTTCGCTCGCCTCAATGAAGACATGTGTCCTAGCAGAAGGGATTGTTTACAAAATATGTTACCAAAAAAATGCTTTTCAAATCTAAATTTGCTGTATTACAGAAAAAATATATACATTATCTCTAAAATCAGAATTCAAATGAAAACTTTGTGCAAATTTTGACTCGAAATGTGAGTGTTGCTTTGGAAATTGAATACCCAGCATGTTGCTTGTGTGTACATTTTCCCAGCACTCAAACGACCCAGACTTTCTCATTGAGTTTGTTGCAGAAAGTTATAATGCAAGCGTCTTGTTGAACTATAATTGTTGGCCCTGAAAAGGACCATTTTTTAAATGGCCCTGAAAAGATCCTCCGCTTTCTTTGATTTCTATTATAAACTAACTGCAACAGCTCATTAAAATTTCCTTTTTTTCCCAATAAAATTTCATCCGATAACGCTATAAATTCAATCGATGCGCGAGACTTCGCGATAAACAAACAATCGTACAGTGTTGCCAAAACACGATTACAAATAACGCCTTTTTTGCGTGCCACGTAAGAGAATTATATATATAGATTCTGTGTCACTAAAACTTTACTTGTAAGCGTGTTTCCATTTGGACGCTATCTGTAATTAATTTGGTTCAGCTTGGCCAAATATGGTGCTTCTGCCATATAACCAATAACCAATACTATTAAGTATTTATAAAAGTATTTTTCTTTGATAGTAAGAGTATTTATAAAACTATCTTTCCTAGATTTCTCATTATCCTGTGCCATCAGACTGCTAAAGAATTCCATCAAAACAGTTAGCTCTTCCTAATGTAAAAGGCAATATTTTGTAGTTCCATAGCTCAAAGAGCATATTTAAACGAAATTTAATGAATGATCCCGTAACGGGTCTGTTTTACATCGTTATTATCCGTTTACTTCCATAGCTAATAACTGAGCATAGCATCTGCGCTAAACATTCTTAATTGCTTTTATCTATTGACTGCAAGGTAACGTTGCTCGCATTACATATCTTGTTTCAATCCATTTATGATGAAAATGGCATCCAGATTCAAATAAATGGATTTCATACCTCCAAATCAAATAAAATTACACAAAAAGATATAACAGCATTTGGTTACCTTAACTGATGTTAATTCTTATTTCCAAAAAGCACACCTGAACCATGTTACCACTATTAGATCCTGAAAGTCCATTTCAATTCCATCCCACTCTTTTATTCAAAGGCGATTGACGCTTGAATAAGAAAGTGGGTAATAATTGGCGCTAAAGCTGTTTCTCTCAGCTTTGATTTTCTGTTCTGATTTCTATATTCCAAACTTCTCATTGCTTTCTGTAATCGGACTGCTGAAGAATTTCATTAGTGGGGAGCTCTATAGTTTTAGAAATATTATACAGTTACTCAAATCAATCATACTTGAACAAAGCAATAAAATTGGTGTATGATCCGAAATGGTCTATTTTATATTTCTTGTATCCATTGTTTCCATTCGAAAATTAACAAACAACGTCAATTTCTTCACCACGTACGTTCTTGAATATAAGAATTTCGTACAGATGAAATTAATGTTTGTAAACTTTAAATTTTAAAAACTTATTACGCATCACAGTCCATAACAAGTTTCACATTTTCCGGACTCCCTTCACCCTCTGGTCATGGTACCGTAATACCGGCGGGCCCCTTTCCATGTAGGGTAGCACAGCTTCATGCAAAAAGGTTAGGAAACATTGGTCTAGTTAGAAAATTATATTTATAATTATTTTTTTCCTTCTCCGTATAATAAAACACGTGAAGGCATCATTGGCCAGATGAACGATATTGTTTAAAGCAAAATCGACAAACCCATCCAATTAACAGAGGTATGTACACGGTGGTTTATTTGTAGGGTTGTGTGAGTTTGGCGACGGGGCGAGGTTATCGTGGCAGCCTCGTAGCCGGAACCGCTCGGCTGAAGGACACGTTTCATTAGGTGGCTGACCCTTGTGACCCGTGCTTATAAACGGTATATGCGCAAATGGATTGAAAAGAAATGCTCACCTTTGGCGTGCAGATTGCGTGAGAAAGTTGACAAACGCTATCACTGGAGAAGATTATACACTCTCGTCTTTTGTGGGTTTTGGGCCCCGTTTTTGCTTTCTATTTTTTTGCATCGTAAAGTACTACCAACAAAACAATATTTAAGTACAAGCTTTCAACAGTTTTTTTTTTCAATTACTCTCGTGGAAAGTATTTATGCCAATTGAAATAGAAGTTGTGTTCAAGAAATCTTATTCATCTAGGAATACAAATAGTGCAGGATTTTAAACAGCACGTTCGATTTTTTTTTTGTGTGCGCATTCTTTAGAAGGATAAAAATTAAATTTTTAGAATACCTAACCCTCATTGGTGGTTTTCTCAACGAGGTGTCTCGGTCATTAACAAAACGGACCAGATCTTGTTGGACGAGATATCTCGTCATTGAAAGAAATCACGATCGCGATTATTAGAAGAAATTTGACCTGATCTTGATATCTTCATCATCAAAATATCGGCAAGATCTTGACGAAGAGATATCTCGTCTTTTACAAAATTGGTAATACCTTGATAGATTATCTCGTCAATACCACTTGGAGGGTTAAAGGGTTCATTTACAGTCAATGCCAACCACTCGAGGAAATTATTGCAGGAGCTCCAAGTACCTGCCCAGTTAACTTAATTTGGGGCATACCAAAAAGGTTCAGTTACAGTAAGTACCGACAGCTTGAGGAAATTATTGCAAGAACTCCATTACATGCCGAGTTAAACTTATTTTGGAGATAGTAAAAGAGTTCAGTTACATTAAAAGTGCCGACCACTTGGGAAAATTATTGCATGAATACCAGTTACAGATATGCGTGTCTGTCGTTAAAACAGATTATTACTGGAATTAACATGTTTGTAACATATTAACCTTTATATTTCCCTCATATTTGGGTATGTTCCAATCATGAAAATATTAAAATGGCCCGAGAGGTTTTGGACGCCTAGAATTGTTGCCTCTGCTTCAAGATATAGCATCCGTTACGGCTTAATCAATTAGGTCAAATTACCTTGTATATTTGTTCATCTAGTTTATGTGTATTTTTATACCCTATGCCAGAGGATGGAATATTATCTATTTCCCTTCTTTTTTTGTGTGTACAATACAATTGAGGCAATAAAGTGCTGCCCCTTTGTTAGAAAAAGTCGTCTCAGCAATAGCAGATAATTTCTCAGTCTTTTTTTAATGATCGTTCTTAATAATTGCATTAGAGTCGCAGAGCGAACAGGATTATAGTCCTTCATTCCGATTTGATTTAGATGGGTCTCCAGGCCCATCTAAACCGTCAACAGACATCAAACTAAAGTTCTGTTAATCTCTTTTTCTAGACAGAACAAGCGTCACTTGTCATCAACTTAAAATTTGCTGTAAAATCTCGATTGGAATTCCAGGTTTTCCAACTGCTTTCATCTGATGCAATTTTAATACATTGAATTTATTATCTGTACATAGCTGTTATATTTATCTTGACCCTAACTATAAAAATACAGCCAAGGTGCTCGGGCCAATCGCTTCTGCTTGCAATAGCCTGCCAAGAAATATACATTAATGCTGTGTAGAACTTGCTACAGTTCAAGCCCTGCTGCTTTATTAGGACTGATTACTTTCTTATCCCCTCCGATTCTTCCCTTGTCGTATACACGAATGTAAAACAATCTTACCAAAAAATTCTACGAGAAAAAAATGTATTACATTTATTCTCTACATATCCAGAAACTTGGAAAGTGGATAGTAAAAAAGTACACAAAGCGCCTTCTATGCAAAGACGTAACACGTACTTATTTCCCCCGAAATTCAGATTCTTCCCTTGTCGTATACACGAATGTAAAACAATCTTACCAAAAAATTCTACGAGAAAAAAATGTATTACATTTATTCTCTACATATCCAGAAACTTGGAAAGTGGATAGTAAAAAAGTACACAAAGCGCCTTCTATGCAAAGACGTAACACGTACTTATTTCCCCCGAAATTCAGAATCTGAAAGAAAATCGACCTTTTAAGTAAGTATAGGAATTAATTGGATGTATTATGTTATTAAAACAAACCCCTACGTGAGAGTGCAAAACAGGTTAACAATGTTTCTTTTTCACGTTTGAAAACTTGTGTCACCTCTCTGAGTTTCCATCCATACTATGGTTGTGATTAAAGTGGCAGCAACTGTTTGATAAAGAGTATGCACCTGCGCCAATGCCCCTGCAGACAGATGTAGAATAGATACCTCACGATTGAGCTCAATAGCTCAAGTGTTCTTTCTGGAATAGCTGTTCAGAGTAAACATTGTAATATGCACCGTTCTATGGCGCATCTCTAATGAGGAGGAAGTCGACCGTGGGTCAGTCGATTTTTGAATTGGTGTGAAAGGTTATTAGAAGGAGGACTATCATACGCAAAAGCATGAACCGAGATTGCCGTGGATGGTTTTCTCTTGCCTACTACTGGGCACGGAGAGCGAATGAGGTGGTCTGCAGTGAGGGCATGTTACAGTCATTTTCAGTAGACTGCTTATTTATATTGTAAATATTGTTAATACTTTTTAGCAAGAGGTAGGTAAAAAGTTAAGGTCGCATTGGAGCAACAATGGGCTATTGGTGATGGTCCGAGATCAATCCCGAAGAGGAAAGATCCGAAGATACATATAGTCATTTTGAACCAGGGTCTGATGACGAGGTCTACACCTGAGCTGGCATTCTAATGATTTATACCACGGCAACGTGAGGATATTTGAGGCCTTAACAGATCTGACACGCACTAGCCACCGTGTACACAATGGTCTTTGATTGGATTCAAACTCGCAGCCCTCCGGTTGCTAATCTGTTGCTCTTTCAGCAGGGCTGCCGCTTCCCTTTAGCAAAAGGAAACTACACTTCTACTCCAAGTCCCAGCAAGACCAGATATGACCCGGTGCACATATCCGGTTTTTCAACGTGCGGCGCCGCTACGGCACCGAAGCCCAACTATGCTCACATAACCGTGAAATGACGCCAGTACTCAATTCGCGCCATTTGCTATTTATATTCTAACGAAGAAAACGTGTTTATTTCGCTTACTTGGTGTAAAAAAAAAAGTGTATTTTGAAACAAAATAGACTTTACTGGATACAACCATTTATTAATTATTATTTATATTGCATTTATTTATGAAAACAAGGTACTTCAGACGGAGGACGTGTGTGCGGCGAGCTGCGGCGCCGTTGGGAACTGCGGCACAAATTGCACGCAAGTTGGACGTGCGGCGCTGGAGGCATGTGTTCACTACTCCATTGGATCTAATGTATCTCAGACCGCACTTGCGTTGCCGCAGCGGCTCCGCACGTTGAAAAACCGGATATGTGCACCGGCCCTAAATGTTCCAGAAACCCCACTGCTGTGCAGTTAGATACAACTTTCACAGGAGCTGGAGGGTCCATTAGCCCAGGTTGTCCAAGCACCCCAAAACTCCCCGGGAAACTGTTGACCCAAACAGAATAAAGGCACTGTCTTTCTGTACGGTCCTGCTGGCAGACTTTATTGGTAACGGTCAGAGAATAACAACAATCCCAGAGCCATCGCACTGGGAGGAACGAAATGAAACCGAATCTCGGAGCGTTCGCACGCCAACAAAAGGCAAGATAATGGAAGCAATAGCGCAGGCGCCTCATTTAACAGCGGAATCGTTACAGAAAGGTTGCACGCAGCGTAGGCCCAAATGGAATGGAGACCGCGGGGGTGCTGCAGACGAAGAGCGCGTTCCCAGCCCCCTGCGGAGGAGGCGCACTTGACCCGTACGACACACCCTGGACCGTGGGAGAGCGAAGGTGTCAGTGATTTAACTCTCGGGATCCCTTTAGCGGGGCCGCGCATTCCTGTGCCCCCGCCGCCGCTGTTTGCACGTCGTCTCCCGATAACGAAGAAGCTTCTTGTTTGTTTTGCTACTTCTCTACTTTCGGTTGCATTAATCGATTTGGACTCTGCGGGTCACCGGGAGCTTTCTTTTTTCGGGGGCATTTGTTTCTGCGGCGATAGTGCGAGATCCTGTATCCAAGGTGAATGATTGTTTGGGAAGTGGAATGATTGTTGCCATCTCCGACTTCTCGAACTCTGCGTCTCTTCTTTTTTTTTCTCTTGCAGCACGTGCGTGAGATATTTTTTGAAGTGAGAGTCCTGGATGTTATTGGAGCAGTCGGGAGGGCTGAACTCAGGGCCTTTCCTGAGTGGTACACTGGGCGGGCACTGGCACGTAATCAGAAAAAAATAGGGGCGGCCTAAAGACAGTATGCCTCGCACTTTAAATAAACAAGCCCAGAAATAAATCTCCCGTTAGACTTAGCCCTCAAGGACACTTCTTTCTCAGATGTGTGCGGGCATCATACTCCCGAAGTACCTGAGCGATCATTCCTCCTTATCATTTTCATCCTCACACAACCTGTAGTGTATTTTTCTTCCTCTGTCATTGGTGTTGTTTGTCTTGTCTTTGGCACAGTTTAGCCAAATAGTTCAAAAAATAGCCAAATAATCCAACCCGTTATTTTGAATTTTATCCTTATTCTACTTGTACCTTTGTGGCTTCCAACAACAAACATCATCTCACACTGCCGTACCTGACGCCATGTGACGTTATACCATAGAGATGCAGAGACTTGTTAAGACCAAGGCCCAGATAGATTCACTGTGACGTATGGAAACGCGGCCAAAACCATGAAAGGTATCTATCACTAGGGGGGCTCCAACCCCTGGTCGCTTACGTTCGCCAACTCACGGGTGAAGACTGAAAATTCGTACGTCTTTTGCTCACTCGCCTTAGAAATTTCGCTTTATTCGACTTTGACACATAATACACCCTAAACTAAAAGTCGCACCGGGGAAATATCTTCTCCGTCTTGTTCCCTGTACAATTTTGAACAAACCATTTTAATTCCGTTAATTTCTGATAAGTACTTTCTCGGGAAACCGTTTAACAATCGAGGTAAAAAAAAATCGTCAAAAAAAAGCTAATTTTCAATCCTGCGGCGGCGGTAACTTTTTTTAAAATAGAGAGATATCTCTCAATATTAAAAAGACAAATTTGCCGTCTTCCGACGTGAGGTTTTCTTAGAGTACCTCTAAACGTAAATTTGCACCTAGCCGAATTTTTTGAGAAATTTCAATTTGGTTCCTGGTAATTATTTTTTGAAATTCGGGAAAAATTGGGAAATTTTCGTTACTTTTTTGTTAAAACTGTCATATCTTAGCTTATTACTATTAGTTTCTAAATTTGAAAACATCAAGGGAAACCTTAGAATGTACTCTTTCTTATGGTACAATTATTTTTGAAATTTCATAATAAATAAATTCGATGCAATTAAAAGATGGTTATACAAATTTCTCTCGGAATTTTTATATCTTAATTTCCAAAAAAAAACTAAAACTGTCATATCTATAGCTTAATACTATTAGTTTTAAAATTTGAAAATACCACATGAAAGCTTAGAATGCACTCTTTCTTGTGGTATAATTATTTGTAAAAATGATTTATAAATAAATTCTATGCGATGAAAAGTATAATTTCGCGATAGTGTACAAATTGTTCAACGCGGAGATGAAACGTTAGATCGTTCTAGCTGGTCTTGTTAAACGGCCTTGGTGAAACTCGCTGTAACGTCATGGCCCGGAAAGTCCTATCAGGAATATACGAATTATTAATATAGTTTCGCCGTCGCAAGATTGAAAACTCGATTTTTTTTCGCTCGATTCTCAGACTGTTATCCGAAAAAATACTCATTAGAAAATTAAGAAATTAATATGGTTTGTTCAAAATTGTACAGGGAACAAGGCGAATAAGGTTTTTTTCCGATGCGGCTGCTAAAACCCATTTACACCTGACCCTCACCAAGACGTTTTTTAAAGGAGAGTTGGTTTGCGAAGCAAACCAAATGGGATTACGTAGCAATCACCTTGGGTTGGCGAGTGTAAGCGAGCCGGAATCGGAGCCCCCTAGTATTATTAATTTCATTTATATTTATCATGTCCTGTTACAAATATATTAAAAGTAAATAAAGAGTCTAAGTTGCTGCATGACACTGCATTGATTTAACAGCTGTTTTAATATTTGGTTTCTATTTAAAGTAGCAAAGTGCAAAACTATTTCTAAATTTTCATTCATCAAGAGGTTTCTTTTTTCAAAATCTCCAGACTCCACAGCTACTTTGGTGTGCGCATGTGCAATTTTTAAAAATTACCCATCGTTGAATTTGTTAAAATAACATAGTGAAGCGGCCACCAGGAAATCAACGGAGGGCCGCTTAGTCCCATGGCCGCGGTCTGCTGTACCATCTTAATCCTCCTGGTGGTTGTCTATAAGAGGTGTCTCACCTTTGCAAAAGTGCCTAGATCTTGATAGACGAGATATCTTGTTATTGGTAGAGAAAATTGACTAATCTTCTGATCTCATAATCATGAAAAAAAATTGGCAATATCTGGATGACAAGATATCTTATCATTAGCGAATTGTTAAATTTTTATCTACGAAATACCTCTACAAAATCACTTGGAGGGTTACACTAGTGTGCTTAGGATGAATAGAACGTTCCACAGCGGTGACATATCTATCCAAAATGTTATGTCCAAAAATTGATTACATAAATTCCATCATACTATATGAAAACAACATACATATTAAAGATAATCTCTTGAGATTATAAAGTCCTAGAGTCTATGAATCTTACCATGTCAACAATTTTGATCCTCGATCCCTTGTAAGCAATGTTCTTGGGGCACGCGTTTTCAAGGTGACCGATAAGTGTCGTCATATACCACTTTGTAGGTACTGTTTGCGATTGAAATAAAATACCCTTATGACTACATATTTTGTTTTTAATCCTCTGTGCATCACGAGATTTTCAAATAGTGTAGTATTGCTCTTCCTCCACAACACATATTAAGACTAACTACATCTATTCGGTGAAAGAATTCATGAATTCTTCAACCTTTTATCTTTTCCTTGGAAGAGTGAATCCTTTGGAAATATGCTATTGATCCGTTCCTTAGTATAGAATCCTTTAGTAGGATAGGCAGACGAGGGTCAAATATGATGAGATTCGTAGACTCATCAGGATTTGATAATCCCAAAAGAATTAGTTCGCCATTTTCTTACGACGGAATCATTTGGAAATACAATATTGCTTCTTTCCTTTATGATAAAAACTGTTAAAAAGATTCTATTGACCATTTTCTCTCTCTCCTTTTCTAAAAAAAATATAAATCCTTTTAATTTATCCTTTTGCTCCTTACCTGGGAATGGAATTCATTTGGATAGATTCTATAGCCCGTTTCTTAATAATGGAATTCATTGAAAAGATTTTATTGATCAAAAAGGTCAAAACTGGTTTAGAAGTTATACAGGAAAGACTGCAGGTTGCATAGTGGAATTATGCTTGCGAACCCCTCAGAGGGTTAATTTACATTAGCGAATTTGGAAAATTAAGGGGGAAGCTATCAAAAAAAACCACTTAGGCTCAGAGAAAATCCAAGTTTCTACTACGGCTAATCTTCTTCCGGCTGAATACGTCAATAGCTTGTAAACAGTTGAACATTTTATTACAGCGCAATGCTCAGTTTTCGCATTTTGGGCCATCAGGTATGTAGTTAATAAATTAGCTTCGTACTGGAGCAACACCGAATATTTGCGACGATCAATCACGAATTAACCAGACGAAATGCTGAGTCATCACATTATTTTCTGAATACTTGAGTTAATTTTGTGTGTACATGGGCCACTCATACCTCAGGAATTCAGCGCTTTTATTCAAATTCGCTTTACTCCAAATAGCATCAGTTTTACATTGTTTCTTTAAGCATGTTTTCTTCAATTCCGGTATTTAAATGGAAATTATGTTGTACCTATTTAGAATGATGTTTCTTGACTCTGGAGTACAGGTTTCAATGCAATTAAAAAATATAGATTGAAACTTAAAAAACAAATGTAAGTTCTACCAATATGAATTGCCTCATCATTATGGAAACCTATCAAAGTTAATTTAGAAAATCTTTGAATTACAACGTATGGAAACTATGTCTTATTTTAACTTTGGGTCGCGGTAGCCCGGTTGGAAGAGTAACGTATTATCAACCGGAGGTCATCTTACCATGTTTTAATATTACGAGGTGTTGTCCTTGATCTCTCCCTTCGGGATTGATCCCGGACCATCGCCAATATCCCGTTGTGTTGTTCCGGTGAGATGTTATTAAAATACTTACCTATCATACCTTATTTTAGCGTTGTCTTATTCAAAAATAACTTTATTTTAGCGTTACCACCTTTTTGAAATAAGACATTACCGTTTTATTTTAAAAGTTTTGTTTTCTATGAAACGGAATTCCATGGATCATTAGGTCTTGAATCAATGACTTGTAGAAAATTGGTCGAAATTTCACATGCAGTCAAGATATAGGTAGGTAGTTGTAAGGTAGATAATTAACGTCGCATTGGAATAACGAGGTATTGGTCACGTTCCGGGATCAATACCCAATGGAAAGATCCGAGAACAACACCACGTCATTTTGAACCACGGTTAGATAACGAGGTCAGTAATTGAGCTGGCACCCTATTCTCCTAACTTACATCCAACTCCAACGTGAGGACATTTGAGGCCACAAAAGATTTAACTTGCACCGCCCCGCAAGTACATGACGGTCTTTGGTTGGACCGAGTTTCGAACTCGCAACCCTCCGAATGCTAATCCACTAATCTTTCAACTGGGCAACCGCGGTCCAAGAAATGAACCTATGTCTTTAACGATATTTTCCTCAAAATAAGTATTCTACATAAATAATAATGGAGTGTTTGTTTGTTCATTGAATATTTTTTTCTTCCATTTCAAGTTTTCTATCTGTTTTGGACCCTTCTGATGCCAAATCCGCCCATTGCGCGCTTAATGTCTGTCAGTCTGTATGTATGTACATATATGCTCTATACACGTCCACACGGTTTAATATATTTTCAAGGAAATTTGCATACAGCGAGTACTTATCTTCATTTAGTGAGTGAATGTCCGTCTTTCTGTTCTATATTCGATTTTGCATTTGTGTGTTTGTGCAGGCATCATATTAATTTTATTCCAGATATTTGTTTGCAATGTATTTATTTTATTTATTATCTATTATAGTTTAGTGCATGCAATATTAAACATTTCTTTATTGTTATATTTAGATGAGTTTCATGCTGAAACACATGTGTAAGTATGCTTATATCAACCATAATTTGGTGGTTTTGGAAAAATTGGAATGTTCACTCACTGCCAAAAGTTCAGCACGGTAAGGAAAATGTTAATTTTCAGAAGCCAATCTGAATTTGAGAGGCTGCAATTGGCTTTAGAGGTAGATGGAAGTATCCAAATGTGTTATGTAACAGCCAATCACGGTTTCGTGTCGAGAAATACGCAAAAAAAGCAGTCGTATAAGAAACCAGCATTGTGAAGGGATAGAGGAGTAGTATGTAAGTGCTGATAAAAAATGTTTAGAACTTTCGTAAAATTTGTTTTCAAGACAGACGTGTTTCTATGGCTTCCAGAAAACGAATGGCAGAAAGTGAGCTCTGGCGTTCTGTGAGACGCCTTGCATCAGAGCAATCAATCATTGGTGTTGCTCTTTCCTTCGGCGTTCATCATTCCGTCATTTCAAGATTATGGAAACAATTCCAAACAAAGCAAACAGTTGTCCAAAGACCTTTAACCGGCCGCCCAAGAAAATCTTCATATTGCTGTTGTAGCGAAACGGAATCGAAGAGCGACTTCCACACTTGTGACATCTATGGTTGCAGCTTCCATTGGTAAGACGATATCTGCCACAACTGTGCTCCGAAGGCTACACATGAATGGACTGTACGCCGGGGTACCACGAGTTTGTGTTTGTCTATCCGTCCAATCTAGAGGTGCAGGATTAAAGTGGTGTCGGCAACATGTGAATTGGATAGTGTCTGATTGGGCTAAAGTTATATTAACGGATGAGTCGAGATTTGCCCTGGAGCCAGATGACAACCAAGTAAGGGTCTGGAGTGAACAAGGCAGACGCAATCCGCCCCAGAACATCATCGAGCATCACGCATTCCGTGGTGGAAGGATCGTTGTGTGGGCCGGTATTTCGTTGGGACGTTGTGATATCGCACCGACCTGCACATCTATAGACGGGGTACTGTGACGGCTGTCCGGTATCGGGATGAAGTCCTAGAACCCACTGTGAGATTGTACGCTGCAGCAGTTGGTCCTTCTTTCATTTTAATGGATGATAATGCGCGTCCTCATAGAGCTGGCATCGTCGACGACTACCTGGAGAGTGAGGGGATTGGGCGTATGGTTTGGGCGGCTTACTCGCCCGACCTTAATCCCATTGAAAATCTTTGCGATGCCCTCAACCGTGCTGTGTCTGCACGTTTCCCATCGACAGCTACTCTCACAGAGTTGCAAACTGCTCCACAGGAGGAATGACAATTACTTGACTCTGGGGTGGTTGATCATCTCATGAAAAGCATGGTCACACGCTGTAATTTGTAGGAAGATGAGGGTGGTCACATACCTTATTAATGTCGGTTTTGTTTATTTTTTTTGGATTTGACCATAATTTTGTTAATGATTCCAATATGACTACATCTTATAATTAATAAAAATTCAATATTGTTTTTATCTTTGTATTAAATTTTTTTTCATGCATAAACCTATTTGCTATTTTCCTGCCGCATTTCGTGTCAATCAAAGCTGTTTCTTTCGCATTCTACCTCTCTACTACCTCTGAGTGTACATTGAGTATTACGATTACTTGGATTGCTTTACCAATACTGATAAAAAAACAATTATTCTTCAAATTTTTTATATTTTTTTTATGGAATTTCAGCTTTGATAATTCATTTATTTCGAGTCTTATTTTTGCCCATTGCGCAACGTAAACGATTTCCGAATACTTGGGACAGACGATATTTTTCAAAGAACGGGAATGAAACGGAAACTCGTGTTGGTTGATCACGTGCAGTAATATTTTCTGTTTCTTTACCTCTGAATTAATTTCGCATTTCTAAATTTTGTGCACTTTTTAGTTGTAAGTGATGGTAACTGCGAGATCAAGAGGTAAAAAGGAATCACAAATTAATATATTTAAAACTCTTTTTTTTCCGACATCTTTTATTTTGTTTCATTTTGCTGTTTTCTTTTGTTTTCTGGTTTAAATATTTATTATTTTAATAAATTGTGTTTATTTTTCATCTCACGCAACACCACTGCAAAATATTCGACTTAAAGTGGCAGGTAAGAAAGAAAAAAGCAAATTTTAAGTGTAATTATGCCATTATTGAAAGAATAATAATGTTTTAAAAATACGAACTAGAACTTTTCAAAAAATTTAAAATTCTTTGTCATAATAGCAGGAGAAGATTGGAAATTCCACAATGTCGCATGCCGGATGCAAGAGTGCCACAAGTAAAAAAAAAATATTGTTTTGTTGACTATGAGTACGAGAGCACTCGTCGTAAATCGTCGTTCTTATTAATTGAGTTGAACATGAAAAGAACTTAAGAAAGAGAATTCCAAATCTCCCTCAAAATCGTCTTTTTAGTACTAAACCTTAGTGTCACCATTCGTCATTTTGTAGCTTTGTCATACAGCAAAGGTGCGATATATGTGAAATCTATTACGTGAATGGATATGCATGTGTAGGATTTGTGTGAAAAGTAAGTTATAGAAATTATAAAGATGGCGAAAGGTGTTAAAATATTATTTTATTCTACGAAAAATGTAAGTCCTTATATATTTTGATCATCTCTTCAATCTAGAGTAAACCATTTCAAACTGAGTAGGGTCGGGTATTTTGCTGCTAGTTTGTTATAAAATTAGAAAGTTAAACATTAATTTTGGTGTTTCTAGATATCAAGTTGGCACAATAGCACTTTTAATATTAGTAGGTTTTCCGCGTGTGCGGTTTTCGTATCAAATAGAACCGTTTCCTTACTAAATAGGAGCTATGCAAAATTAAATGCTTTTAATCATTTCATATCATTAGACAGTTATTTATAAACTAGGGGGCCCGCCCCCTGCTCGCTAAAGCTCGCCAACCCCCGGATTATTGCAAGGCAATCCTCATTGGTTCGCTACGCGAACCTGTACTCGCTTCGCTCGCATCAATGAAGACATGCGTCCTAGCAGAAAGAATTGTTTACAAAATATAATATACCAAAAAAATATTTTTCAAATCTAAATTTGCTGTATTACAGAAAATATATATACAGTACCCTGAAATCAGAATTCAAATGAAAACTTTGAGCAAATTTTGAGTCGAAATGTGGGCGCTGCTTTGGAAATGGAATACCCACCATGTTGTTTGTGTGTACATTTCCATTAAGCACTATTGAGTCACCCACACTTTTTCATTCAGTTTGTTGTCGAAAGTTATAGTGCAAGCGTCTTGTTGAACTATAATTGTTGGCCCTGAAAAGGACCGTTTTTTAACTGGCCCTGAAATGATACTCCGCTTTCTTTGATTTGTAATTTTAAACTGCAACAGCTCGACTAAAATTTTTTTTTTTTTTTCAATAAAATTTCATCCGATAACGGTATACATTCATTTGAGGCGACTCCGTGGTTAACAAACAATCGTACAATGTTGCCAAAACGCGATAACAAATAACGTCTTTTTTGCGTGCCACGTAAGAGAATTATATAAATAGATTATTAGTATTTTGGAATGAACTACAAAACAAGTTTAAGCACATTTGAAAATTAAATTCTTCAAACTGATTTTTTTAAAAATCGTTTCACTAGCATTACCGGTAAAACAATTTTTTTAGAAAATTATTTTTGCTGCAATACTGATTGAGTTGTGTACTGTAGTCATAATAATACTCAATATTATTCCTATATTAATTTCGAATTGCTTTTAGTTCCCTCTGCAGACTTAGGAAAATAGAACGGGGGTTAGTATTTAGTCTATGTTACCCGCAGGCTTCTAAAGAGTAAGTATACCGAATTTCGAATGGATTGGTCGTACTGTGTAGATTTATATGCACAACAGACAGACACCAACCCTGTTTTATAGATATAGATGAATTTATAAACATTTATTTTAAGATTTCATACCTTTTAAGTATGACATACTTTTTAAAGTAACGCATCTTTGTTTAAAGAATATGAAAAGTTTTTAAAGGCTTTGCATTTACAGTACATATAAAAAGCATATCTTAAATTTATAGAAGTAAAAAAAGTATGCCATGGATTTGCAGAAGATATCTTTGAACATCAGAAACCTCAACACTTTCTGAGGATCTCCAGAGTTCTCCCTATGGCAACACAACTGACACAGCATGTAACAATCATAAGTTCTCAAAGACCTAATTTGAAGGTACGACATTGTGGCACTGCACTACAGAACAGTTGTCGGGGTCCCCACAGGTATTAGAAAACGAGATTTAAGAAAAGCTCAGGTTAATGTTAAACGTTTTCGAACTGCAATATGCAGTCTGTTCTCTACGTTTGAAAGGTATACACATGTCGGATTAGGGTGGTCCAAAAAATGCCGATTTTAACTTTTATTTTATTTTCTTCAGTCTTACCCTCTAAATTTGTTCCTTTACATTACAAAACAAAGTTGGGAAAGTTTAAATGGGAAAAAAAATATTTAAAGGTAGCTCAAGGCTATTGAAATTTTACCATTGCATGCTAAATTGTGTTAATACTGACTCGTGACTCAGTGATACGAAAATGATAGAATTTTAATATTAAATTGATCAAACAAATTTTATTTAATACAAAGGCAAACATCTATACATTTTTAAGTTAAATACTAATTATAATTTAAATATAGTTACTAATTCAATTTGTCAAGTCCTTCCTACTTTTTATCAGGATAGGCTTTCGATTGTCCTCCACAACTTTCATCAAAACCTGAAACTGAGGTTCACTTTGAGTAAGCAGTCCAGTGTACCAAAACAATACCTCTCTCGGCATGAACATTTACTACATTTATAGCCTGCACACATTTAAAGGCACTGCAGTAATCAGAATTAGCTTTCTAGTGTTAAGTGTCTACACGGAGGAATCCATGTGGTATATTCATTTCTTTGAACAGCTCAAAAGACTGGTAACAAATTCTTCAAACTTCTTTTCATGAAAAGTTCAAGGGAGTCAAAGAAAAGGTTCTCAGGACTCTTCGTGCCTTTTTGATTTATTAAGGCTTCAACCATCTTTTTTTGTGTGTTAAAATAGGTATGTGACTATCGAAAAGGAAAAATGCAGAAATATCTTCTGACAAATACCAGATGTTTTGCGAATTTCTCCGATGCAGCTTTTGAAATAGCTTGATGTATTTTTGAATAGTCTAACAAATTATTTATCAATTGAAAATCATTATAGGGTGAGGTTTCTGCAACTGAAGCAGTCATCCAAGCTTTAAAATACACTGACTATGGCAACACAGACATCGCAAAGACCATTTTTTTCCTTTTTTTGTTAGCTTGAATTGGGATTTAAAGATATATATCTTCAAAGAATACATCACCTTAGACACCAAACGGGCATGGTGCATTGCTTCTAAATGCTTAAAATGAATTGAAGGCATCCCTCAAAGAAAAATAACAAGTTCGAGAAATTATCGATACTCATCTCTTGTTATAGTTGATAAAAAAAATTCTTGTTTAGCAGCAAACTTTAAAAAATCATGTTTTACATCTTGCTCAAGGGATAAAATATTATCATCTTTCACACCTGCTTCAAATTTGTCTCGATCTAGGAATTCCCAAAAATCTTGGAAACGTTTGAATAAAGGTACTTCTGGACATGAAGAAGTTTCTAAAAACATATGAAATAATTTACCAATGACAAGCTCCATTATATGATGATTGGCAGGCAAAAGAAATAAGTTTCCGACACAATTTTTTTTTCTAAAAGAGCACAAATACCTTTATTCTTTCCACTATTTGCGGATGTTGTATAAAAGCTCATTCCAAATATTTTTTATCAGCAATATCCTATTCTTTCAGAGCTTCGTAAACTGCATGGACTTGTGCTTCGCCTGTTGCAGAAGGAAGTTTTGTAACTGATATTAACTGAGAAACCCCGTTTCCATACCCTAGAACTGGTAGTATGTCCATTTTCTCTTTGGTGGTTAAAGTTAATTCTGGTAACAGTTTTCCATCACAGTGAACAATCAGGGGAGCATTTGTATGTAGCTGTGCTTTTATTTTGTCGGTTTGTTCAATTCTATTTCTAATTATCTGTCGACGAAGATAACTTCTGCTTCGGCTGATATCTCTCATGTCGATGTTCAAACTCTTGGCAGTTTCTGCAACCGCAAACATAGTTTTTCTGTCAGATACTTTTGTCCTATCAAGAGCTCCTGTTAATTCTGGCGTTATGATATTGTAACGTCCTTTCTTAGGTTTTGATGGACACGAACCTGGTGTTGCTCTTTCATCTTCAAACAATTATACTGCCTTTTCAGTATCATTTTCCTCTTCAACTTCATCCGAGTTAGTTATCAAATCCAATGCTGCTTCCTGCGAATATTTCATGTTCTGTAATCTGTTTTTCAGGTGACTCTTTTTTTTTAAATCAGCAAGCATATTTTTCTGAAAAAGATTTCTGTCAACACCAATCATTGATCCTAGTCTTCCATCTTCTAGATGAGCTAGCAAGAAATCTCTGTCTTGAACTATTTTTATTATGTCAAATGCATTGGCATGGGTAATATCAAATAAATTATCTAATTTTGAAGACAATGCACTCTATTTGGTCTTTGGATTAGGTGATTCATGTCCTTTGTTATTTTTTAAAAATCCCCATTCTTGTAATTTTTTCTAATTTTTTTCTGACAGTGCTGGGGATCCGGCATGGAAATTCCGTCTTTCACCCAAAATTTTGCTATCTCTGCTATTGTGTCCTTAGATGCTTCTTGCACTGTAGCTTTCAACTCGTACCAACTTTACATTGCTAAAATTACTTTTAAACAAACTATGCATTTACAAATGGTCTAATTTATTATATTATATATATAAACGACTTTTAAATACAGTAAAATAAATTTTTTATATAGAGATAAAATATATTTTTCTAAGAAAAATAATTAAAAAATGACAAAATGATCAAAAATTATGAAATTTGAGCTTCCTTGAGCTAACTCTAAATATTGTTTCTTAGTGATTAAATTTTGCCATAATTACTTTTAGATATAGTGGAACAAATTTGGAGGGTGAGAACGTGAAAATTCAAATCTTCAAAATTTTGGACCACCCTAATGTCGGATACTTATGGCGGCATTTAACTGCATAAAATTACTTTAATCGGAAATGGAAAATGAAGCGAAATAACTTTAATTCTTCCGTATCAGGGCAAAAGGGGTAATATCTTACTTTTGATGTGGCCAAAGGAGTCAAGCGCGTCATCAATATAAAAAATAATTTTATATTCCTGCAATCGAAACTAAATGAACTGTCGAATCTAAGTTACAATTATTTGTATCATGGCATGTTTCCTTTTCTTCCTGAATATTTGTGATTATTTGTAAGCAAGTGAAATATTCAATATAAAACTTCAATATTCAATATTCAGGAACATTCTGAACAGTAGAGAGTTTGAATGAACCCCTTTCGGCCTGACACGGAAGAATTGAAAAATAACAAATTTAAATTACAATTTTAATCTACATCTGTTATCATGACACCGAGCATCCACTTTTTCTTTTGAAAACCTTTAGAATTTTATCAAAAATCGCTTCAGTTTCTTTTCTCTACACATATTTTCATTGTGTTTAGGGAAAATGTACAATTCTTGAAAGTAAAATAAATGAATTTATATTTTAGTAAATCAAACACTTTGTGAACTTAGGATCAGTGACGTAGAGTCCATGGAAGCCCAGCATCCTTTTATTAAAAAATTAAATTCGGTGGCAGAAAAAATTGTGATAGGAAAACCTGAAGAAAATAGAGGATTTTTAAAAATCTGATCTGGACTTCACGTCGGTTTTTTTAACGTTCTTAATTTTCACCGCAAAAGGTTCATCATAGAATGCTGATGTCCTATCGTTTCAGCCTAAATGGCTCCTTGTTTTTATTAGTCAACCCTCGTGGCGGTTGCTTCGACGAGGTACCTCGTCATTAGCAAAACTGACCAGATCCTGATATATGAGCTATCTCATCCTTAAAACACAACTGACCAGATCTTGATTTCGTCACCATAACAAAAACGTCAGTATACTGATGACAAGATATCGCGTCAGTGTGCATCTGTAATAGGGAACTTTCAATACTGACTCTTCTCCTCTATCCCATGCTTCTTACTGAAGCTAGAATCCATTCTATATGATATGCTCAATAGGTCTTTGCCTCATGGTCTATCATTCTCTCCTCATTTTCCACCTTTTTAAAAGACTGTCACCGAATAAGTAAAAAACGTATAATATTATATCTGCATCCGTTATAGGCTGCATAGGTCGGAGAGTATGCATTTTAAAATAAAAACAGCTAGAAAACCCCGAATAAATCCATCTTTTGTAAATTCTACTTCTCAAGTAAGAGGATATATTTTCTTACAAGAAAAATAAAATGAAAGCTCACCCAAATAGCCTTCCCAACAAATCAAAACAAAAAGAAAACCCAACGTGATATGAAAGAAGCCTCCGTCAAATCCAAGAGTGTGAACACGCAGTCTGAAAATGCTGTCATAAAAGTGACTTAAAACGAAGAAAACCTTATTTAAAAGAAGCCATGGATGGAGTTTTGGTTTATTAAGGCGGCGAGATATCTTCATCCGCAAAGATATCATCACTTTAATGACATGCTACCTCGCCACATGAAAAGGGCCGACTTCAATGATTTAGGTGACGGAACGTTTGATGTCGTGGCAAATTCGGAAAACCGAAAATAATCGCCCAACCCTTTAAACCTTTAGAAATCGTCGTTTTGAATTTACGGAATATAAAGGTCAATGTTGGTTTTCCAAAACATTTGTGCGAGTTTTATCTATACCGAAAATTTAACACGTATTGTTGGGAAAAGACATCGTAATACCCTTCACTTTATTCAGCGTGAGGGAAGTATTGTTAAAGAATGAATAGTTTCTTGATCGCTATATGTGGTGGACTGAGGGTAATCCTTTTAATCACCTTGGTTGAGTCACATAAATAGTGAAAAAGCAATGGTTATTCAAAATCGTATCCTGGAGGTAAGCAATCAAATATTTGTGTAAATAAATTAACTTTTAGAATGGTATATTCAGTAATAAGCATTTACATACTGCTTATTTATTTATTTCGTATGTACATTGGATGTTTATGCTACAGCAATGGTGCTGACTTTCCTTCTATCGTTCCAGAAAATGTTCGTATTTCGTATTGTAAACTACAATATTAGAAAAAACTAGCCAGCGTGGCCAACACAGTATTTGCCCGTGGCAGTTCTTTTCGTGGAGCGAGGTGTGACCGCTGTTCGCTAACGCTCGACAACCCCTGGTGATCGCTACGTATTCCCATTCGTTTGCTTCGCAAATGAACTCCACGCTGTGATGGCCTCGAAGTGGCTAATATCAACAACGTGAATCAAAACACGCTAGAATCGATAAACTTGGCATGGTTCTTAAGGGATTAGGACGAAAAACGCTTGTGACGTCAGCGGTCGAAAATCGCAAAATCCGTTCCTTCTTTTATCGAGATAGGGGTGACGTCATAATCCGGAAAAAAGAACGGACGATGAAAAAAAACTAATAAATTATTTTTAAAATGTTCTAGATTAAATTTTAAAACTCCGATGCTACACAAAAATCGCAAAAAATTGGGACTACCTTTGTGCCAAATTTCATCACTGTAAGTGCCATAGATTCATCAAGACATTGCGTACAGAGACACAGATAAACACTTACTTTTATAATAGTAGATATACTTTTTATCATGCACGCTAAAACTATGACATTGGGAAGTATTTTGTAATTATGCACGCGTTATAACTGTAACTATTTATTATGAAAAAAACTAATTCGGAATTTAGAAGAGAATTGGGAGACGAATCGAAAAAGAGAGTTGATCGCTGTTCTTTGTAATTTTGTGTCGTCCTTATTTTTCTTATAAAATGTTTAATTTTTTTAGAAAGCATTCATCTCTATGATATACAACCGAAGCTTATCTATAACTATTCAACGCAATCAGAGAGATATTCTGGTAACCAAAAAATTAATTGAGTGAGTCCTCATCTCCAAGGTAAATTAGACTCGGATTACTAAGCATCGTCCCGACAGTGTCAAATACAGTTCAAAATACATTCTTCTAATCCATAGTTTCACAAACTTTTCTGACTCAATGTTTCTTTTTCAAAGACAATTAACTCGGCAACCCCGCTAGAAAACTATCTTAACTAATTTTAAATTACACAAGTGTAGCTGAATCTATAATTTTACCTATACATTTATGTAGCAATTTTGGAATGAAAGAATATGGAATAAAATAACTTGGAACATATTATAAGACAGTTTTTTAATGGATTAACTGATTTTATGAAACAATCGACTCTTTTCCTTCGGGATTGATCTCGAACCGTGTCAATAGTTCGATGCGTCTCTCCAGATTTGATGTAAATTCAATTACCTTCCTACCCAGTGTCCCCCCCCCCCTCATGATGAGGGTCACCTGTATCATAGTACTGGGACCAGAGGGATAGGAGGAGCACGTGAAAAGTTTTTTTTTACTGAAATTGCAGTTTACAGATAAATGAATAATTTCATTGTTTTTAAAAAAAATGAAGCAGGAAGGGAAGTAAATTTAAGCATTTGTAAGAGCGACGCGATTCATTAGCCCAACTAAAAAGACAATTTTATTTCGTGAGATACGTCGTCTAACCTTCTGCTGGGGTTCATGGTTTATCAAGGTACTGGAGATATTAGCACAAAATTTGGGGTCCCGCTCGTTTCCGTGATGACCCTTATTCAACTTTTTTTCTATACTTAAAGCCGTTTCATTATAATATAGGTCGTCAACCCCCCCCCCACACACACACAATTATCTAAATATCTAAGATGCTATAAAATCTACATATTTTATTCAGGATTTGGCAAATAGTAGAAATATTTTAGTGGACATGAAAAATAATATAGACCTGTGAATAAGTTAAAAACCTAAGAAGCCTGGGGCCGAGTAATTACTTAAGTTAAACTATTTTTGAAGTTTATCTACCATTCTTTCATTGCTGGATTTTTCGGTACATAGAACCCACGAACGAATATTTTCATGCACAATGTACAAAAATAGATTAATGTATGAAGTATTGAATCTAAATAAGACACCAGATGATGACATAGCTAAGATAGAGATTACCGTTTTATCTACTTGGTCACAGAAAATCACTGAGCAATAATAGAACAAAATTGAATTTCTAAAAATGTTAACTGGTTTACTTTCCGCTAGGTAGGTATTATGCATTAGCTGAAGCAACACGACGCGATTTACTTTCCACTAGGAGTAGGAAGCTTTCGAGATTTTTACGTACGATTATACCCTTTCGAACTCAGAAAGCCTTTTCAACTATGAACCTAAAGTGTCGTGCTGCCATCTAGTGTACGAGAATGTAGTCATATTCCATAGGATGAAACCGTCACGCGAGTTATGAGAGTGTTTTTCAGTGTAAATAAACAAATCAGATGGTCTGAGAAGATTTTGTTCTGCTATCTAAATGCATACGATAAAGACTGATTGCTTAAAAATGCAGTTCATTGCTTTAGGCAACGTTTGGAGTTCAATCTTATTGGTAATGACCCAATCAATTATCATTATCAATTCAGAATTAATTATTTGGAATTTTTATTCGCAAAATGTTGAAATCCTATTCGAAAAACAAGTCATCTGAGATACGTTCAGAATACACACAGGAAATACATACCACAAAAAACATTACCGCTGCCTATATATAGCTTGACAGAAAATACCTGTCTTATAACCGCTGCATTATTTCCAATCGCAGAAAAATTATTTGTAACTCAGTGATGATTGAGTGCCCAAGCTAACAATAATGTGGGGTGTGGGGGGTTGTAATTTTTAAATTAACCGTTTATTTCTTAGTTTCTATAGTTACATAGCAGTTTTAGAAGTGACTAGACTAGTTTAAAAGTGG
Source organism: Metellina segmentata (assembly GCA_947359465.1). Taxonomy (NCBI): domain Eukaryota; kingdom Metazoa; phylum Arthropoda; class Arachnida; order Araneae; family Tetragnathidae; genus Metellina; species Metellina segmentata. The sequence goes on along the minus strand of OX375882.1, from coordinate 53,934,666 downwards.
CAACTCCAAGATGAATAAAAGTTGCACCGAAGAGAAAAGATGATCAAACTCTGTTAATAAATAGTATTTTCTTCCTTTATATTCATTTTTCCAATTTTCATCAATAAGAAATTATTTACTTTTAAAATGAGATAAAAATAATGGGCATATATTAATTTTGTTTAAAAAAAAGTTATACACTTTTAAAGAGATCAATTTTAAATTAGGGTATACTCTTACTTTTTCAGATCTGAAAGGGCTCGATACTGTAAGAAATTATAAATGTTATAACTTTTAACCAGATTTGCAATAAAACAATGTATTTCTCCCATGAATTTCAAAATTATGTTTGCTTTATCGAGTCTGATGGGTGCATCCATGAATTAAATAAGGATATACATATTTGTTCGGGTCTAGGCTTTTCACGGGGTGAGGGAAAACACATTTCCATCAAAAATTTCTTCCCGATATTCCAAACAACTTACTTCAAGTTCTAGATCCTGTTATTGAGCATACAATGTGAACGGAACTTTTAGAATGTGATCCTATGGATCACGAATAGCAAGCTCTTTGAAAATGGGTCTCAAACATTGACGTGAAATATAAGTAGAATGAGCATTGCTATTGAGAGTTTCAAGAATGTGATCAGCATGTTGACTAGTCACGAGACTGTTCTATGAAAAATTTGACTCGGTTGACCGATTTGCCATTTTATCGCTTCATTTGCCGGTAAATGTGCATTTCTGTTAAATGGCGACAAAAATGGTAAAATCGCCAGTCTACAGCAGTGAAAACCAATCAAATGAATATTTGTTTCCTGGAGACAGACTAAAGTATGTAGTCTAAGGATCACGTTACTACTAGTGTTGGTTAGTTTTGTTAAAAAAGGTTACCATTATACTCGTTCTTTTATGTCTCCTCTATGCTTTCAAACCCTTTTGACCGATGTCTTAATGCAGACCCTTACAGACAATATCGAGAAACGTACACTCAACGGCCTAGAAATGTTTTGTGGGTTCTACAATGTTTTGAATGTGTTTCGAACAATGAATTGTCATCTTTACTGTCGACAATATACAGGATGGAGGCAAAAAAATCTTGTTTAAACTACATGACTTCTATTTCATACCCTTTTCTTTTCTAATCTTATCTCTACTATTATAAAAGGAAGTGTTTGTCTGTCTGTTTGCTGTTATGTGCAAGTTCCTGACGAATATGTGACACTTACAGTAATGGGATTTAGCACACTGGTAGTACGAATTGTTTGCAATTTTTGTACGAAGAACGAATTTTAAAATTCAATCTAGTACATTTTAAACTTAATTTAATGACAGTTTAATCATTATTGTTTTCCTTAGCATAAAATATCAAACAGCATAAAATATCAAAACAACAGCATAAAATATCAAAGATTTAAAATTTCTTTTTACCGTTACCGTTTTATTTTGTGGAGGAATGATTTTTCAGTGGACCATAAAAAACAAATAAAGTTTTAACTGGAGTTATACTGTTCTTTTTTTTTTATCTCCTAGACCATTAAAAATAGAGAAAAATTTCAACGGATTTGAAATCTGCGGAAAATTTCACATCAGATTGAAACCTAAACATCTGATTTTCTTTAAATAAATAACTTTTAAATTGTAACTTTTATATTTATTGCAATATGAACGCCGCTGCGAAGAATGACCTTTGTTTGATTCGAGAAATCACAGATTTCATTTCCTGCGCTCAATCGATTCCACAGCGAAAGAAAGCAAAACAAATCAAAAACAGTATGACTGGCATTGTTTAGTTATTTTTTGTAAAATCGGGATCATTAAAGAAAATTAATATTTTACACCAGATAGATACTCTGTACATTTTATTTTCTTTAAATAAATAATTTTTCAAGAGGCAACGAATTCCCAATTGATTTGCGAAGCAAACCTGCACCACGTCGTTATAGCTATTTTCCAATAGGCTACGAATTCCCATTTGGTTTGCTTCGTAAAGATCGTAGCAATAACCGGGGATTAGTGAGCAGTGGTCACACCTGACCCCACGAAATGAACTGTCACGGGCAACGCCGTGCTGGTTACGCAGTGGCTAGTTTTATCTAGTATAAAGCAGGAGGTATTTGCTCTGATGCCATCATCGTACAGAACACTTTATACGATTGTACCCGTTTCTTGAACAGTGCTCTATATAGGTTATTACTTAATACCATGACCCTCAATCGAATTCGCATGTACCGAGATAATGTTAGAGTTGAAATATTAGATGTGATTTCCAGGATAAAGTTGAAATTTGCACTTTTTCTTCTCCAATTTATTTGGGCATGTCTGTTTTAATCGTATCCTTCCTATCTTATACCTGCCTATGAGAATAAGGGAAATCCAAAACATTCGAAAGAGTTTTGGTTGGCCAGCTTGTTGAATTCCACGAAACAGTTATCACAATTTTACAACCTAATTACCGTGCTACATCACACACATACTTGACTTGGTGACTGAACTTGGTTGTGCAAGTCTGTCTGTCTTCCCGATCTGTTTGATTGTGCGTTTGTACAAGTATCACATAAAATTGAATTAACATTTCGTCGGCAAAAATGTAACGCCCCCCCCCCCTCCCAAAGTCGATCAAATTTATTCGACTGACGTTGTTTCCCACTTTTGCCGGCCGACCAACCGGTATAGTGGTTAAGGTGTTAGCCTCTAGATCGGAAGGTTCCTGGTTCGAATTAGGGTCCGGGCATGGATGTTTGTAAACGTATGGTGTAGAGGCGGCTGGTGCACCTTAAATCTGTCGTGGCCGAAAGTCCTCACGTTGGGTTGGCGTGGAAGTTTGAGAGTGGGGTGCCAGTTCAGGTGTTGCTTCGTCATCTGACCGTGGTTCAAAGTTACGAGGTGTTGTCCTCGCATCTTTCCCTTAAGGGACTGATTCCGGACCGTCGTCAATAGCACGTTGAGTTGCTCTAGTACGACGTTAACTAAAAAATTACCAATTACCCACTTTTGCCGATGATATGCTAATGCACACACACAATGTGTTCTAAATTTATTAAATCATATTTGAGTTTAGTGAATACATTAGTTTACATTCCTTTGCTTAGATATTTAGACGGTTTTCATGCTAAAATATCCGAGCATAGCAATTACTTGGATTGTTTTACCAGTACTACTGAAAAATCAATTATTTTTCCAAAAACTATTTTCACTTAATTTAAATTCTAATACATTTGTAATTTGAGTTTCATTTATTTTCTTCTAAAAATATAAACGATGTTCTACAGCGTAACAGAAACTCGTGTTCGTTTGCTTCTTGTAGTGATATTTTCTGGGTGTTTTTCGCTTGGAATTAATTTCGTGATTTTAAGTTTTGTCTAATTTTTAGTTGTAAGTTGGGGCAACAAAGCGAGATCAAAAAAGAATCACGAATTTATATAGTTATAGCTTTTTTCACATCTACTTTTATCAGTTTTTTGTTTAAAATATTTATCATTTTAATAAATTGCATCACATTATTTTAATCATTTAAGAAATTACATCATTGTATTTTTAATAATTACATCATTGTATCATTTTAATAAATTACATCACACGCAACACCACTGCAGAGTAAATGGGCGTGTACGTTAAAATATAGCAATTTTTATATGAAATTTCGTCATTATTGAAGGAACGTTATTTTTAAAAATATCCCAAGTAGAACTTTAGAAATATCACAAATTCTTTGTCCTAGCGACAGAAAGCCAATATGGCTTTTTTTTTACGATTCGATTTACCAATAAAAAACTATTATATGTTACCTTTGTTTCGTTTGTACAGAAGATATTCAATTTTAGAAACGTTCTCTTGTTATTGCACGTGCCACAAAACGGAATTTCAAGAAAAAAAGTATTCGCTTTTAAAAACAAACTTAGGCCCGGGGCACACATCCGGTTTTCAACGTGCGGCACCGCTGCGGCAACGCCACATAAGTTACTTAAATATAGCTTGAATTCGTAAAATAAGCTACCGTGACCTGTCGCTATGACAAAGAGTGAATATTTCAAAAGTCCTAGTTCGGATATTTCTAACCTATACGTTCTTTCAATAATGGCAAAACTCCCCTAAAATTTGCTTCATTCTAACTTACCATGCCGCTTTAAATAAAATATTTTATGATGGTGTTTAAAGTGATGAAAACGATGTACAACTTTTTAAAATAATAAATATTTAAAGCAGAAAACAGCAAAATGAAACAAAAGTTGTCGGGAAAAAAGTCGTAAAGACATTAATTCGCGATTTTTTTTATCTCTCAGTTTCCACAAATTACAATTAAAAGTTAGACAAAATTTAAAAATATTAAATTAATTCTGATAGAAACAAATAGAAAATGTCACTGCATGTGGCAAACTAATACGAGTTTCTGTTTCGTTGCAAAATATCGCCTGTCTTAAATATTCGGAAATAGTTCATAGTTCGCAAAGATAATAAACAAAGCTCAAAATACTCAAAAGTATTTGAATGTAAAAATAATTGATTCTTCGTCAGTACTGGCAAAACAATCAATTGCATTGCTTAATATGCTTTCCATCTTCTCCAAATTATGGTTGATTTAAATACAGTTGCTCAGATGTTTTAGCCATAGGAAAGAAAACTTGCCTAAATATTTAAACAAAAAAAAATTCAAATAATGTGTACTCTAAAATAAAATGTTTATCAAATATGGAACATTGCTTTAAAATATGTTGAATAAACTTTGTGTAGGTACTCACAGACACAAAATCGAACGAAATCGAAGACGGACAGACAGACAAAAGCAACCGAGTCCAGTCACTAAATGAATGTAAGTACTCATATTGTGCAAAGTTTCATGAAAATATATTCAACTATTTGGACGTAATACGGATACATACATACAGACAGAAATCAAAAGTGGAAGAGACGTATTCAGCATTAGAAGGGCACAAAACGGAAAATTAACTAGAAATTGGTCGAAAATATTCAATGTACAAACACTATTGTTATTTAGGCTCGGTGCACAAATCCTGTTTTTCAACGTGCGGCGCCAATGCGGCACCGAAGCCCAACTATGCACACATAACCGTGAAATGACGCAAGAACTCATTTCGCGCCATTTGCGAGAAATATTCTATCGGAAGAAAATGTGTTTATTTCGCTTACTTGGTGTGAAAAAAGTATATTTTGAAACAAAATAGACGTTACTTGATACAACCATTTATTAATCATTATTTATATTCCATTTGTTTATGAAAACAAGGTACTTCAGAAAGGAGACTCATGTGCGGCGACGTGGAGAACTGAGATACAAATTGCACGCAAGTTGGACGTGCGTCGCAGTAGCGGCGCCGGAGGCATTTGTGCATTACTCCATTGGATCTAATGTATCTCAGACCGCACTTGCTGGCGGCAGCGGCGCCGCACGTGGAAAAACCGGACCTTAGTTTTCCTAATCATAATATTCCTCAAAATAGTATTTTGTTGTAGTTACTTAGTGTCTGTCACCTTTCGTCAGTTTGTACCTTTAGCAGGGCTGAGTGAAATGTATATTACATGGAAAACAATTGCCTGTTGTGTGCAGTGAATAGAATTGATACCACAGTAGATTGATTTTTTTAATATCATGCAAATACAGCATTTGTGTCCAAAGTAGGTTGTAGAAGTTAAAAAAGGGGAAAAGGTGTTAACAATTATTTTACACTTATATGATTTGGCACTTTTCTACGAAATGGGAAATTATTATTTTTCTGGTCACTTTCAATCTATAATTACCCAATTTAAACCGAGTGAGGGCGGTTCTTTTTGCTAGTCCTATATAACAAAACACTTGGAAGTGATTGGAGATGAAGAAAGAATTTAGAACGAAACTCCCAAAGTGGAAAACTTTGTGAGATTCGTTCAAGTTTGATCTCGAACACGTTCATAATATATTTGGTTTCAAAAGAGCTTTTACATTACATTTAACTGTAATAGTTTATTTGATATTTTGCAAAACTTTAGTAAAAATTAAGTCTATTTTGAAAGTTTCTGTAACTTGATAGCAATGCACAAGAACGGAAAATATTGTTTGATCAGGAAAAAACAATTGCGTTATTTTTAGGTGACCTTGCACAGGTTTCCATACTACAAGCAATTTTATCAGGAACAAATTCGTTTTTTTTTCGGCCCAACCTACTAAGCAGGGCCTTCTACGATTGGCATTCATTTCAGCATTTATTTCAACTTAAGATTTCTACGAGACAGTCACCAAAACTTCATTTTATGGTTAAGACAGGCCTCGAAATATATTTTTTAATACAGGTGCACAAGGTGCACCTAAGTTTTTAAATTAGGTGCACAGGTGCGCCTAGCGTGAAAAAATTAGGTGCACAATTTTATTTTCACGTGCACAGTGCACCTGTGCACCCGGGTATTTCGAGCCCTGGGTTAAGAGGTATAAAAAAACAGACGAAGATTATCAGACATAGTTTCACAATCATAGTTTATTACCATAAACACTTAATCACTAAATATCATTGATATGTGAACAGAAAGTAACAACTACTTTTTGCTAAATAAATAGTATAGCATACTTGAAAATTGAAACAATCAGCACAAACAATGCATTTTCTTAAAAGTAGATTTAAAAACCTGTTGAGTTAGAACGCAATCATTAAAATTTTTAATCATTGTTACTCTAACAGTGTCTTTAAACAGTGCAATCGAGAGATTGTAAAAATTATCTCTTTTTAACTGCATTTTGTAGCATTTCAAAATTATATTGCTAAACTCACTATTCATTAATCTGAAACATACAAACCACATTTTGTTAACAATGTACAATGAGAAACAAAACTGGTTGATAGATGAATCAATGGAAGTATTTCGAATGCGAAAAAGAGTACAACAGGCTCACAGTTTAAATTTGTCACACATGCACTCTAGATTTCCACATCACAGTAAGAACTTGGCTGCCATGAGTAAAGTGTACATAATAAATGGCAGCTTTTTCTCAATGCACTACGAAAAGAAGATCCACTACCAATTCACTTCATATTTTGCTATCAAATGTATCTAAAATCACATTTATTTTGAAACAAAAATTATAAATTTTTTATATATATTTTACCACTAAACATACCTGCTAACCCACAAGAAAAAAAAATTTCGGAAGATTTTTACACCATAAAAACCAACGCTCACCATAAGAAATTAAAAATGCTTAAAAATTATTAAAGTAAAAATAATTAAAAGCGCCAAATGAGCAACAATTGTGCCAAATTGGGCCTTCAGAAAGCAAATTAAAAACAGAAAAGTTGTTCTGTTTGGTAATGGTTCAAACTCCGCGAAACCGACGAAGTGGCATTTTTTTTTTAAATGGAGCTAAATATAAATGCAAAACAAAGCAATTAAATTTCTTCTTCAAAATCAGTGCTACTGATTCCGATGTTTTACTTTCGTGGTTGCCATGGCTTTGCGTCAAAATTTCTAGATTGGCGTCATTCGAAAATTTTCCAGTTAAAGAAAAATCTGGAAAATACATCCGTTCGGAAACCAAAGTTTTCTTCCGGAAAAGTTGGTGGGAATGCAACATAGTTTTATCATGGATCGGCACGACTGGGTGCAAAATGCCGATTTCGGCGTCATTAAAAAATTTTTGCATGTTGAAAAGAAAAATTCCGTCCGGAAAACATGATTTTCTGGTAGACTTCCGGAAAACACGTTATAGTTGGCAGGTATGCACTAATGATATTACGTGAAAAATCCAATTGAAAAATTCTACACCTTTTTATTTTTAAAATGACGTAGAAAAATCAGATAACGTTTAACAATAGGACAAATGACTTAGTTTTTCCTATGTAAAAGTAATTTATACATTGGTATAAAAGGCAGTGAGATTTACATATGAAATACAAGAACACTTTAAAAATACTATAAAAACTGTTCTCTTCGAACATTGATCCTAACTTGTTTTATGTACACACGAATAATTCAACGATTGTACACAAGCTCAAATCTTATTGCACTACTGCAGCTAAATTTACATTTCAAAAAAGGAACTCAAAGAATGAAATCAACCCACTCAAAAATTGCAAAGAAACAGAAGTAAGCAATTCTGACTAGCACCAGTACTGTTAAATGTTAATTTTTTTTTCTACAATTTTTGTTTAGGATAGCTTGACTAATATTTAACCATCAGGAAAATTTAAAGATAATTTTTAACAGGTGATCACAGAATAGCAAATGAAAAATAAACACAAAACACTACAAAATTTACTAACAAATGGAAACAGAAATATAAAATATTTTAGTATACATAACTATATTGCAAAGGGAAGAGAAGCCCTTTGTGAATCATACAAACTCCAATTTTTACATACAAGTCAATAGTTAGTCATATCTCAAAACTTATTAAAATATCACACATAAATATTTGTGTATTAGATAAATTTTAAATAATTAATTATCTGCATCTCAAGGGATTTTTTCACAAGTCAGTTTTGCTATTATTGACAAATATAATACACAAGTCTACAAGACTGATTAAATTTAGATAGTAAATGTAAATAGGAATTGAATCATGCTGATAATAACACACAAAGTGGTTATTTATATTTAATGACTAATGCATAAAGGATGAAAGAGAGACTAGAAATTTTCAACTATATGAGCTAAGAAGCCAACTATTTTCCAAGATAAGATAACAGTAAAATTTAACTTTCTGGTAGAAATTGCACTATCTCATAACCAACAGAATTTTGAAATAATATGAAACCATACTCATTTATCTTTTGAGAAACACATGTAACATTAAGAAATCTTGTCTTCATTTCGCTTTCAATTCATAGCCGTATGGAAGGGGTAAATGTAATTTAGAAATATTCCTTACCATTGAAGAAGGCTAAAGTTTTTGTGGCAAGATATAATTTGAAGAGCAAAAAAAAGAAAACAATTCAGTCAAAACATTTTTCACCCATACACTTTGTAACAATAGGACTAAAAAGTAAAATAATTTAACACTGATTAAAATTTGAATAAAAACAAATAATTTAATTACAATGATATGCATATAATTAAGCAAGATAATTGCATTAAATGTCACAAAATTGGACACATTAACTAATATGTAGGTTATTTAAAGTTTTATATCTTTATACATCGGGGGCCTGGGTGGTGTGCAGTGATATAAAATTGATGATACCAAAGTTTTTTTTTTAATATCATGATTTTCATAAACTGATTTTAACTTTAACAGGTCTAACTTTAAATATTTTTAACTGACATTAAATTTTCACAATTCGGTGATTGTGGATATTTTAATTAAACGATACCAATATTGTTTGTGTTTAACAAATGTATGGAAAATTATGGCAAAATTATAGTTGTTTTACAAACATAATTTTATCGTTATATTTAATAAATACCAGAAGTGTTTGTGACAAATGCTGTTAAAAGGGGGATTTATGGTTATTTTAAATAGGAAAGTCTATTAAAACTTAATGGGCCATAATTATAGAAAGCTTCACCTCACCCCACATTAGTGGTACCAGTAGTCAAAAACAACTATAAAAAGCATTTTCTAAGTTTTGCTGCACGAAACCACTAGGCTATGTATTTTTATTTTCACTTTCTCATACTGTTTGGAATATAACCTCTGAAAAACCAATCATTTCGCAAAATTTAAAATCCTTTTTTGTTTTGTCCAAATTTTTTAAAACACCTTATTTTAATGTGGAATGATTGACTCTGTAATTGGACTAGCAACATTTCAATGAAATGATAACTTTTCAAACAAAATGTATTGCCCTATAATAAAAATCCAGCATTACTATTAGTTTCCGTGAATGATCTTGTGATCATAAATAATATGTGGAACTTAATGTTTTAGAAATTTTAAATTTGCTTTAAATCTACTTTGATAAGTACAACTAAGATAAACTTAAAGACAAGATTCAGACTGAAGAAATATGTTACATAGTTATTTGACACACATATTCCTTTGCTCTGCACATGAAAACATGTTGAGCATACTCATGTTATCCTCTCATGTGTTACTTGTTTATCCAATATGCAACATGTCTGAGAGGAGATATTCCAGATGATATTATATATTAGCAGTACAGCTAAACTGAAATTAAATTAAAAGCTTAATTTAAAAAATTTCTATTCTCATAAATACATACAATCTGTTGAGAAGGAAAAAGTTAAAAATTAAACATCAAAGCATTCCTCACCAAACAATGAAAAACAGTAATAGTTTCAGTGATGAATTTAGACAATTCATCAAAAAGTAACATTACTTTGTAAACTTCATGCCAGGCTTGGAAAAGTTTGAGTCAATCACAAATAGAAATGCGTGTACAAGTGTTCTGTTATAAATATAGGATTTGAAGTATGATTGTAAAACCTTGATATACAGAGTTAAACCGTATTGATACAGATGAACAGTGCTTTAATTCGATCACCTCAATGTTTTCTGACAAGATGTTATCACAAACTTTTAAGACCTGAAGGTTTGCTCAAAAAAGTTCATTTCAAAGTTTGAGTATTCTATAAAAGACCTAAACAGTGATTCCAAGGCAAAGGTTTACTTGTGGAAATAAATAAGAAAAATTAAAGAGGTGTTAAATTTAATTCTGAACATCATTCTTTAAAGTAAGAATTCAGGAATTATTTCTAAAATTTAATTATTTTATGATTTAAAATGAGATTTTTATCACTTAATATATATCTTAACATTCTACATTAATTTATCTTGTATAAGAGTAAAATACATAATCTTATGCCAGCATTGTATAAATAAATTACACACAATTTTTGTTGATTACTAGAAGTAATGATACAAAAGAGAGTAACACTGAAGACACGTTTTAATGCACAAGACCAACATCCATGTCCCTATTAAGGACTACCAATGCATGATCAATCCTTTATCAAAAGCTTCCATAAATCATCAAAAACATTCGATAGCAACATTCAATTTTTAATTGTATTACAATAAATATTATGCTTTCATACTTTTGGAATATCACTTACAATTATGCTTTCTACCCTTAAAATAATTATATTAAAATAATTCGAAAAATTCTTGAAATAATTCGATATTTTTATAGTATGCTTACTTACTAAGCATTCATTTAAAATAAAACACCAAAAGTACAATTCAAGATACTCATTCAAGAACTAGACAGCTCCATTCTTTCTTTCTATTCAGCAGCAGAAAATTTCATAAATAACCATTTTTTATTATTAATACAATGAAAATAATTTTGCTTGCATAATTTCACTCTTTTTAAATGTAAAACATGATTTCATGGCTTGAATATTTAATGCAAAAATTTCTTTTAATCCAAATAAGCTTTGTCCTGATAGAGGTCTAGTGACAACCACAAAAACACATACATGTAAGATAAAGGAGTTGTAATGAATAAGTTTATCAGGCCCACAGACCAGATATGGCCCTCTGGATAGGTTTACCCAGTCTGCAGAAAAGATACGAATCTCCAGGTTGGTTTACCTGGACCACAGACCAGATATGGATACTATATATTCCTAGAGGATACTCGTTCAAAAAAATATTAAAAAAAGGCAACAGTTTACCATTACCTCACAAATATTTATGTTGAAAATTGGTATGCAGATATATATACATACATTTTTTGTCCTGAGCCATGGTATAATGTTTAATAGTTTTTCTGCATCTTATTGGGGTTCTGTAACAATAAGCTCAGCTTATAACTTCAGCTCTTATTATAGTTGAGGGTGTTTTTTTAAAACCAATATAACCTCATACAAATAAATTTAATTTTTAACACCAAAATGGAGTTATCTGTTCTTATTCCATCATCTTCAATTGCATGTGTGAAACAATCAGCACTATCTTCATTAAAAACTGCATCTTAATAAATTATTCTTACACGAAATTTATCATCATTCAACCCTAAATTATTTAGTACCAGAATGAAATTTATATAAATAGCAATAAGATTTGCTTAGGTTTCGTATCAATATTCACAGTATATTTCGTTTCATAAAACATGAGACTTTTAAATAAAAGAAAGTTGTGATTTATTGCACATGCCAGTTTGAAACAACAGTCTACATTGTTCTAACTGCAAGTATCTAACAATGTTTCAGACTTAGAGGTTCCTGGATGTTATGAAACAGAAAAAATTTATTTATTTTCCAGGATAACTGTTATTGTTAGACTTGTATTCTCTCATGAATCATTCACAATGTTCATAATCACAGCAGATACCAGTCAGTTGCAATAAAAAAGAAAGCCCGCCACCAAAAAATAATTAAATACATTTTTATATTAAGGATAATTCTATATTAACATTAACAAATTGAATTTCAAATTATTATAATATAACCTTCAACTATGACATACCTATTTTTAGCCTCACTCTAAAACCTTTTTTGATAATCTACAAGCACAGTAACTGACAAGCATGAAAATAACACATTTGCATGCATTCAAATTATCACAAGATGATATTCCATAAAACAAAGTTAAAGCAGTTAAATGCCACATTCAATATGTGAAAGAATTAATATCACAAGTATGGTTATACAGCTTACAAAATAAAATATCAAGAGACAACCAAGCATTAATTCATGACAATAAAATTCATTCTACCCAGTGATGGAAGACAAAATCAGAATACAATTTCTATTTCATTCTACATCAGAATTACATGAACTGGAAGAAGGCCAATTTTATTGCCTTCATTTAAAAATAACAATTAAGAAAAGAGTGATATAACATGAATGAGATAACAAGTCTTTCACATTGTAATGAGTCTTACCAAAATGAGACACTGATAACTTCTGGTCCACTTACAAATTTAGTTCTGCCTTCTTTTCTTCAAGGTATGGTAATTGTTTTCACAAGACTGATACTTCAACCTATTTAAAAAATGGATCCAAACGTTTATTTTAGAGTACTGCAAAAAAAAAAAAAAAAAAAAAAAAACCTTTTCATTACTTTTTTAACAGAATATTACAATTAGTAAAATTTTTCTTCGATTTGTGCAGTCATAAAAGATACACACTTCTAATATTTTACTGCTTAAACAAACTATCCCTACTATCTTTATAAAAATGGAATGAAAACTATACAAGTGGTTATTTAAATTATAATGGGAAACTTAATAAAATAGAAATATAATACTTCACACTAAATACTGTAGTACATAATGGTTTACTTCAATAAAATTCAGCAACCCCTTGGCATGTTACAGATAAATTTTTGTCTTGTATATTGCAAATCTGAAAATGTTTGGTGGCACTCATTTGTGCATGACTTTATTCAGTATTTATATCAGTGTTAATTTTTAAAAAAAATTTACCTCCTAGTAAGTTTTGAAATTTTGTAACACAAAATTGATAAATATCTGAAATTTTCAATTAAGTTTGATTACATTTAAACGATCATAAAAATATTAATTCATTGAATGAGCAGAAAATACGGGAAACCTCCATTTATACTGTAATTTCAGTGAAAGATTTCAATCACTGTTAACCTTTTTGGCATAAAAGTTAATTAAAATATAGGTACTAGTATCTCAGTTTAACTCATTCTAAAACTTTTTACTACCCACACTAGATAATTTGAGCTGCTTTAGGCTATGAGTGAATATCTGCATTAAGAGATTTAAGCTTCCCAGTCACAGGCTGGTTATACAACGATTTGAATTACCAGCCAGATGGGCTGAATAATGGCGATGAAATGGATGTACCAGTCAGACAGACCAAATAATGGTGATGAAATAGATGTACCAGTCAGATGGGGGCAGCTATAATAAGGAAGTACTGTAAATAGATTAAATATGTCAAAGCCACAAGTATTCAATTCATAGCAATGTATCAGCGAGAACATGCATAAAAATTGAAATTGTAGATACAAAAATGATTAGAATAAAAAATTGGGGCAAAACAGTCATCTGTTGATTTTTTAGAGGACTTTAGAAGCCTCTTAGGAAATAGGTTTCGATGATGTGGGATTTCAATTACACTGCTGGCCACCCAAATTGCAACACCAAGAAAGACAAGAGATATCACAACATAATTTATTTTGTAGATAACATGTTGACCAAGTATCAAATGATTAATTTTATAGACTTCTGTGAAGTGTGGTTCCTGCCAAAATCAGTAGCCAGAGTAGCCGCCATTGTTGGAGATCACCGCTGCCACACGCCTCGGCATTGATTCAAAGAGACTTTGGATGTGTTCTTGGGGTACAGCAGACCAAGCAGCTTCCACACGTTGCCAAAGTTGATCTGGTGTGGCAGCTGGGGATCTTATCTGGGTCAATCGTTGAGCAACCATGGACCACATGTTTTCTATCGGCGAAAGATCTGGAGAGCGAGATAGCCAGGGAAGCAATTCAATTTGGCGATTGACGAAGAACACTTGGACAATGCGTGCCACATGTGGTCGCGCATTATCCAGTTGAAATATGGCTCTGGGCAAGCCCTGAAGGTAAGGAAGGACAACTGGTTCCAACACCTCGGAGATGTAGCGCTGGCTGTTTAAAGTACCGGCAATGCGTACTAGAGGAGTGCGAGAGTGATATCCAATACCGCCCCATACCATAATACCCGGTGCAGGACCAGTGTGGCGGTGCATAACGCAGCTGTTCAGCATCCTCTCTCCACGGTGTCTCCAGACTCGAATCCGACCATCGTGGTGTTGCAGACAGAAGCGTGACTCGTCAGTAAAGACAATTTCATTCCATTCTGCCGTCCACATCCTTCTTTCATCGCACTATTGCCGGCGGAGACGTCTGTGGTTCTGCTTCAAGGGTAGACGAAGCAATGGACGTCTTGCGGACAGACCAAGGCGTCAAATGTTATGCGCAGACCCTGGATGATGCGTTACAGACTGAATGTGCTGTGCTATGGTTCGTGTGATGTGGCTGAGCAATCCGTCACTGCCATACGCACAATATGCCTGTCATTACGTGAAGTGGTGCACTGAGGTTGATGCGATCGAACACATCGGTTCGTCGTACCCTCCTGCATCCAACGATCACATATCCGTATTACAGTTGTTTGGTTTCGTCCAACACGACTACCGATTTCCCTGAAAGATAATCCACAATCTCAGTAAGCCACTATCCTTCCTCTGTCGAACTCGGATGCTTGATCAAAAGATGATCGCTGTTTTCTACAAGGCATAATTGATCGTTTTTTTTTTTAAACCACAAGAAAAACACAATTGCCATATTTGAAATCGTCGAAATCTCCAAGCCTTAAATAGCGCTTTGAAGTGGCGCCACAGGCGCGCGTGATGTGCGTCTGCGCTGAAATTCTAATCATTTGCATATCTCACCTCCGCTAATGCATGTTGTAAATTTCATATTATTTGCATGCTTCCTTCAGGGTGTTGCATTTACGGTGGCCAGCAGTGTACTAATCATTACAGTAATCCCACATTTACGAAAATAGATGGGCTTTGGGAGTATAGTATTTTTTTTATAAGCAGCTTAAAATTAATTGACCAATTTGGTTACCTTAGGATTAAATTTAAAAGAAAGTAATCCATACCTTGCTATGAATCTAATTTGGCAAGTTCACTTGTATAAATTCCAATGCTTTCCATATCATGAAGGACAAAAAATATCTGCTTCAAAGAGCTGGACATGATGTTCACAAAGTAATTTGAGATTCCTTTCAGAATTATCTGGGCTGCTTGCTGCTTGGGAAAAGAAGAGCTACAGAGAAAATGAATAGATTTTTAGATATGTAAAATCAAAATTCATCATTACAAAATAATAAAAACATTTAGAAGAAGCTATATGAAAAGCACCAAATAAGAATATTTCAAAACTCAATGCAAATTGGAAACTGCAAAGACTATTAGAACAGTTTTAAGATAAAATAAGTTATAAAACAAGCTTTATATTACAGTTATTTTGGAAAATAAGAGTTGGGACAATATTCTTTGTAACAATAATTATTGGTGGCATAATGAAAAAACTAAGTGGTGCAAGATAAAAATTTTTAGAAGCATGCCAAAATATGTAACTTATTGGTAAATTACAGTTAAGTTGACATAAGAGCTCTTGTTATAATGCAATGATCACAATTATAAATGTAACATTGAAATAAACTAAGTACATTAAATGGGTAATAACACACACACACACACACACACATTGGGAGAAACAAAACACTACAACTAACTTATTTATCAATACCTATGAGCAAAGATGCTTATTTATGAAACATGAAATAATAAGTTTCATTGTTTTATGTTTTTCATATCTCTCTATATTGAAAAAAAGTTAATCCTATCGCAGGATTGAAAACTGTGTTGTTTAGCTTGATTCTTAGATGATTTCCCCAGAAAGTATGGATCAGAAAATTACTATATTACCATGGTTTGTTCAAAATTGTGCAGTT
This sequence comes from Metellina segmentata, assembly GCA_947359465.1. Lineage (NCBI taxonomy): Eukaryota > Metazoa > Arthropoda > Arachnida > Araneae > Tetragnathidae > Metellina > Metellina segmentata. The sequence continues at coordinate 53,918,312 of OX375882.1, read as the reverse complement.
AACACGATAAGGAGGATTTTTTTCTGATGCGGCTATTAGTTTAAAGGGGTAGGCAGTACTGCTAAATAAGTTTGTGCAAAAGGAGTTTTGGTTTGAGAAGCAAACCAAATGGGATTGCATAGCAATCACTGGGGTTTGGCAAGCGTTAGCAAGCAGAGGGTGGATCCCTCACTGTGATGTCATGGACCAGAAAGTCAAATTAGGATTATACGAATTATTAGGAGAGTTTAGCTGTCGCAGGAGATTGACTCTGCAAAAGGAGTGTTGGTTTGCGCAGGTTGGCGAGCATAAGCAAGTGGGGGGCGGAGCCCTCTAGTCATTTAAAATGGTCCATATACACAGAAATTAAGTATAAACAAAGTAATGTAAAAACATAAAACAAAAAATGGAGGTTTAAAGTTTAATCATTTAAAAGTAAAAACGATGATAGGTATCAGACCTCATAAGATTCAATAAGAAATTTGATATAAATGTAAGGACAGACCCTCGCGCTGTCTAGCAATCAGCCGGCATTCTTCCAGCTCAGTGTTCAACAGACTACAAAAGGGAACGATGTCCGACAAACTGTTCTGCAGACAGCGAAACCAGCTGACTTAGATGCTAAACTTTTAATGAACATTTGTTATTTGAAACAACTATGTTTTCGACGTCATTCTACAAATTATGTAAACATTACAATGGTGACCGTCTACTTGTTTGTCTTTCATTAAATGTTATTGAAATCTAGACATTTCGTTTTCTAAACTCCAAACCCACGTAAATTTGGTTTGGAGTTAATGGTACAAGTGCCATATTTGGCCCCAAGATGTGCAAAGTAAGTGTCAAGTAATTGTGAAAAGGAAGAAAGAGAAAGATCGCTTTTGCATAATGGAATTGCAACCCCATGTTTACTAGAGGCAGTAAACCCCATGGGAAAAGAATATATCAATAGGGTACCCTACGTTCGTGAAGCCTGTACCTAAGGATAGTATAAATTTGAAATTCAAATATATACATATATCTACCTAAAAAAATGCTTTATCTGTGCTCTTTACAGTTAGAAGAGATGCTAATTACTACCGATTTCTCCGTAGTTTCTACGGAAGTGAATCGGGTTACTACGGATTCCGGAATCGATGAGTCTTTTCTACAGAAAAATTCAATTTTATTTATTTTTCACAAAACATGATAGTTTGCTTATTTTTGTATTTTTCATTATTATTATATTTTTTTAGTAAATGGGAGAGTGCTTAAATTTAACTATTAAATGGTTTTTTTATACATAATTCTTTCATACACAATTATTCGTTCTATACTAGGGGTGCACAACCTTTTTGGGAGAAGGGCCACTTGCACCGTTGATTGAGACATGGGGGGCCGCAATTTAAGTTACAGCACAGACACAATGAAAGTGATACTACCCAATTATGTACAGCTGTTATTACATTTCATATGTATAGTAAAAAATAAGCACTTATTTTTTAAAGATTAAACTTACAAATGTTTTCTCAAAAAATCTAGGAGCTTGTTAAGAGCTAATTGTGAATAGTTTAAAAAAAAGTTAACAAACATTTGCAATGATCAATCATTTAGAATTACTTTTTAAATTGTGTCTCAAGAACGTCATATGTACTTCAGCAAATTATTTTAGGTTTGAATTTAATAACAGTGATAGTACAATGAGCAGTAAAGAGGAGTATCAGAAATTTTAATGATATCAGTAAAATAAGAAATAAAAATTACAGCATCAAATATATTTAATATTAAAATTTCTAGGGCATAAACAATAAATATGTTACAAATTGCTAATGGGATGGCTGATACTAAGTTTTACTAACTAATTTAGGTATGTTAGTTAAATATTCAATACTGCTAGTAGAAACTCTTAAGACTGATTCTAAATGTTTGTCAGTCAATTTGCTTCTTAACTTAAATCCTCTTGGAAGTAAAGTCAAAATTAGTTTGCGGGCCGCAAATTAATGATTCGCGGGCCGCAGGTTGTGCACCTCTATTCTATACTATAGGTTTTCATGTATGATATACCTAACTAATAATAAATAATAAAATGTGTTGCCTAAATGTTTCAAATTTGTAATTAAAGATTTGAATTAACAATATATGTGTGTTATTAAAGCCGATTAGACTTCTTAAATTTTTACTTGACTACTGAAAAATTCTTAAAACTACAGATTTTTTCCTTTGGTACTACAGAAAACTTCCATTGCAGGTTGGCATCTCAGCAGTTAGTAATAAAAGAAATAAAACTATACCATTAAAAATACAAAATTTTATCATTTATTATTTACTCAAATAAAATTACTTTTGTTACTCCATTCAAAAATTTTAAAAGCTTAGTTTTACCTTCCAGAGCTTATTGAAGGAATAGCAAGGGATTTTAAATTCTTTTCATCAGCTATTGATAGTATATTTTTTATAGCTTTTTCCATCAATTCAGCTGCATTTGAAGATCCATAAGAAGGCATATGGCAATGGATGACATTTTTTGCAAGAAAATTATGTCCTGGGCACATCACAGCTAGAATTAAATGCATTTATAAATTGAAAATAATTTTTCAATACACGAAACAGAAAAATTAATTTTTTTAATACAAATAATTCAGTTTATGAGCATAGCAATATTATGATAGCAAAAAAGCACTACTTACGAGCTGCGTGTTTTTCTCCAAACAGGGTTATATTACCATTAGTTTAAAATACAAAATTTTGTAAATAATACTAGACAATATTATTAAACAATGTGGAATTTCTGTTTTAAAATATTAGATATTAAACTGATCCTCGCGTTATATTGAGACTTATATGAATATTTGAATATTGAGTATTTGAATGGGTAGCAGAAAATGATGAATAAAATATAAACACAAAGCAATAAAATTATTATACCAGCAGCTACATCAAGTGGTCCATTAGATGAAAGTATATCCTTTACTTCTTGTTGAAATTCTTTACCACCAGATTTCTCTAATGCTTGGCCTAGAGGTGAAAACAAAATAAATTATTAAAACATAGCATGAACATATAAAGAATTACAAGGCAAACATGTTAAACAAGTTAAGTTTGATTGAAAAATGTTGTTTCTTAAATTTGATTGCATTTTCTCTATTCAACTGCTTCAGTGCTATGCGCCACTAGGTACATGGATATGTGTTGGAATTAATTCTGGTAACACTATATAGGTTTCATGCTCATTGTCTCTACTATTAAAAATACAAGTGTTTCTCTGTGTCTCTGTATGCAGTGTCCTGACAAATCTATGACACTTACGGCCATATTCACAAGTCTCGAGTTAACTTGAGGATCAGTTGATCCGCGGGTAAGAGTTAACTCGCGGATTATCAAGAACCGTATTCTCAAATGACAGGTTAAGTGATCCAGGGATTAAAATGAGACGCTTGCTGTGATTAGCTGCTACCATCTCCTCATGATCATGTGATATTGTTTATATTGGTTCTGACGCCCGAATCTGCATTCACACTGATCAAGCAAGTCTTTCGCCGTAGAATTGGTTCCAAATTGTGATTAAATAGAACACATACAGCATTTTAATTTGGGTTTGGGAAAAAATGCAAAGGTATTTAGTTTTTCAATTTGGATTTTTATGGAAACCTAAATTTTGTAAGAAAGGATTGTACATAATGTCTTAAGAAATTAATGTAATCCGATTATCTTTGTACTTGTCAGTATAGGTGTGTTGGTGGTGTTAAAATTAACTTGCATTGTCAAATTATCTTTCATTCGTAATAAATCAACAGAATAATTTTTATTCTACAGAGAATTTGTATATGCCATGGTCATATTCTACTATTCGCTCTCTCATTAGGTTCTACTCTGGCGACTCAGAATATAGTTCAAACCAGAACACATCTGGGCATATCTATTATAGAAAATGTAATCACGTTCTTGTTTTGATTCCTATAAGATCAGTTGAATGTGTGTCATCACAAGAATACTGTAATTTAGCATAGAATGAAATGTGTCATCCATTTTGTTTAGCTCATTTCCTTTACAAAAAGATAGTACTGTGCATGTGTTAACTCTTACTTGCGAGCTAACTCGCCAATTTTGGAGGATCAAAATGTAACACCTAAACGGCGCAGTGTGTCAATTTCGCAATCTATGCAGACAAAATTATTGCATCAAAAATACACTGGTTTTGGGTGATTTTAAGAAGCAGTGAGTGATAAAATACTGTTTTTGTGTATATTTAACGTTTTTAGTAACTATTTGGATGCAGAAATATGCTAAATTTAAAGAAGCTTGTCAACTTAGCTCCATATATTAAATATACTTCGATCAATTCTTAACGGTATATTTTGAAATTTTATATTAATATACGCCTCAGTAATAATCCCTTATATTAATAATGGTCAGATATACCCATAACAGTTCCATTTAAAAATAAAGAATAATTCGAAAACTAAAGGGGATAATATTTGAAAAATATTACAAAAACTAAATACTTGGAATCTCATCTGGGAAAGTTCTTAAAAAAATCAACCTTTTTGGAAACATTTGGCTGCGTTTAGTTTTAGACCTTTCTCGTAAACTTAAAATTAGTGGATCTGAGGTAAAGACTAATTTATTCGTATCAGTTCTTGACATTTTTATAGAAAATATTTTTCTTATCGTCTATTGTGTTTATTCTGTGTCTTGAACTTTTAAGAAGCAGACCAATTACCAATTGGAAGAATACAAGAAGTGAAATAACATTTCCATGGACCATTAACTTCCCTTGAAGTTAAATCTGCTAATTATTTGGCAAAAAGAAAATTAGATGGAACAATAAAGTCTAGTTGAGATTTTGACAAATATTTTTTTTACCCTCAATAGTACATTCAAAGGTATCAAAGAAATACTAAACACACTTTGTTATAGTGATATTTTTCTGAAAAAATTGCTGGAATATTTTTTGTTCAGCGCCATCACAGTCCCTCATTATATTTGTATTTTTGATATTACCTTTCGACAAAATCAGAATGAAGGATTGTTCATAAACTGTACTTAACCGTTTAACAGAGCATTAGATAAATGACTAGTTGTGAGTTGGGGTACAGCTGAAGTTTCTATGATAATCATCCTAGAAGAGTAACAACCATTTAGCTAATTTTTGTGTTATACGGAGTATACAAATTAGAGTTACTGTTCTTTACGTCATGTAATTTTATATTGGTGTACAGAAAGATTAATGTCAACTCTTAGCCCAAGCACAAGATTTTCAGATAATTTTACTGATGTTTTACTAAGACTTGGATCGTTTTCATAATTGTACCTCTTCCAGAAAAGCAGCAAAGAGATATCTGATAATTTGAAGTAGAATATTGTACACTTGATCACAGTCAGGATATAATGCATATGTAATGTTTTGGTGATGTACAATGATATAATGTGTTAAAAGTCTAGTTAAAATTTGAAAGCAGCAGTCGCGTAAGACGCTAATTAGCTATAAATTCAAAAGGACTTGCAAATTAATAAAATAGTACCCAAGAACCTAAAAGCACGTAAATATACCTTGATGAACAAAAGTTAATGATAGTATCTACTTAATAGTGCTAAAGAAAATATAGGACCTATACTTTTCAGTTTTCCTCAAAATACTAATACGCATTCGCCAGATTGGTTTTGCAGCCAACGCAGGAAGTTTGACTTTCAACCCCTGTATATCCTGTTAGGAGGAATTATCTAGAAAAATAAAACTGTGGTCTTGCTAAGGGGACATACTACTTTTAAGATATGATGTCTTTTTGACAATCTGTGACACTAAGAAAATTGAATTTTGTCCACCTAGAATCAAAAATGACACACTGTGCGGTGGTTTAAACCACGGATCAGACATTGTGAATATGGTTTTTTGGATAACCCAGGGATTATCATTGATCCGCAAGTTAACTTGGACTTGTGAATATGGACATTATAGTAATGAAATTTGGCACACAAATAGTCCTAGTGTTTTGCAAATTTTGTGTCCAACATGAATTTAAAAATTTAATCTAGAATATTTTTAAATCAGTTTATTGGCATTTAATTATTATTGTTTTTTTTTTTAGAATGGCAACAGTATAAAGAGATCAAAGATTCTAAATTTATTTTTTCCCTTTCATTTTCCAAGCAAAGATTTCAGTGCACCAACAAAAAAATAAACAGTTTTAACTGGAGTTCTGGAGTTTTTCTTTCTATATCCTGGATCGTTAAACACAGAGTAAAAATTGTAACAGATTTTAAATTTTCTGAAAATTTTACATCAGATTGATACCTAAAAATGAGATTTTTTAAAAATAATTTTTTAACTGAAACTTTTTAATTTTTGCAATACGAATTAGGGGCGCAATACACCAGTGATCCAAAGAAAAGAACTGTCATGGGCAACTCAGTGTTGGTCACACAGTGACTATTAACTAATAAGTTTTATGCATCAGTAATGCTATTTACTTGTAGTATGAGTAACAGGTTTTCATGAGTTGTTAAAACTTTGTATAGAAATGTTTAACTCAACAATTAATGCTACATAAAATTAAAATGAACATTAACTTTGCACACAAAAATGGTCATATAAAATAAACTATTGTTAAAATAGCAACAAAAAAAAAGTGATCAAAACATGTGGTAAATTTATCCAGCAAATACGGAAAAGTAGCAAGGGGGATTATTGTTTGAGAATATGAATTTAAAGTTTTATATTATGATTAGAATGAAATATATAAACCTCTGACATGCAAGCCTATCAAATTCAAATGTTTATGTCAGAATGTCTAAGGACTATGAGTATCATTGCCTGGAAACTAGATCACACAAAATCATATTGCTACCTATTTCATTTAATATTTATTTTAGAATTTGAAAACCCTATGCTGACATGGAATATTCTTTTCTAATAGATTTATTCAGATGATCCTTAACATTATCAGTCAAATCTTTATTCAGTAACTTCTAAGTTTTCTTGGCATGTTCCAAAGCCAAAATTATATTTTGGCACTTACCTACATCATTACTCATATGTAATGAAGCATTTGTGGGATGAAGAACAGCATCTGCTGTAACACTGATGATATCACCTTGTATCACAATGAGCTAGAAGATGAAACCACAAATTAAGAAAAGTCTTGAAACAAACAAATACAAATTAGAAAAACTGTAATAATGAATAAGAGTATATTTTTAAAATACAATACCAAAATCAACAAACAGAGCTTTTATCAGTGTTTTTCCAAGGTCATCACTCATCACTTTAGCAGTTATGAATAGTATTAATCGACGGTAGTACAAGTTATACGTTCTTTTTCAGAAAATTCTGTGCTACAAGTAGAATCAGCAAAAATCCCTGTCATTTAGGTTAATTAATAGCCAATAGGGAAGCACAACACTGTTTCGGGAAAGAAAATCGTTCAGATATTTTACAGTTAAAACTACTCTATAAAACATCCTCATCAAAACCAAGGTTGCATGATTGCAATAAACAAAGACTGTTGATTCAGAATTTTACAATCAAGACCATTTTATGAGCATTGTACACCTTAATCTAAGCAGAGCTTTGGGGCACCACTGGTATCATTAAGGCCTTTTGGGAGGTCCAAGCCCTTTAACTTTATCCCAGGTGCACTCCCAAATCAGGAATCCCTTGGAGTAAAACCAGAAATCACATTGAGTGATGGCTATAAACAGTGTCTCCTGCAATTTTGAGACATATGAGGGCATACAATCTTTGTTTTTATCTGCAATAGGAGATGATTATTTTTATAGCGGATAAGAAAGATTGAAATATCTCCTGTAACTCAGAATTGTTCCCATCTCAACTAGCCCAAGAGGTAGTATTTCTGTTGCAAAAAGGTAGCAGCAACAAATGCACCAACAAAATTCTGCCTTTATCACATCAATTATGCCATGACACTATAGACATTTTCTATGTCTGTAGTGGCATTGTTTAATCCTTTATGTTCCAATCTTAAGATCAAACTATTGAGATAGCGTGTTATGGGTCAACTCCCTTCTAATTGAGTTCCTTTCCATATTCCTGAAAAAATTATTAGCATGTCCCCTCACACAGAACAGAACAAGTTCCCCATCTAGTTTTCTTCCTAGCATAACATCACTTAGTTCAGAACAGCCTCTCTTAGTCAAAGGGAGGGAGAGAAGAATATTTCCTCATTGCTTTCCTTATTCAGGTCAGTTTCCATTTACTGAACTAAGTACAATAACATCTCCTCAGCAGTCCACTAATTGAGTTGTTTGTCTCATTTATACTGCATACAGCATAAATAGAATAAGGAGAAAAAGAAGTATGCTATTGACATCTAAACGCCTTAAATGTGTACCATGTGAATATCATCAACACACCTTAAATATGTGACTGTGCTACTTGGGATCATGTTTTTATCTTCATATAAAAATTAATGGGAATCCTTGGTAATTTTTACTCATTAATATAATAATTAACCTCTCTTCCAGAGGGTTAGTTACTCTACCATATAAAGTTCATGTAAGAAATTAATGCAATCAGAAAGTTCATGCAAGCTCTATTTCAGAGGGTATGGGCTACAGGTTCCTTGTCTCATTGCGTCAAAAGTGACCTTTTGCAAGAATGCCTTGATCATGAAATTCAACAACTGTTTTGATTTCTATCCAAAAAAAATACTATTATAGCTGTTTATTCAACATTGCCTATTGCAAACAAGAATTATTTACAACCAAATTTGAATTGATAGTCAAAACATTAATTATTTAGGACCCTTAAATAGTGAGTCATGGAACCTTTAGGCACTCAGTCTATTAGGCTCACTGTCTAAAACTACGACTATCACGTTGAAAGAAAATTGTAAGAAATTTAACCCTCCAAAATTATATTTCTGTGCATTTGTGTGTGGCACTTAAAAGGATCCTAAACACAATAATAAACAACAAACAATTCATGTATGACTATGAAAATAAAATTCGATAAAGGAAAATATATGAAAAATACCTTTTGACCAAGGAAAAGCTTCTTCTCAGAAAGAACTGTTATAGCACCACTTTGATTGCTAATAGAATTAAGGGCATCTTTGCTAGCCTAAAAAGTATTTAATTGTTAAGACTCTATTTTTAAATGAAGAACAAATAGAACATGAGCACAATGAATGGATATAGTGAGAAGATTTTTGCAGCATGAAAACCAGTGTTTTGGAGAGGATAATCACTGGCAATGAGACCTGGTGCATTATCGAGTCAAAAAGCAACTAAACCATTTAATGGAAACACCCACTTGTTTGGAGCACTCAAAGAATTATGTAGCCAAGGATTTGGTAATAAGGTCAAGATGGCAGTGCACATTTGAATCAATACCGATGACCAGAGAAATATCTTTTTTTCTAAGGAAATCGAAATCAGTACGCTTCTGAATTGCTTGAAGTAGTGTACAGCAGTAATACACTCTATAACAAAAAAAATCGACACACCAAGAAGGAATCATCCGATTGCTTTGAAATTTCGTATGTAAAAATGTTTTTACCAAATATGCAAATGATTAAAATTTGGTGTCCAATGAATGAATAGTGCGATCTCCAGCACATCGGAACTGCGCATCCAGCAGATGTGTATAAGGAGTTGTTCTTGAACTGTTGTTATAATTTTTTGCTGCATTGCGATTTAGGATACCTTTCAACGACTGAAAAAATGCCTCGCCGCAGGATTCGAGCTCATTACGAGCAATTTTCAGAGTTTGAAAGAGGTTGTATCATTGGATTGAAAGAGGCAGGTTGGGCAAATCGGAGAATCACTCGTCATGTGAGTCGAAGCGATGCGGCTATTAGAAGATGCTGGCAAGAGTGGGTGGACAATGGCAGATTTCAGCGTCATGATGGTAGCGGTCGACGTAGGGCCACAACAGATCGCGAGGACAGAGTGATTGTCAGATCAGCTGTCACAGCATCTGATTCATCGTTATCAACCATCGGTCGTGCGACCCACACACGAGTGTCCAACATGACCATTCACAGATGGCTGAGAAAACTAAATCTACTATCGTACCGACCGTTACGCCACCTGCCACTCACGCCTGCACACTGTCGAGCCAGATTACAGTGGTGCATGGCTCGATCAGGCTGGAATGATGCTGACTGGGGATGTATAGTCTTTAGCGACGAATCCCGCTTCCAGCTGTGTCCTGACGATCATCGAAGACGTGTCTGGAGACGCCCAGGACAGCGTGCCAATCCTGCTTTCACTGTTGCAGGCTACACGGGCCCTCAACAAGGAGTTATGGTCTGGGGTGCCATTTCCCTTGATAGCCGGACCCCTTTGGTCGTCATTAGAGGTACACTTACTGCACAGCGGTATGTTGACGACATTCTGAGACCTGTTTTGCTACCGTTCCTTTCACAGTACCCTGGGCCTATTTTCAGCAAGACAATGCTAGACCACATACGGAACGTGTGTCTATGAACTGTCTTCAAGCTTGTCAAACACTTCCTTGGCCACCCAGATCACCAGATCTCTCTCCGATCGAGCAAGTCTGGGATATGATGGGAAGGCGACTGCATCTGGTAGGGAATGTTGATGACGTAGTCCAACAATTGGAGCAAATTTGACAAGAAATACCGCAGGAGACCATCCGGGAGCTTTATCGGTCTATGCCACTATGCCTCTGAAATAAATCATATAATTGTTCTGAAATTTTAATCATTTTCAATTCTGTACATAATTTTCCTATCCACCAATTTTTGTCTCCATCGGACAACTCCTTCAAGTTGTGTGTGGATTTTTTTTGTTATAGAGTGTAAATACATATGTTGAAAAATACATATTAACTGGACATAAACTTGTAGTCCAATTGTAAAAAATAAAATTACCTTTACTTTTTAAACTGCCTTCATATATTAGTCAATTAAAATATTTGTTGGGGGTTGTAATAAAAGTTTTTTTACAGTAATTAATCAAACTTTGTAACAGTTTTAGCTAAAATATTTCATCAACACCAAATACTTTTTCATCCCTCTACAGAGAATACACGATGAAATTATATGTGTTATCTTGTACAAAAATATGTTATCAAATGCTCCTTTCTTTGAGTGGTTAAAAAGTTCATTACATGCTTTGTTTCTTGTCTTAAAATGATAAACCAGGTCCAGAGCCATTGATGAATGGTGTCAGGGGGGCAATTAATTGCATATAGTCAGGAATAAAATGGGGAGACTCAAACAGTTTGTTTCCAAGTTTAAATAAACAAGTCTAGCAATACATTTTCTGATCGTATTAATTTTATGCTTATTCATTCTTTATGGATTCTTTTAGTGATTGAATTAAAATAAACTTATGAATCAGTAGTTTGTTTTAATTTATATTAAAATAGTAATAAAAAAAAACACCCATCAAAGCCAAAAATGATTCATTTGGAGAACCCATGGGAATAGAATCCTTCCCAAAAATATTTTGTAATTAAAACACAAACAAATATGTATGTTGAAGCTCATTATATATTAAAAAAAAACTGTTAGTAGTACAGGTGAAATATTCATCAAAATACATCAAAAGTATGAAAACAGTCGAAAAATCATTAAACATAATGTATTTTAATCTTACAAGATTTGGGAGTTAGAAGACTGGATGATCAAATTATTTCATGACAGGTGCTCGATAAAGGGCATTCATTTAGAAAAATAAATGTTTTTGAGGAGAGGGCAACTTGATGAGGTTTGCAAGCAAACAGTTGATACCTTAAGAAGGTCTCATCATTTGTGACCTTCTTCTCCAAAACACTGAAATATCATTTTTTTAAACAGTTAAAATATACTTAAACTTCAATTTTTACAAATATGTTATGCAAATTTATTAAAAATCAGTTCCAAATTCATAATATTTACCTTTCCCTTTCCTTTCCCCTTTACTGTTGCAGCAGCAGATGCCTTTCTTGTTATAGCTATCTTTTTAGGGGCTGTATAAACAGGTTTGGCTTTTTTGGAAGTAGATGGAGCTGCAGGCGAGGGAGGGCCAGAACGAGGAGAAGGCATTGTCGCAAAACGACCTTTCTTCTTAGCCAACAACTCTGGCTGAATTCTTGGTAAAACACCTCCAGAAGCTATAGTAACATTCTTCAACAGCTATCCAAAAAATTAAGTATGTTTAAATTTTACAAATTATATTTCAGTAACTTTTTATAAATATGTTCATATTTACAACTTGCGAAATGTACACAAAAGAAAAAAAAAAGGAGATGTAAATTAGAACAGATTAGATTCCAGATTTAACTGAATCAATTGAAGCAGAAGGTTAGATCAAAATTAAGATACATACATTGCATGATACACCCACTCACCCAAAAAATTACATAATGAAACGTCGTGAGAAGAATATAAGTGGGGTGTGGCTTGTAGGCAATTAAAACAGCTTTTAAAAATACAGCACATTTAATTAATTACTAAACATATGTACACTTTAAGGCTATTTCGAGGCTAACATAAAAAATCATAATTACAAATATGGTTTCAGTCCTGCGGTTTCATCGGAGCAGTTCAGCTCTGCATCCGTTCACGCTCACACATTCAACGTTGATTCATTCACAATCTCTTCTTCCAGGGGGGGGGGGGACCACACACAATGTCACTTCGCTTCTCATTTTTACGAAGCGCGACAGTTCAAAGACGAGGGGCTACCTCGTATTCCTCTAACCCCATCCAGTCATAAGTTCACCAGCCGATCCTCTTCGACAGTGAATTCAACTAACAGAGGAAATCTCGAAGAGGACCATCATGAAACTGCTGCAAGGGGACCCCCCCATGATGCAACAATAAGCAAATCACAACTAACAGATAAAATTGACGGTAAGCCTTATTCTTGATTATAATAAAAAGAAAACAATGCATGCAAAAATTAAGCGGAATAAGCATTCAGTATTTACACAACAAAAAATGGAACCCTTACAAACAATTAAAATAAAATGTTAATATTTCATAACAAATACTTAACGTACTAAAATAAACAAAAACAATTAATTTCCTAATAAATAAAGAAATATTAAGAAACATACCTTAAAATTACATGACTGGATAGAATATATTTAATGACAGTGCAAACTTCACAGAAGTTTCTTTCTTTTCCACTTTTTGCGATCTATTGTACAAATAATAAACGTAATTACAGGTGGTTAGGTATATTTTTTCATTGTAATTTTTTTTAAGTTTTTAGGATTTTTTGAAAGATGATGAACTATTTCTTCGCTACCTGGGTTCACCCCCCCCCATGTGGACCTAGACTCTTTTGCCTTAAAATAATCTTTCTGAAAAAATTGGTAGTTAAGAACTTGGGAATATATACATGGATGTCTAAGTTTCCGATTGACACCAATAGATGGCTGTATAAATCTGTAATTCCTGTGGAATATTTATTATTTAAAAGCAATTTAGAAGAAATGGCGTTGACTCAACATTCGCGTAAAAGTAAGTAAATATAATTTGGTTTTAATGAATTTTAAATCCTTTAGTTAATGTGTTTTAGTTGATAATTTCTTTAAATATGTGATGAAATAGTTTATTTAACTTAAATCTGTATTTTGTGCATTTGAAAGCAAGTCTTATACAGGTCCACATAAGTGGACACGAGTACTTGGCGGTTAAAATTTGCGTTGTTATCTTGTACATTTCGTCCTTTTAAAAATTTAATGAACAGTCTGTTTTGAACTGTAACAGTATTTTAACATATCTTTATCATTTTTAAATTAAAAATAGTATAACATTTTTCTATTATCTAAAAACTTTATTTTGATAATATTGATTTGATTTTTAGGCAAAAGACTACCTAATATATGTAGGAAAGGGTTGCGTTTCCACTGAGAACATGAAAGTTTTGCGCCTTGGAGGAAGCATTGTGAACATATTGTCTGAAATTATCCCCTCAAACTGGCAACATGTAGTATACACTGACAGGTACTTCACTGGCCTGAAATGTGCTAAGTATCTCCTTGAGAAAGAAAGTTTTACAGCTGGTAGGATTAGAACAAACAAAACTGGAAATGCCCAAAATAAATTAAAATTGGACAAAACATTACAAAGAGGAGAGTGAGATGAACTCGTAAATAATGATGAAAAACTATGCATTTTAAAATGGAAAGACAATAAACGCGTTTTATTTTTATTGTCATATTTGAGCAGTGAACATGTGTCAAGCTGAATGAGGTGTTCAAAGGAGGAGAAAAAAATTATTGTACTACAGTCAGTAGTTGTTCAGGCCTATAATAGCTCAATGGGTAGAACCAATTGATGTGACCACTATTTAGCCTATTATTGGTGTACTATGCGAACAAAGAAATGGCCAGTAAGAGTGTTTATTCATTTTAAAGATCTGATTATTTCTAACTGCTGGGTATGGTATGTGTGCTATTACAAAGCAAATGAATTAAAATTCTTAAACCTCATTGACTACCGAATGCAGGTGGCACAAGCCCTCTTTAAATATGAGGGAACATTAAAAAACAAACATGTTCAGAGGAAAAGACTCCAAAAAAGCAGAGGAAAGTTGTCAATCAACAAATCACAAAAGTTAAGACTTGATTATGTAGGCCATGTGCCAAAATTTATGGGTAATAAACATGCATAAAAGTAGGGTTAGCTGGATGCAAATCCAGGACAAGAGTTATGTGTACAAAATGTCAAATGTACCTTTGAATCGTGAAAAATAACAGTCATAAAATACCACACACAATAAAAATTGTTTTTGTGTCTTATTTCCTACAAACATTGTGTTACTTTAAAGTGCTAGTGTGATAAAGCATGTACAAAATTTATGTTTTGTAGCAATAAAATGACCTATGTAAGTCAAAAAGCACTTCCCAAAACAAAAAATCACATGGAAAAAATATTAGTGGTTCTAATGTTATTGTACTTATAAAGTGATAAATAATACAGCAATGTACAAAAAAAAATGCATTCTTAAGCAATATCTTAGCATTTGAAAATTATTAGGCTTTCAGCTTTGAGACCCTAGGTACACATACATATGTGTACCTAAAAGTTTTAGCCCTCTATGATGCCAACATCTAAAAGAAGAATTGATGTGAGAACTTTGAAGTATTTCATAATATTTATCGGAAAAAAAAGGATTTTTAAACAATATTTATATGGCTGGTAGCAAAGAGGTTACATGTAGATTTTCTTTTCTGAACAACAATGTTCAGTGTAGTTGCTTTTCTTTTTATCTTTTTGACACATTTGTTCAGCTGCATCAAGCATTCCTTGAGCAATGCACATTTGAACTGGGTCTTGCTTTTCTATAGCTTTTTTTAAGCGGTCATTCCCTTCCTTTAATAACGAATCTGTTGAAGACTGCATCATTTTAAATTGTTTCTTTTCTCTCATGTAATTCTTTTTCTAACAATTCTAGTTTTCTTCTTTCTTCTTCTTTCTCTCTATCTTCTTTTGTTTTCTGCTCCTTTAATTTCTTTTGTTCCTCCAAAAACTTGAAGTAGGATTAAAAGAAGTGTATGCTCTACTCAAAAGCTTTTTGGTTATTAGCACCTTCGAAACATTCTCAAATTCCTTTACTGCATCTTGGATATCCAATCTGGCATTTCACATTTTTTCAGACATCGCCGACTTCTCTTCAGAGAGGACACGTTGTGAATTCAAGAATCCTATGTCAATGTCACTATTACCATGACTGAGAGTAAGACAAGTTTTCAGAGGAAATGATACATTTGGATATTTTTTTTCACCAATTGCTCTTCTTTTTTCGACTATGTTTCTCCATATGTGGTTAATTCTAATGAGTTTTACATCTTTACTAGGTACAAAGTCAGTTTGCAAAACAAGCCACTCGTCTCTTATTTTTACTTCATTGATATCAAGAAATGATAGGACTCTTGCAATATTGCATGCATACTTTACACTCCTTTCTTTAGAACTTCAACTGGTTGTAAACATTGAAAATTTGAGAGAAATTTTCGACTACTCAATGAAGTTTTTTTTTTAAGATAGTTAAATGCTGCTAAATAGTGTTCCTGCATTTTATATTTACATGTAATTTGATCAGAACTTTTTAGATCAACGATCAAGTGCCTGATCTTTTGCCCAGAATATACCTTTGCTATAGACAATAATTGCTCAATAGAAATAAGTTTATTCACATTTGTGTCCTTACAAATTCTGCTGGCACGTTTTTTCAGTTATACCTTCAACTCGGAGTATAAAATGTGGATAAGTGGTACTGATGTTTGAAAAAATTTCAGAAAGGGTTCAAATAGCTCAACACAGTCCAAAACGAAGAACTTCATCATTGATTATTCTTCATACCTTTCAATATACTCTGGGTCCATACGACCCAAGTATTAAGAGTTTTCTCCTTGTAAGCACAGCCTCAGCAATAATGATAAGTATCTGTTTTACAGTGTCCTCAGCAGTTGAATGACCTAAGAATACAGGTTTTAGGTGATGGTAGACTACTTCACACTTCTCTTTGGACCAAAACCTTATGGCAATCTGCGATTCCTTTTGCTTGCTATGGTTTGAGGTTTCATCATAAAGCAATGTATATGATGCAGCTTATAATCGATAAGCACAAAAAAGTCGGTGAAAATAATTGAAAAAATTGACTGCCCGTATTATATCAATTTACTCTAATATTCAAGCATGGCTAAAATCAATTATTATGCATTGACGATACTGAACAATTATAAATTGATTAATCAATAAATGTAGCATATATATCAATTAATTGATAAATGTATCGCACATATTGATATTTTGGTTATTTTCCAAGAGAAAATCGCCTTGCAAAGAAAATAGTTCCTGTTTTTTGCCAAAATAGTTGCTTTTGATGATTTTCAATGTTCATTTTCTGAAAAAAGTATTCATAGTCACCTTGCCTTGAAAATAGTCACTTTAGTCGCATTTTTAGTTGCCTCTGGGAGGCCTGTTTACCAGTGATTACATGTAGAAACTAACGAGTATGAAATTTCTGATGTTCTCAGAATTCAAAATGAGAAAAAAATTATTATTTTCATACCAAATGAAGTTCTTCATCATTAGCCACAGCAAGAAGAATATGTCGTGGTGTAACTCTTCCTTTTTTGTTGTCTCTTGCAGCATTCCCAGCTAATTCAAGAATTTCAGCTATTGAATAAATATAAAATAAGATTTAATAAATTGTTACAATACTTGGAAAAAAGTAGTTTTAATTGTTCTATAAATAGCTTTATAAAATAACTTTCTTTAATACATTTACAAAAAATTATGTTATTTTTATTCAAAATTTTGTTGAAAAAGCATCATTAATAATGACCATTTTCAACTGCAATGGAACTATAAAACTCCATTAAACAATTAAAATAAATCTAAAAGTTCTCAATATGTTCACTTATAAACTCTTTGTATAAAGGCAATTCAGAGGTCTGTTTAATTGGTTCACACAAATCAAAATTTTAATTTTGACTATTAATACAAGCTTAAATGCTTATTTATGTAAACAAGAGCATTGTTTACAGCATATTAATTAATCATCAGACTTTGCTGTGTTGAGAATATCTAATTATAGAGGACTAGCCATATAAGAATTGTTATATTTTAAGGGTTTACGAGAAATAAAATCTGATGGCATGCAACTCTCTCAACATTTATGAACCTAGTAAAAAGGACCTAATTAAAATAATGAATATTAAAATAAAAGCCTATAAAAATTTATACACAAAATTTCACTTTATAAGATGCTCAGCACAAAAAAAAACCTAGAAATACACTGACATCTCTTTAAATTACTTTTGATTATGTTTCACCATATCAATGTTGGTTACAAATAATTTTTAGAATAGTATATTTGTGAGTACCTAGAAAAGAGTGAGATCAACTTCAGTTTTTTCAAATATTCCCAGAATATACCAATCACATACCAACTAATGTGTTATATGAACAGAAAAATTTATAAACATTGAAATCTAAAAATGTTCGTAACATGTTTTCAGGTGTCTTTTTAAACATTTGATGGAGATATTTTTCTGAATTACTTTATTTTACTTTTTGAAAAACAAAACAAACTATACAATCAATGTACTTGTTAAACAGTTTTAATCACTATCATTGCAAACAGATAAAATAGTAGCCTTGTTACTATCCGAATGCTAAGAAATCAAGATACGTTCATTTCAAAGCTGATTAAAATATTGAAACCATAAAACATTACGATGAATAAAATTCGAAATGCAGCACACTTCAAAAATAGTTATTCCATAAGCTTATTTTTAACTTCGAAATTCAACAGTAGTTTAAAGATGAAAAAAAGCAAAAAACTTCTAAAAATGTAATTGAATCATCTGATAACACATAAGTTTCAATAAATAAATTTTATTCTAATAAAATGTCCAGTAGTTTACCTGTGAGATACTCAATTACGGCTGCCATATAAACCGGCGCTCCAGCGCCGATTCGTTGATGATGAGTTCCATTTCTCAAATACCTATGAAATCGTCCCACAGGAAATAATACTCCAGCCTTTGCAGATCTCGATGTCGCTTTACTTCGTTTTTTGCCCCCTCGAGCAGACATATTTATTTACTAAGAAAATATAAGAAACAGAAACCTTTCTCAGCAGACAACCAGCCAAATAACCACACACAGCATCCAACTGACGGTTACAGTGTCGTTCACAAAAAGTAGTTTTGATTGAGGTAATTAGACATTTTAAGTAACGTCAATATAACAACATAATGACAACACAACCTGAATGTTTTGATGAATGAATTTCAACTTGTGTGCTTTATATCAAGAATACGTTTATAAATAATCGTCAAGGAATGAAAATACAAGCGAAAAGTTTCTAATCATACTTGATTATCCAGAAGAGATAAAATATATCCATCAAAGCTTAACGGAATTGAACCTGTAACCTGTAACTCCTGAGCTGCTAATTTTGGTTTGGTTTCTCACTTAGTGTTAGGATTTTAGAGTACGAAAGCAAATTAGACCATTCTCTGAGTTTACTAGACTCTTAACTACAAAATTACATCTGCATTAAATCAGGAATTATCAGCTCACAACGGGCTATAAATGACGGTCTGGGATCAACCCCCCCCCTCACACACAAGGCTAGACGAGGTCTATGGGATAAATGAGGAAGGAAGGTACTTGAATTTACGTCGCAGCAGTGAAAATCAACGGGTGGTCTGGAATTAATTCTCAAGGAAGATATGCCCTCTTGAAAAATATCACTCAACTTTTTTCTTCACACCATGAATCAGACTTTTTGACCATTGCAGTTGAGTTTCCAACTAAATCTCGATGTATGAAATATTCGCAACATGAATTTTTAAGGAAGTTCTTAGATTCTAATAGCTTTCTTGAATTTACCAAATCATCTCTCACTTTTGAAATATTTAATGACCCTGGAATTGTAGAGGCGTTTGCTGCAAAGTTAAATGTAGATATCGCTAGTGTTTTGTGGTAGGTTTTTCCTGAACATATTTTCCATAACCAGAATTGTATGTCTTGTGTCTGGGGCAGCATGACCTTTGCATCATAACACCCTTTTCAACCATAACCAGAAATGAAAGCTTCGTCTTCTTGTGGTTTGATTAACACTGAAAATTGCTTTCATCCCTATGCATATCTCAGGTAGGTATTTAATAAACGTCGCACTAGAGCAACACAACGGGCTATTGTTATCTTATAATTCGATTTATGTTCTTCAAAATTGATAAACTATTTAGAGGAATATCAAACTCTAAAACTACATCTTTTACTCTCTCTCAACTTCACTGATTGTTTTCATTTCATTGGATAGACATTTAAAACATATGTGGTTGAGAAGGGCTAAAACAATTTTCATCTTTATTTATATCAGAATGATTGGATTTTCCCTGTTGTACAGAAACAGTTTGTCTCCCAATGGACATTGATACCTCGTCGCTTTGTAATTGCTACTAATCGAATCCTACATGTACTAATCAAGTTAGGGTGACTCATTTCTTTTGGTTAAGAGATTTGACATACTGGGCACATTTCTAGTTATTCTTCAAAATTCATTACTGTTGCCTACTTTCATTTCAGTTTCCCACTAGCATATCATCAGTTGATCTGTGATCAGAATATTCAAATACCACTAAGGCTTTACTTTGCTAAAATCAGAATTAAGTATTTAGAAATTGTCTTTTTTTGTGTTTCTGATGATCACCTTTATGAATTTTAACAAAATATAATACAATTTCTTCAGTTTTTATGAACAATGAATTGTGATTACCACTGTTATACTACTTTAAAATTTAAAAGAATCAAAAGTGAAGTCAGTATGAGTAAAAACAGATGGAACTACCTTTGGAGTTTTGAGTATTAGTTACTGATTGATATGAACATGAGGATTAATAGTGAGTTTTGTTAGACAGACCCTTATATATGGTATATTATTTCACGTGAACTTAGTAATTCACTGAAGTTTTGTTATTTGTGCTTAGTTAAAAAGTTGTTTCATTGTCAAGATAAGTTTACGTAAGATTTCTCATTGAAATCAGGATAACACTAAATTATTTTCAGTGAAACTAAAATATCAACTGCATGCTAAAATTTCTAGCTAATTAATGAACTAATTATGTTCTGAATTGAATGAAATAAGAATTAATAAAATACAGTAATCATAAACTATTGAGTGTATTGCAGTGATGATAGTAAACAAATAAAAAATTGTATGTATACCAAAGTGTATTACATAAAACTATAAAGCAGCTCAAGTTTTTGAACTGTTCACATAAAAGAATGTTTCAATATGAGTGCAGTCTATGGCCGATGCAATATCCCGTTTCTTTTACTACACATTCATCAACATTTACGAATATTATTCCAATGACTTGCATAATTTGTGGGGATTTACAAGTAACTGGAATGTTAAATGAGTCACAACTAGGATACATCCATTTGTTTTTGAACTGTGCAGCTGTCAAAAAACTGTTTAGGTGCTCTATATTTTTATGATACAGTTAGATATGTTCTATGGTACACTGAAATGCCCACAAGAACAAATGATCACCAATATCACTTTTTTCTATCACATATTCCCAAGATCTATCAGATATTTATTTTTTCCTCAATATGAGGTTGCAAAATATTTCCACAGAAATGAAGCCTTCTCACATTAGTGTTACACAGACCACATGCATTCCTAAACTGGTCCTAAGACATGGATGGTTAAGGAACACTGGGTTCAACGAAACCATACTTGGTAGTTGTTGATTGTTTCTTGTCTAAAAATCCACTGCACACTTTCATCTTCACGATTTTACCCAAAATAGTTCATGTTAAGAAAAAAAATATATATATTTCTTGGGAAAATCAAATGATGAATGTAATAAAAAAAAAATTATAATAAAGAAAAATGCAAAGCACAAAACATTCTAGCAATTCCTTATAATTTTTTTTTATTCTACAATATGAGACATTAATAACATCTGTGCAGCAGCTGTATTAAGCACCTTTAAATCCAAAATAAGAAATGTTTTATATACAAATTTATTTTTGACAACATACAATCATTGTACACAAAACAATGTGACCTCACTGACTACATCAATTTTAAGCTAGATTAGAAACACAAGAGACAAACATTGATAAAGAGCAATAGTGATAAAACAGAGGGATACATATTTAGGAATAGCAGTATTGCATATGAACAATATAAGACTAAATCTTAATGAAAATATGAATCACATTACAAGTATAAGATAATACGGAATGCTCAATGATTAAAAAATAAAAGTAAATTGAGGGAAAATAGCAATTAATATTGTATATATTCCAATCTTAAACATAAATGTACTAAATATATGTAATAAACATTTGATGGAATGGAATGCTAAGAACATATAGGGCAGCAGTTAAAATTACTAAATGCTAGATTATATATATATATAAAACAAGGGCAAAACAAGAAACAAACACGGTACAATGATTTTTTAATCTAATACGTACATATATATACAGTATTACTGAATGTTTATATTTTAATTATCACAGTCCAATCGATATATATTACAAAAATGACCAGATTTTCTTAATTATTTGTAATTACAATCAATATTGATTTAAATTTTTATCAAGTTGTAAAATTGGGAACTAATTTTAAAATGCACACTTAAATAGTAAAATATTTTTAAAATTAAAGTTCTCAGAATGCCATGAGATTAAGAGTTCATAAAACAAAGAGGATACTGAATACTGTTTGGTGAAAATAAACTGCAAATCACTTTTCTGGAATGATACTGCATTTATTAGCAAAATAAAACCATAACACAATTTTTAACAATTGCTCTTGATTTAATTCATCACAATGAGAAAAGACTTCAAAAAAAGAAGAGTAGCATCCATAAATGCATAACAGCTTTAATATGATTCTTATATTATATACATTGAGAACACATAAAAACCTATAAGCACATTAAACAGAAAAATAACAGAACTTATATAAATTAAAAACTAGAAAATTTTAATGATGTTGTAAAAGCTTATAGTTCAAGAACATACATACTTAATTTCAGTAACTTCTAACACATTCAATCAGTTTGTGATAAAAATATAAATAATTTTAGCTAAACAGTTTTGACTCAGGAATTAAAATAAATTTTTAAAAATTGCAAAATAACGAGCATGAAATCATAGAGTAAAGTATTATTTACTGTAATTATAAAACATAAAATAAGTGAAACAAAAATATTACACAATGCAATAAATAAAAATGAACTAAAACAGCATATTTACAATCGGCTATAAAATGTTTGTTTGTATATTGGATGAAACGGGGGGGGGGTTTAGCTAGTCATTTTTTTCCTCTCCTATGCAAGCTAATTAAACTGGAAGAAAAGTGGGTTTTTTTCCAGATAATTTATTACTTCATGTGATAGCTGATAGATAAAATCATACATAACTATAACATAACAAATTATTCTAAATAGCTGAAATAAAACTAAAAATTATTTTGAATTACATAAATTTTTTTTCTGAAAATTCAAATGAAGCTTCTTAAATTTGCTAGTTATTTATTTCAGAACAATTTATTTTTGTAATAAATTAATGATTGTTAGAGTATTCAAAGTGAATAATTTTTAGGTAAATAAACACAATTTTTGTATACTAGTAATTTTAACTGTAAATATATTGCATTTTTGCACAAACAGATGGTTTGAAAGGCTGTAAAAGCCTTGTAAGTTTCTCTGGTACCCATTTTGAACTTGAATATTATGAATTAAAGACCACTGAACTATAGTAAAGTTTTAAACTAATAATGAAGATTTTCTAAGTAAACTTGTGGATAACTTAAGAATTGATTTTTCTTAACAAATATTGCTAGTTCCGATAACTGTAGGCAAAATTACACGGCAGTGAAATGACTTAGTTGAGAATGTTCAGTGAAAATTAAAATGCTGGTTAATTCCTTTTAGTTAAAAAGAAATATACAGCAACTGTAGAATTTCAAAACAATCTTTAAAAATTTTAATCAAGCAAACAATGCTCAGAGAAAAGAACCATATTAATATTCTTCATTTGAAACTTAGACATTGAAAACACCTATCAAAAACATCACACAAATTTGGTAAAATTACAATTTTCATGAGATGTTTTTAAAATTAATGTCACACTGGAGCAACACAAAGGGCTATTTTATTTTACTTGAGTGTATTTATATTTATTTTTAGTTAAGGATAAATTTTAGGTTTGTATAAGATACTAAAATGACAAAAAAAATTCTAAGCAAGCAAATAAAAAGGCATTTAAAATAAAATAATGTTTTCTGTTAATTGTTTCATAGCAAAATGTCCCCTACAAAAAATTGAGCAATAGGATCATAAATTCAATAATTATTAAATGCTTAAAACATTTATAGGCTAAATCTTTACATAAATAAAAACTAAATTGTACCATTTTTATATACTCATAGTAAAATTTCATAAAAACATATAAACAGTTGGAAAAATCTAAGTGCAGGCCTTTTCTTATGACACTGTGCAGTAAGTAGAGAGTGTGACTAGTTATGAAACAATTAAGCTCACTTGACATATGCTTTGAAGTATATGCAATAAATCTTTTGTTTCCTACTCTGAATACAAGAGTCATCAAGTAACGGTAGGAAGCCCATTAAATGTAAGCTAGAAGAGGTACATGAGCTTTGCTTAAAACCTTTACAATACGAAAGATAATGAATGCAAGCTATACACATGAGATACACAAAATATACATTTACTTCTAAGACAGAAATTTGATCACAATAAGAAAAAACAAATACTATCAATGACAGAAACATTTACATAAGGTTGTAATGCAATGTCATTTAGTATTAATTCTGAACAAATACAGCAATTTTTTTCAAATATTTATCATAGGGAAAGATATTCAGCAGGGTAAAGTTACTCATCAAGAGGGAAACAAATTAGACAGTTAAGCAAATATGTAGATAAATGTCTATACAGTATCCATTAAAATTA
This sequence comes from Metellina segmentata, assembly GCA_947359465.1. Classification (NCBI taxonomy): domain Eukaryota; kingdom Metazoa; phylum Arthropoda; class Arachnida; order Araneae; family Tetragnathidae; genus Metellina; species Metellina segmentata. Next base: position 53,893,909 of record OX375882.1, on the reverse strand, counting down.
GATTAAAGAAAATTATATAAAAAAAGATATTCTAAGTCAAATAATAAATAATTTACATGACTGAAAAATAATTTATTTACAGTTATACGCAGAGAAATGCTTTGAAGTAAAATAAGAGATGTTTAATAAAGGACAAACATTTATACTTTATTCTTGTCTGCTGTCCTTTCCTTATTGCAAATTCATTTGTAAAATAGATAGTAAACATTTACTATCCACTTGTCTATTGCTTCAAAAATAGCAAAATAGTTAGAAAAAATTTGGCAATGTACAATAAAATTGACACATCAATTAAGTCTCGAAACAAATGTTAGATCTATGAAATAGGCTATAACAGAAATTAAAAACACACTTTTGATACAAATAAAGCCTCCAGACTTGGCAACATTTTTATGGAGCCTTTGCTGTTTCAAGTACTTGCAATGCCTTATCAGCCAATTCTCTTATTTTTGCATCACTGTGATTTTTTAAGGCCTTCAAATCTGTTCGAATGGGTGTGCTGTTGATTCCACATCGTAACTTAGCTGAAAAAGTTAAGAATAAAATACCAAACATCCTCACCAGATCTGACAAAATCGAACTTTTAAAGACACTAACGGCCATATTCATAAGTCTCAAGGATAAATTAAAACACAAGTCAGAGTTAAACTGAGGATTATCAAGAACTGTATTCTCAAATGGTGAGTTAAGTGATCCACAAATTCAAGTGATACATTCACTGTGATTGGCTACTACCATCTCTTCATGATCACATGATATTGTTTACATTTGATAACACGGGAATTATCATTGATCCGCGGTTTAACTCGAACTTGTATACATGGCTAAACAATAAAAGATATGAACACAAGTTCTCACTCAAGGACTGAATAATCAAGTCAATTTTCAAAATTAATTAAGGAATTACCAAAATAATTTTTTTTTTCATTGTATAGCATATATTACCACAATTCTAAAAAAGAATCATTTCTATAGAAATAGGTAGTTTTTATTTTTAATAAATTTAATTCAAATTATCAAACACCATTAAAAGATAACAAATTTTTTTTTTAATATAGTGAGCGATTCTTAACTGTACTTACCTTTATTCAAACTTGCACATAAACTTTTTAAATATTTACCTCAAAGACCCTTCATATTTTTCAAAATATTAATTAACAGTCAATTAATAATTTTTTTTTAATCCTTGGATTCATTTTTTATTCATAAATTAATTTCAGTCATTCTTCAATAAAGAAGGTAACTATAAATAAAAATAAATTTATATTACATGAATAGAATACAGTTTCCCAAAGCTGCACAATTCTCAGGTTAGATAATGGGCCCCTTTATGAAATAGCATGTATCCCATGTACTAATTGTTAAACTAGCACAAATTTATAATTTCTCTATTCCTTTATATATCTCAGCTTTAATATCATTACAATGAAGATTTATTAACAAATTTAGAAAATAGACTACATATTCTTTCTGGGCCCTGTCATGTAGAGAAAGGCAAGCTAAATAATGCTCTCTCTCATAAGAAAGGTCAAACAAAACATTTACTTAAACTGATGAAATCAAAAGCTTAAATTCCATGCATACAGATGGAAAGTCTCTATGAGATCTGAAAAGAAATGCTTTGTCCAAAATTATACTATCACTCTCAGCAAATGAGTTTGAAGACATAAAACCATCAGCTTCATTTCTGAACAGAAATATTTTCGCCTCTCTGGGTTCCAACCCCTCTCATAAGGCAATATGGACGTTTGGGAGGTTTGTTAAAACACATCTCAGGCTTGTAACACTCATTAAAAGCAGATAAAAGAGCACCTTTGAAAGAAATATCTCTACTGTATTTTTGAAAGTGAGGAGAAGAAGTGGACAGCTGAGAGGAAATAGGTTTGAATAAGCTGAACATACAGAAAGAATAAAATACAACAGAGCTGTCATGTCTGCTATTTATATAACTGCTGTGTATGAAATATATTTGGCCACAATATATTCATTCCAATTTGAATATATGTGAAAATTCAGCTTGTAAAATTTGTAATAAGTAATACATCCAAACACAATTAGTATCTTGTAACTAATGTGTGCTCTTTACCAATAAACTTTTCAACTATACAGAAAAAAAAAAAAAAAGGGCATTTTTTCTTTGAAATCAAAATAATTATGCAGTTAAGAACTTACGTCTGTTATTGTTAGCCCAACAGAATAAAAACAGGAGAAAAAATTGGAAAGATCAGGACAAGATTATGAGCCATATTGATAGAGGTAAATGTGAAGCTTAAGTTATTAAAAATTATAACCCCATTTTTTAATATGAGATATCAGCCTTTAATGAAACCTAAAATTGCAATACATTCTAGTTAATTAATTAGATTTGTTACTCTTCAGTGATTCTTCTCTAAATACAGTAAAACCTCGATTATATGATGTAATGTTAACTGAGTTCACCTAACACCAGATACTTAAATAATACAAATGTAGTTACACAAAACATCCTATAGAAAAAATTTACTGTACCACATCTTACTACTACAGTTATTGAAAGACAAAAGGAGGATTGAAAATATTTGATACTCATACTTGTGTTACAGTATGCATTTATTGTGATAATTTTACAACAAATTTGGACACATGTAATGAACCTTTAAAACTCTCTAGAAAAAGTTTGATACTGTCTTTTTGAGGGAGTTCAAAAGGCACATAACATCAAAAGTCTCTGTTTTTCAGCACTTTCAACACAAACCTCATCTTTTCATTTTTCTCATCAATATATGCCATTTTAAACACTTTACTCTTTAATACTCTGAAGATATATTTTGATGTATGAATTTTTTTATACCTTTGAAGTCTCTATTTTCTTGCTTACTTAAACGTTTTATCCCTCTTTTAAATGTTTGCCTAGCTGTGAATCTGATATTAAAAAAATATTTTTTTAGTGAACTAGGGGGCTCCGCCCCCTGCTCGCTTACGCTCGCATATAGAGTTTTAGTTAATAGTTGTAACAAAAAGTAGCGAAAATATCCAAAGATTCTGAATTTTGTATGACCAACTTTTGGTCGCATCCAACTTAATTAACCGATTTCAAAAATAATAGTACTGTAAGAAAGAGCACATTCTGAGGTATACTGCGATATTTTAAAAATTAAAAACTAATAGTAATAAAATATAGATACGGCAGTTTTAAAAAAAAGTAACAAAAATGTCCTGATTTTTCCAGAATTTCAAAAAAATATTATCACGAACCAAATTGAAATTAAAAAAAAAACTCCACAAGCTGCAAAAATTTACGTTGAGAGGTACTCTTTCAAAAAAACCTCACGGCTGAAGACTGAAAATTTGTATGTGTTTTGCTCACTCGCGGAAGAAATTTCGCTTCCTTAATTTTGACACTTAATAAACCCAAAACTAATAGCCGCATCGGAAAAAAATCTTAATAATTGTCCAGGGAATACGATGAAGAACAAATCATGTTAATTTCGTTTTTTTCCAATCAGTGCTTTCTCGGGAAATCATTTAAGAATCGAGCTAAACAACACAGTTTTCAATCCTGCGGCGGCAGCGGTAACTTTTTTTTAATATAGAGATATTTTATTTTGTCTAGTGTTTGGTACAGCTTACCCATAGTTGGATCTTGCACCTTAAAACGAAAACCAATCAGCACTCTGCCCGCTAAACCAGATCAGTCAAGGGCAAAGTGTGCACTCATAGTTGAAGCTTTACTTAAAGCTGAAAAAACAACTCTACCGAAAATAGATTGGTTAACACACTAGTTTACCGGAACATGGATCAAGGTTCTTCCATACTTTCAGACACTCTTACATGATTTAAAATTATAGAAATTGAACAAAATATTTAATTACTTACCAGAGCCTAGCAAAATTGTAAGAAGTGACAATGCGTTGTGTGTCAATTCAGGAACTATTATGTCACCACCCATAACTTGATACAAAATATTGATGAGATCGGTTGAGCCAGCAATCTCTTCTATATCACCTGTAACAGAATTTTTACAGAAGTTAGCTTACATGAGTCAGATTAATAAATGCATCAATCACTACCATTATGATGCATATTTAGGCACCTTTTATATTATGTATGAAAATGCAGAAAATGTTTAGAAAAACAGTAGAATGTATTATTGCATCATAATTGTTTAAAAGAACATCACTTCAGAAAAATTGAAAGTGAATTTCAAAATTGGAATAAAGGGCACCTTCACAGACGATTCGAGCAAAGCTAAACAAAACAAGATTTTTGACTGGCATTGTTTAGTTATTTTTTTTTTTGTAAAATCGGCATCGTTAAAGATAGATGGAAAATTTCAACGAATTTGAAATTTGCGGAAAATTTTACACCAGATCGATACCTTAAATGTGATTTTCTTTAATTAAATAATTTTTTAATTGTAACTTTTATATTTTTACAATACAATATTTAGCCGCATTTGACGAAGATATTGATTACGAACACAATAAGGGCTATTTATCTTGATTTGTAGCAAAGATATAACTTGAATGGAGTACTTAGTTGCCTTAATTTACTGCAAAATAAATAGCGTATACTGACAGCAGTCCATTCAAGTTTTCATGAATTGCAAATGTCATTAAAATAAAGCTAAATTTAAACATTCAATTAATTTCAAGTTATTTTTTTAATGTCTTTATTTTAAAGCATGAAAACTTAAACGGACCAATGTCAGTATGTTATTTCAGAAATACAATTAACTACTATCCCCTTCGTTGTAAACTCTTAAAACATCGAATACAATTAAATATTCATCCTATTTTTAGTTGCTATTTATATAACGCAGTAAATTAAGGCAACTAAGTACTCCATTCAAGTTAAATCTTTTCTATAAATAGAAATAAATGGCCCTTTTTGTGTTCATAATTAATATCTTTGTCAAATGTGGCTAAATTCATGTAGCAAAAATATATAAGTTACAACAGAAAAACTATTTATTTCCGCAGATTACAAATCTGTTGAAATTTTTACTCTATCTTTAATAATCGAGAAGATATAAACATGTACTAGAGAATAATAAAAAAACTTTGTTTCTCGAATAAAGTAAACCACGACACAAAAAAAGTCGCTGGCGACTGAACATCATCACTGACTATTTTTCGTCTCTCACCGGTCTCGTGAGAGTCTTCTCATGTGAAATGCTCCTGTGGTTTCTATGTAAGTTTTGTCGCCTTGATACAGGTGTGAGAGATAGATCTTCTTCGTGTGAAGGCGCCCTAAAGGTCAAATTAAAGGAAAATGACAAATGCATTTGTTTAGACAGGGTGGCAACAAAATCCAAGACAAAAAGTTCCCTGATATTTCCATGATTTCCCTGATAGTCTCATAAAAATTTCCCTGATTTAACAATTCTATTAAGAAATGTTGTGATCCGTGATTGTTATCGATAGAAAGTATCCACACAACACTATTTTTAAATATTTAAGATCAGAGGGTGTAAAAGGATCATTCTCCACAAATATTTTGTGTTTTTTCTCTACAGATATTTTAATTGTTATTGTAAGGGTTGGAACCCTTAATGGAACTCTTATAATTGCAATTGAAAAAAATGGAGAAAAAATGCAAACCATTTTGATTATGAACTTTTTACACCTCACCCTACATTATCATACTATTCATCAAAACCCAACTGCAAATATACATAAAAAGTTCTACAAAAATGTAATTGCAAACAAAAATAACTAATTTAATACACAAAAAACATCATTAGTTACACAAATTTCGAATTGTATACCACCAGTTGTATCGCTAGCCTCACGGCAACCAAGACGGTACGGCCGCGAAAAAAACCGGCGAAGGCAGTTTTCGCGGTGTTTAAAAATTACGACGCCATGGTTCTTTATTAAAATTACAATTTCGGCGAATATAATTTATTCGATTCTCAAAAGCACTTGTAATAGTGCATCTCTAAATGAACAAAAATGGTAGCCGTTTAAATTGTCAAAATTTCCCTGATTTTTTGTAAAATTTGGAAATTTTCCCTGAGATTTCCCTGATTTTTCCAGAATTAAAAAGTTCCCTGAGAATTCCCTGATTTTCCGGTTTTTCAGGTTTTGTTACCACCCTGTTAGAATATTAGAGTACTCAAAATGAAATATTAATTTGTAAAAAAAAGCTAGATGAAAAAGAAAATGGAGGGGGGAAAAATTCAATAACTCATACAGATTTGAATAATTTAGAAAATTGAGAATGAGGAATAAAACAATCTACTACAAACAAATTAACTTAAGAAAATAAACAATCTCTGATCAAAAAGTATTGGGATTGGAGTTATAAAAAATAGTGTTCTTGAAACAACCATTTTCAAAGCTGTATTCTTTACAAGCCACACAATTATTTCAGAGCTATTTCTGTTGCTGGAAATGTTTTAAAGTCAGTTTTTGAATTAGCGAATAGGAGTTGCATTGCACAATTTACCATGACAACTCCACAGTTTTTCAATTTCAGATAAGTTGAGAGCTCTTTATGATGAACACTGTGGCTGTCAGACTTGTAAAAGAAATATTTAGCAGAAAAACATATGAGAAGTTAGGCACCATGAAATCAGGGCTGCCAGTCAAGGCACTTGAGAAATAGCATAAATTCTTAATAGTAGCAAATGAAATATCCTCTTAAATCTTATTTTAATAGTAATTTTAGTTGCTCAGATACAAAATGAATCATCTAAAAATACAAAATGCAATGATTAGGTATGAAACAGATCAAGACTTTGCCAAGAAATTTAGTTTTAAAATTCAAAAACTAAATATTTTCTTAATAAAGTTTTCCTGATTACCTAACAACCACTGATTTCAGAGTTTTTCTTTCAAGGTTGCCACTGCTTGGCACCAAAACTTTAAAATTGGTGTCCTTAAAAAAAATTTCCATTTTTTTTTTTGGTTTGCTATTGTGTAAAAATGGGGACTAAATTTTTTTTGACATTTAGTGAATTTAAAGACACTTTTGAGTGTAAATTATCATACATACTGAAGATTCCACCTTCCTTTCAGAGTTTACCCGCGACGTATCTACACCTTCTATACATAATCAGACCCACAATAAAAACTGCAACATGTGATGACAAAGGTACTAAACGTATTACCTCTCCTCCTGTGTTAACGTTGAGTTAATATCAGCTTGATCCGTCCGGTCTCTTGACATCTCCATTCTCGTTTTATTCCAGAATCCGAAAATAAAACGGGTCTGTTGAGACCACACTCAGATCTGTGTATGGAGGATGTTATCCCCCCTTTTAAGTGACCACTGGCATCGATCACCATTTACGAGCTGCTGTCAGATTCTGACCTCCTAGAGGGTTTCTCCTTTTGTTCGACCCTGTCAACCAGTGTTATCTATCTTGCGCCAAATGATACGCCACACAATACTATGAAAAGAAAAAATTAGTCGTAAATGCCACTCAAGGTTCTATCGCTCAAGTTAGGCAAGAGGGGTCGGACATACATTTGGCCCTGCTTCCCTTAAACTTTGGCGCTTTGTTTTACTGATAGCCTTTTCCCATGGGAAAATTTCCAGAACTTGCTGCTAATACAAAAAGTATCCTTTTACGATTGAAACGGTACGTTTTTGAATCCATTCTTGCGGTTGAACGTAGCTCGCATTTCGAAATTGAATTCGTGCAAACCCTGTTTTTTTTAGAGAAAATTGAATTTTTCTTCTCTAAATAGAATTTAAGAATTTAAAACCCCTGAAAAGGTGACAAAATGTCAAAAAGGTGACAAAAAATAAAAAGGCGACATGTTAGGAGCCCTGCCTTAATTGCCAAGGTTGAAAAATAACAGCAAATGTTGCCATTGACAGCAGTGCATAAGCCTCTTAAAATGTTGATACTGATTGAGTTTTGCTAAGAGGAAAAATTGGACCAGCAGCTTCACCAATGCAAATGTTGAAAAATAACCAAAGGAACAAGGGCGACATGACTCATACCACATGGATGAGCTAAAAGTTACACAATCAGCTCAGATAATTTTTTATCAGACCTTATGTTTACTGTCAACTCGGCATAAATAACACTAATTTTTCTCCATTAAAAAGAAGTTTAGAAAGAGCTTTACATAATGTAATAATTAAACTCAATGCCTGTAATATCAAATTTTGTTTCATACTTAAGCAACTAGTAGAAACCAATGTAACTGCTACCAAAGCTTCACTCTGCATAACAGTATGCTCTGATTTCATCATAGAAATGACAGGGGGCAAAGCATTGGCCTTCACGAGATTTTTCATCACAGACGGAGATTTTGAATTCTTTGCTAACCAAGCAAGCAACCTGGTAGCTTCAGCTAAAAGAAAATAGTAAACAATAAATAAATTTAGTGAACAGTTAGAAAATAACCATTTTATAGGTAAATTTCAACAGTATAAGTATTTGAACAGAGAAGTATCAGTTAAAAGACAATTGTCTTTGCGATTCAAAGATATGGAATAGTTTGATAAAAGTGCACTGTAGTTTTTATTTAGTTTAATTAATTGATATATACAACTTGAATGATTTGAGCATCATAGCTCTAATGACAAAAGATGGACAATACCATCAAATATTGTCCACATGTATGAGCACAAGAGCTCACAGAAGGGGAGAGATGGACCAAACCACATTCACCCTCGAGAAACAAATTTTTTTCTTAAAAAAAAAAAAAGAACAATACAAAAAATCACATAACTAACACACTGTGCCACGATTGGAGCGTTCTTGCTCAAAGTTGCGATGAGAGGCTCCAACAATGATATAACTGATATCAAACATATTAAATATTCAAAATTTTGATGCACAAATGGTTGTAAGTATTTCACTTCAAATTCCTTGTTTTGTAAACAATGTTTTTTTAAACACTTTCAAAGCATTAGCTCTTTATAACATTAAAAATTAAATTTGTGTGAATCGTAGCTAATCAAAATATTCACCAGTTGTCAGCATTTTTGCACTCTGACTAAGCTGCAATCCATGTGGTGTGGATTGGATTGCTTTTCCTTGGTTGCAGGTAGTATAACTTTCATTGTTATAACTATATATATATATATATTCATATCGTTAAAAAATTCAAAAATAAAACTTGAAATATTAATTTTTTTAAAGCTAATGGTGGGCACTTATGAATTCAATGATTGGCCAACTACAAAGCCATAATCGATGGCCAATTATAAAGGAGCACCCAGTGTGTGGCCATTACTACCCCTAACTAAGGACATCACATTTTATGTCCATATGCCCTGACCCCGGATTCAAACCAGAAACTTTCCAATCTTGAGGCTAACACCTTAACCACTAGACCTGTTGTCGGCGCTTCAAGCGTCAATGTTAGTCTTTGTTTTTCTTTTTTGCTATTTTGGGTATTTTACTGCGAAAAGCCACTACTAAACTATTTTTGCCATGCTTTTGAACTATTTTTTTGCAGATTTTTTCAACATGCTTTGAACAGTCTCTATATATTTTGGTATCAATCTGCTTATTTGTTAGAGCAAGAGTGCTTTAGTTAGGCCAACTTTAATTATGATCACTGCATATTAAACTTGAATATTAATACTGTTACCTTTAACTCCTGGATGATCATCCACATTACACCAGCTGACCAGTCTCTGAACAAACTCAAAATTTTCACCCACAGTTTTCGCTACTTCTTCTACAGAAAAATAACGAGAAAAGTGTAATTATAAGTAAAAACTATAAGATGACATTGAGATTGCATTTCTTTATAATGCTAATGAACCATCTGCATAATTTGTTAATTTTAAACACCAATATATTTACTGTTCATACATAAGCTTTCTTAGTTAAAATTTCCTATTTTTGCTATAAATATACACAATAGTATTCATAATCAACAGAATACATAATTAATATAGTACATACCTTGTTTATCAAGCAACATTCGTAATGTTCCAAGAAGCTTAAAAACCACAGGGAATGTTTCAACATTCATCATTTCGATAAGATTATTAACAACACCCAATTTCACCATGGCAGCTTTGTTCTGAACTGAAAATTTCAAAAAAATTTTACATTCAATTTTAATAGAATTTACAGATGACCTTTGAGAACATAATAGTAATTTCCACACATAATAGTTTTTCTAATTACATTTTCAAAAGAAAATTTATATGAGCTCTTCATGCAAACTATAGAAATGGCTATAGGTTGAAATTCAAGAGCAAATATATAACAACTTAACTATTTTCATGTTTCAAAATTAACAGTGTTAATATTTATCTTTATTACTGAGCATTGTACGAATTTGTATAACTATTGTTTTGGGTAGATTTGATTAATAGTTGAAATTTGAAGATTCTATTAATTAGACATTTCTTTTGATATATAACATTTATAATCATGACAGACTGAAATTAGTTCAAAATTAAAATGTATTTTACATAAGAGTAAATATAACAAATTAAAAATGAAAATTTTGCATAAATTTAAAATACAAATACATGTTTTAATACTCCTTCAAACTTGGCTAGCTAAAAATATGGGTAAGTCATTAAATTGTTGATTCAATGTAGAGGAAGTAGCAAAGTTATTACTATTTGACAATCAATACATAAATCAGATTATTTTTTTGCAAGAGTTGAAGGATGAATAAATTACCAGGAATAGCTAAATTTCTTAATGCTGACAGCACAGCATGCTGCATTCTAATATCTCCATTTTTGCCAGAGTGTTTCTCCAAAAGCGATCTGAGTTGTTCGACCACACCATCAGTTAACATTTGAATGCAGTGACTGTCTGAAAGAAAATAAAAAGTTTTATAATTGAAAGGAAAGTGCTATATTTTAATCCCTATAGATCGAGATTTAATTTTAGAAAATTTTGTAAAGAAAGAACTTTTTATTAAAATCTGAAAATAATGAGAGTAGCATTTAACTATGATGTATATACAAAATTTATAAATGAGATGAATGAATCCTAAAAACTGAGAATAACACATTGGTTTGAATACAGAGAAAGAAAACTTCATGGATATTTATACAACCAACAAAGGAGCAAATATCAGATGGTCTAAATCAAGTGCAGTGATTGATATATGTAGTACTATTAAATTCTATTTAAGAAATTACAATCTAAAGTTAAATCAATATTGCCCTACAACTCTTTACAAAATAAAATTATTAAAGAAAACTAAACTCATAAAGCATCTTTATGTAAGCATCTTAATAACCAATATGATAGCTAGAAATGAATTAAAGGCAAACGGTATGAGTGGTCAAAAGAATTGTTTATGAGGTAGTTGACTTATTTCTGTTTTTATCTTATTTTGTATAAAGGAATTTACAGATGTCTTAAACAAGTACAGCAAAACAAATAATTAAACCTTGATTTGAAAAAAAGGAAGAACTTCATTCTAGAACAATATTTCTAAACTTATTTTTACCTTGCAGGACCTTCCATGGTTGCAGAATTTCCTTAAGAGAATCCTACTTGTTTACTTTACTTGTGAATGCAGCTTTTTTATTAACAGTGCACATTTCTGGCTACTTTTGTTTTAGTTAAGTAACATTAATAGTTTCCAGTCAATGTTAAAGCCATCTGCGCATATTTCATGAATGTATCCAATAAACCTTTTTCATATTAATTTCAATTGCTATTTCACCCATTTCAACAAATAGTGAGGAATTTCACAAGTATTGAAAATGTTTAAAACATTTCAAACTAATTTTCATTTTTTAAATAGTAAATCCTTTTTTTTTTAAATTTTTTTTTTTTTATCCTACGCCCAGCTCAAGGCCTTTTGGCCATACGCTGTCTTGCCGTCCAATATAGCGAATAAAGTCCTTGGGGAGAAGTATCCCTGGTGTCAATGTCCTGTAAACTAGAGCACTCCGCAAGGTGTTGTCTGTATAGTAAATCCTAGAAGCAATACTCCTCAAACAAACCTTTTCGTGCAAAATTTCCGGTAGCTAAAGCCCCAGCAATGAGAAGATTTTCATCATTACTTTTCAACCATGAAAGGGTCTCCTTGTACACAACACCTTGTCCATCTTTCCATAAATGTTCCATACTTGCATCTAGTAAAAAAGATAGTGAATTTTTTAATAGTTCTAGAGAAAAATCAACGAAATGCAAGGAATAATGTGAATAAGAATTGAAGGGTCAGCTGTAAAAAGGAGGTAGCTCCATTCTGGGTTAGTTTGGAGTTGCATGTGCTACTTTGGGGTAAAAAACTCTTTTGTCTGGTGAAAAAAAGATGTAGCTCCAATCATTAGTTAAGAATAATTAAGGAAATTTATCAAAAATAATATTTTTACACAACAATTTTCAAACATTTTCCCACAAATTTGAAAAATTGTAGATACCTCCTTTTTGTAGCAAACCTTTCAATAGTAAATGCAAAAATAATTAAAAATTGAAGTAAACTGCATAATTTTATCAGTTTAACTTCTCGTTAAAGTTATAAACAATACGTAGAACTTTTAACTGTTGTAAAAGGGATGAACAAAGACATTAAGATGTTTATTTACAATGGATAGGAAGGGCAATTTGCATATTAATCACATCAATCCATTGATAACGAAAATAGGCAACCTCTTTCCTCCTTCTCAGAGTCTGTCACTGAGATCTCAGCACTCTATTTGTCGCTGGTCATACAAGTTATCAAGGCACTTGTTTATTATTATGATTGTCAAACGTCAAGGGACAGTTTAAACTTCCCAACTTTTATCAAGGTTTGTCCACTTTATGAAAAAGCAAACTCCAGTAGTTTCCAAAGAGGTATTGAGAAATTTAATTAAAACTGAATATTCTGGAAGTGCGATGACAAAAACATTTTAAGCTAAAATAGATTTTAAAAAACCCAAGCACTTGCTGTCTTGTTTCTTAGCTTATCATTAAATAAGCAAAGGACAGAAATAAAAAGTTACGAGCAAAGCAGGTTTTGCTGTATTCACTATCTACATCTTAGCCTTGGTCTTTCTGTTATTGAACAAAACTTGTTACAGTATTTGACAGCCTATCATAACAGACAAAATTAATTGTATTATTCGATAATTTATGAAGCCTTTGTCTTCTTAATAGATCTTTCTAAACATTTAACTAATATTTTGGTAATCACATCAGTTTCCATATACAGGCTTCAACTTTCTGAGAAAAGTTTGGCAGCAAGATATAAAATCAAAACAAGTGCAATGCTCTAAAAATATTTGCTGAATAAGAATAAAAGCTTATAAAATGTATGGGAAATAAGTATCCAAGACTAATATATTATAAGGGTGCAATGCGTTCTTTTTAACTGAAAAGTCTTTCATACATTCTTTCACATAAACAAGTTCAGAGTGGAACTGTTTTACCATTATGGTGTATTCACTAAGTGATGAAAAGTTACCTCCAGTAAGTATGAGGATGACCAAATCAGGAACGGTCTTGCATATGTTGAAAGTTCCGTTAACAACACTCCCAGTATTCAAGTGTTGCCGAACAACATCCACTAGTTTTTCACAGAGCCCCATCTCAGCTAAGCTCAGCTTAGCAGAATCTAAGAAAACATATAAATCAATGTAACAAAACAAATATTTCATGCTATAATTGCAAGCAGTTTTACTCATTATTAAATTCATTCATTTCACCAATCATGATTTTATCCAACACCAGTATTTAAAAAAAAAAAAACAGTATATTTTAAAATTTAAAATTCTGCTAAGGACAATTTTGATACTTAGTTTACTGCAAAATATGTAAAGGGAAAAAACTTTTAAAACTTTTTTACAATTATTCTGTTCCATGTTATTTAGTACAAATGAGTCTTTTGGTATGAAAGGGGGTTGTTATGCAATTGTACATGTGAAGCTTGATACCACTGTCCATTTTACATCCATATCTTGATACCACTGCTCGACAGAAGCTGTAACATGACATGGAGCATTGACGCCCTGGAAGTAACATTCGTCCATTCCATAAAATTACCAAAGCATAGGAAGAACCTGATTGTCTAAAATGTTCATATAGGTATCAGCGTTCAATTTACCAGGAACAAGGTCCCAGGCAATACCATGAAAAACACCCCCAAAGGTCACAGGCAATACCATGAAAAACACCCCCAAAGGTCACAGGCAATACCACGTAAAACACCCCCAAACAAGTACACCACCACCACCGAACTTGACAGCTGGAACAATGCACTCGGGTAACAGAGGTTCACCTGGCATTCACCAAACCAAAGTACACCTATCCGACTGGAAAGAGCGCGTAGAGTGACTCGTTGCCCCATAAAAGTTTTCCAGTGGTTCATAATCCAGTTGCGACGTTGCAAACACCAAGCGAATCTGTCGGCTTTGTTGGATGGGGTGATGCTTGCGTTATGTGCGGTAACACATCCGTGGATATTGAGGGCATGCAGTTCTTTCCGCAAAGTATTGGAGTGCACAGTAACTCCTGCTGCCTGTTGAAACTCACTGTTGATGATTTGGAGTGGTTTCTTGCGGTTCTTACAAACCTCACGCTTCAGGACACGTCGATCTCGTATGGTCAGTTTACGGGGACGACCAACATATGCAGGTGATGTCCCAACTCCCATAGTCTTCCACTTCTTCACGACATCACCAACAGTTGACAGTGGCTGTGATATTTCTACACCAATTGCCCGAATAGACATACCACTAGTGTGACAACCAACAATAACACCTCTTTCAAAGTCACCAAGTTAATTTCATTTTCACATATTGTCACACAGAACTAACAAAGTTACCACTTCATGTATTGTATTTAACCTTAACAGGTCACGTGTGAGCACTGGAATTGCATAAAATCCGCTGCCCTCCAATCCATTATTGTAGGGTAGTGTAAAAATAAAAGGATGGGTGTTTAAGTGCGTATATTTTCTATATAAATCAACATCATTTGACCAATCCACACTAAATTTGGTACACATATACTTTAGAATACTGAAAAAAACATAGACTATTACTTTCCTATCTTCAAAACAATTTGTAGCATGACCTTGAATATTGGCACACTGAATAGTCCTAAAAGTGCCACTCGAAGCCCCAATTTTAAAATCTAAAGTTTGTTTACCTGCAATAAATTAATATTGACAAGGAAACACAGTCTACAGAAAACTTAACACAAGGGAATGTCGCGTTCATATTCGAGCATTACTAAATTTCATAAATCATAATTGTCTTTATCAATACTTTTCTAATGTCTTTTTTCAAATTGCTCTATACCGGTTTAGGAAGTCGAAATTAGACATTTTGCACATCTTTTGTCTTTTAGAATGAGGAACTTGCACGTTTTTTGTTTATATTTTTATAATACTAGGGGGCTCCGCCCCCTGCTCGCTTACGCTCGCCAACCCCCGGGGATTGCTGCGCAATCCCATTTGGTTTGCTTCGCAAACCAACACTCCTGTCACAGATACCATTTGGTTTGCTTCGCAAACCAACATTACTTTCACAGAGTGAAACTATCTGAATAATTCGTATTATGCTGATTTCACTTTCCGGTTCATGACGTCACAGCGAGGGCTTCGCTGCGTCTCGCTTACGCTCGCCGACCCCGGGGATTGCTACGCAATCCGTTTGGTTTGCTTTCTCAAACCAATACTTCTTTCGCAAGTGATTTAACTTTTTTTTGCTTTAACACTTAATGCACCCTAAACTAATAGCCGCATCAGTAAAAAATCTTCTGCATCTTGTTCCCTGTACAATTTTAACTAAACATTGTTAATATCCAAACTTTACGATCTGTACTTTGTCGGTAAACTGTCTTGAAAACAGAGGGAAAAAAGCGAGCCTTTTTCCTCGCCAAATAAAAAGAAATCGTTTTTATGGCAATTGTTGCTACGATAAATTTGATATCTGGCAAACCCGATAGTCAAAAGTGTAACCCACTACTGCTTTCGGAAGCAGCTATGCGAACTGAAAAATACGAAATTTGTGTCACCAACTTTTGATTGCATCGAATTTATTTATGAACCAATTTTAAAAATAATTGTACCGTAAGAAAGAGTATATTCTGAGGTATACTGCAATATTTTTAAAATTAAAAATTAACAGTAATACTATACAGATATGACCATTTTAGTTTTGTATCGGAAGTTACGATCTGAAAGTTCCGAAAATTGTATGACACACTTTTATTTGCATCGATTTTATTTATTAACCAATTTGAAAAATAATTGTACCATAAGAAAGAGTGTAATGTAATGTATTCAGTGATGTTTTCAAATGTAAAAAATAATGGCTTTTGCCGTAGACAAAACGGTTTTAACAATAAGTAGCGAAAATATCCAAAGATTCCGAATTTTGTATGACGAACTTTTGATCGCATCCAATTTAATTATTAACCGATTTCAAAAATAATAGTACCGTAAGAAAGAGTATATTCTGAGGTATACTGCTATATTTTAAAAATTAAAAACTAATAGTAATTAGATATAGATATGGCAGTTTTAAAAAAAAGTAACAAAAATGTCCCGATTTTTCCTGAATTTCAAAAAAATATTATCAAGAACCAAATTTAAATTTAAAAAAAAACTCGACGAGCTGCAAAAATTTACGTTGAAAGGTACTCTTAAAAAAAAACTCACGACTAAAGACTGAAATTTTGAATGTGTTTTGCTCACTCGCGGAAGAAATTTCACTTCTTCAACTTTAACACTTAATAAAACCTAAACTAATAGCCGCATCGGAAAAAAATCTTAATAATTATCCAGGGAATACGATGAAGAACAAAGCATGTTAATTTCATATTTTTCCGATCAGTACTTTCTCGGGAAACCGTCTAAGAATGGAGCTAAACAACAAAAATTTCAATTCTTCGGCGGCGGCGGCGGCGGTAACTTTTTTTTAATATAGAGAGATAGAAAATGAAAAAATTTGATGGAAAGTATCTTCCTTTTTTACTTTTCTAGCCCGAAAAGGTAAAATAAAAAAAATTCAAGTTCACACTATTTACTTCATCTCAAAAACGCTAGTTTTCCAATGCCACTTATTGTGACGTCACTATGCACTATGACAGTTTGTTTACTTTGATAGCAACGTTGAAATAGCAAGAAAATTTTTTTAATTGATTGTTTAAAAATTAAAAGAGCAAGCAATATGAAACTTCAACGCGCTAGACAAACGTAAACATTACAACGTGGTGCACAATGACGTCACATAGCGTTTTGAGGTCATGTGCTTTTGCCGTACTTTTCAGTAATTTAAAACATGAAATTTTAATTAATTAAGTCCATTTTATGGGTTTTAATTGTCGTTTTTGAACATTTTGATGATCAATCTATTAATAAAACACAGAAATGAGCATTTTCCTCATTCTGGATTTTATCGAAATTTCCTTTTTGTTTGTATGTATGTCTTAGTCTTTTGCATATTGCTATATATCATTCAGAAATAAAATGTATATATTTGCATCTGAAGTAAATTGTAGAGGCTATGAAAAAGTTCAACAAACTTAAAAAGTATTTTCCATACAACTTAAATTATTGATTTTTTCTATGAGAGAAAAGTGATTATTCTAATTCACTTTTCGATCAATATTTCAACACGAGCAATGCTGAGTTTTTTAGCTAGTCATTATATAAAAGAATGAAAAACTGCTTAAAAAAATAAAGTTAGAAATTACCATTTTCACAAAGGTTTCCAAACAACTCAAGAAGGGAATCCATTATATCATCATTTAAAGGTTTCTCCAGCAGATTAAGAAGAGAAGAAAGAACTGACTTTTCAAGAATTTTAGCCCGACCATTATCTAAAAAAATACATTTGAGATTGATTCATTAAAAATAATGACACCATTAACAATGATATATTTTTGACAGTAACTTCATTACAAAATGAATATACTAACTGCTATCAGCTAAACAGCTAAGAACTAAAAGACAGTGAGTCACAACATCTTCATCAGAGCTGAATTTTAGTAAGTATTGCAACAATACATCAAGAATGCCAGCCTCTACTGCTTGATCTTGAATTTCTTCTAAAATTAAAAAAAAAATAGTTTACTAAACCAAATTCAACAGATCTGAAGAGAAAATATACTAAATATTTTAAGCACTGAGAAAAGAACTGCTAAACATTTTTATACCCTCATTCAATGTTCACAGACAGATTTGCATAAATACTAAACAATGTTTAAAGAAAATTACACAGTAAAAAAGTATTTATCACAATTTTTCCAATAGTTAATTTTTCAATATTTGTATACATTTTTGTCAGTAAAAAAATCTTTCTCTAAAGAGGCTTTTATGTTTCCATACATCCTGCTATACATAAAAAGCCGAATTTCTAGTCTTTAATTTAGTTACCATGTCCCTTAACAGTAGCTTCAGTAATGTTTAGTCTTTTTTATCAAACAGTGCAGACACCAATTTCTAAAATTCTGCAGTACACCAAAAATATATTATACATTTTTTTGCTGATCAAATGAAAAAATAGGTTTAATTTTGACTGATTTACAAAACTAGGGGGCTTGCCAACTCTGCGGTGGTGGCGTCTGTGGTAGCTTTTTTTAATAGAGAAAAAAATAATACATCCACAAATATACCACCCTTTGCTTTGACTTTAAAAGTATAAGTGACTTTAAAAACTTTTATGAAACATTTATTTGCATTTTGCAATAAAAAGTAATATTCAACATTATTTATATGGATGTTATTTGAAATTATAACACTTCTATATCAAATATTAAAAAATAAACTGTCGAAACTAAATATATCTTACAATATTTAACAATTTCACCATCCATAATCTACACCAGTGCCATTCTTGTTCGGCATTGGTGTGGTTTACCTATGATGAAATGGTTCAAATGTGTGTCACAACAGTACCATTTTTGAAAGGCACACAGGTTGAAAACCACTAATATGTACTGTTATAATCTGTGGGGTAGGAATATAGGTCAAGGTATAAGATTACATACACTTGGTAATTTTGTTGTTCATGGAGTAAAGAAAAATGCAGCCATCAAATGTCTTTTTGCCAAAAGCCATCAAAAAAAATTATCATACAAGATAGGTTATTTTTCAGATGAAAAACTAATTTCAAATGCAAGTTTGAAAATAGTTAGTCCTATTTTATAATAAGTAATATTCACCATATGTGTCTGTTAAATTTAACAAGCAACCAGAAGTTATGGTACGCATGTTTTCGGGCAGATTTTCCTTTTCCAATAAGTTTCTGAGAAGTTGAATAAGTCGATCAACACCATTGTGTTCCTTCACCAAACTTCGAGCTGAATCTAAAATAAGAAACTAATTTCACTAATGCATCATTAGTTTAAAAAAGAAATATATAATCAGTTACCAAAAATAAGGTCCTGACTGATCTTAAAACATGAAAATTAAGTAATCTATATATTAGTAATATTGAAAACAAAATTTTTCACTAGGAAGGATTAATGAATACAAAGTTTTTGTTTTATGAAAGATCACATTAGCAATGGCTGTATCAAATAAGTTTTGTAAAATCTTCAAGAACTCATAGGCCAATACAGCAGCAAGTTGAGGTGCAGAGTTAACATTGATTTTAATTTTATTGAATGTGATATAACAAAATATATCAATGAAATACTTACATAACATAAATATTATATCAATAATAGAAAAGAAAAGTTTAGTCAAACCAAATTGAAGAAAACATCAATAATTAAATAGAGAAAGATATACCATTTGTAGGTAGATGCCGTAATTCTTCTTTCTGTTCGCAAAGGATTTGCTTTTTGTGCGGTTGAAGCTGGGCGTCATAATGTCTCTTCCACCATTGTATAAGTAAGTGGTGATTGCGCACTCATTGGGAGAGTTGTAGCAAGAGCTCAGAACGCAATGTGGAAGCGTAGAGCTTGGCTGCTCAACTCGGAAGTCTATTACATATTAATGTATCATATTTGTTTATTTAAGTTAATAAACTAGAATGGCTTTAAGAACCTTGTCACTTGGATGCATTTCTACACTTTGTGTCTGGTCAGTTCACAACATTTTGTGGAGATAGAACACTTCCAACGAAACGGAAATATTACAAGCAAAAAAATGAGACTTGAATTTCACCATAAAGCTAATGACTATTTATTTGTATAACAAAAAAAGAAATCAAGAAACAAATTTTGATTCAACTGAAGTATCATTTCAAATAATAGCAAAATTTTGCAAGTCTTTCAACAGCCACAACACTTGCGAAATTGTAGCACAAATTCTTAAATTCGTAGTAAAATATGTTTTCACTTAAAGCTTATTTTAGTTATGGTTTTAATTGCCCAAGTAGTCACATCCTAAGTGTAGGGTCTTCAAAAAATGCTGCTTAAAGTAGGAAGAAGTGTTTGGTGTGGCTTGGCACTTAACAATTCACACATTTAGCAGAAAAATACTGTGAGAGGGATTTTCAGTGTAAACAAAGCGGATGGTCTGCAAAGATTTCACTTCTGCTGTACAAATGCTCTTGCATGATACTCAACAGGATTACATTAAAGTGTAATTTATCACTGTTTTTGCAACATTTGGCATTTAATCCAAGTGGCGTTGACCACTCAACCGTCATTTATTAATTCAGAATTTTTATTGAGGAAAAGGTGATACTGCATTTGAAAAATAAGCTAAATGAAGTCTCATTCACAATACAAACAGAAAACATGCATCACCACATAAACAGAAAACATACATCACCACATAAACACTGTAGCCACATAGAAAGAAAATGCCTCTTATATGTGGTTACATGCATGTCTCGTTCAAGTGATCACAATTTTGAAATTCACCAAATGTTTTTCATATCATAGGAGAATAGTAGGCCAATCATAAAAACATTTCTTCAATGAAGCAGAAGGTACCAAAAATGAGATATTTCACAATCTCATTATTTATCATAATGTTGTAAAAAAAGGCCAAAATTCATAACAATTACAGAAAATCCATAATGGATGGGCATCTCTGAAAATAGAATGAAGTATGAAAGCAATCATAAGAATTGTGTTAAAATATAATCAAATTCATCTTACCATTGTCATAGCAGATATTGCCAAGGGCTCGACACACTTGTAAAACAACATTTGAATCATTATTTGACAGAAGTTCCAGTAGTGGAACAATGACAGCTGGGTCACTGCAGTTTTGCCTGCCTAAATCTATGACAATAAACATTATTTAATGTTATTGTAATGATTTATAATGTTATGATTTATATGTTATAATGATACGATTGTTCCAAAAAAGAAAATGGATACATTAGTTCATTTGATGTCCTAATTATGGCATAAAAAGTTAGTAATTAAACATTATTTAAACATGGTTTAGCAAAACATCAACAGTCTGAATTATTTTAAACATGCTAAATAGCAGGAAAATTGAAAATCAATATCCAAAAGATAATAATTATGCTTTTTAAGAACATTCTATAATATAATTTCAAATCGGAACTGAGCAAGAGATCATCAGGAAAGACCCTAAATTCAAAGTCAATTGGTAAAGGCTATTTCTGAGTTTAAAAAATTTGAACTAAGCTTAGTAACAATCCTTAAAATGCATTTTGGAAAAAAAAATTATGAAAATAAGTAGTAAATTAAAAATTAAAAAAAGGCCAACACAAAAATCAAAACCTTTATTCAAAGAATGTGCTTAAAGCATATTCAAAAGAACATGTGATCAGTAATTTTAAAAAACCATGCTACAATTTTTAATTGTGAAATAAATTAATGGTAGTTATTCATTACTTGAATTAAAATAAATAATAAAGCAAATTATATCACTCAATCATTACCAAATTAATACTTTTTGTATCATAAACAGCTTCTACGAAGTGTAATGCATACATACCAAGTTTGGCGACTTCAGCTAGAATTTCAGCTACCACAGCAAATGTAGAAGCAGAAAATCGTTCTCTTGATTTTAATATCAGAGAAAATGTATCGACAATTCCATTCTTCACTAAATATTCAACAATACCTTTCTTATCGCAGCCTGCAAACAGATAACACTTGATAAAAACCTCCCACAGAAAAAATAGCAAAATGACCATTTTTCATGAAACTTCTAGACATACATTTTAAATTAAAAAGTAACTAACATTAAACGGAGAAATTTAAAGAACCTATTCCATCTAAAGTGTTTAAATCTGTGGAAATGTTAGTTGCTTGCATAATATAGTATGTCTAAACCCCATAGTTTAATAATAATTCAGAGGAAAACTTAGTATGTCAAATAAATAGGAAGAAACAAGATTTCAATGGAATAAAACCACATGAAATATCCTACCTTCTACAGAAAACTGACGGTTAATTTGCATCAGAATTTTCTGAATTTCAGGTGAAGTTTTGTTTTCTTTAATTCCCAGGTTTAACTTATACAGATTATCACAAATTTCATCTGAAAAAAAAAACTTATTTTAGTGAACAAATATTGCATACATTTGGTAAAAGATATAAAAGATGATGTTTAAAATTATAGTAGCATGCATATGTAAATTTTACAACAAGAAGCATACTATAAGCCAGTGGTGCACAAACCGTGAGTCGAGCGAAAATTTTCTTGGGTCGTCACATTCAAAGAAATTTATTTTACAATAAAAAATATAAGGCTTTTTTTCAACAAGTATCAGGTACCAGTAAAATAGTGAAATGAGACAATATTATTTATAAAAAAAAGAACTATAATTTTTTACAAAAACAATTGTCTGTATTAGTATGATACCTATACTTTGGCAACCGGCAGGCGAACAGACAGAGTGATAAAAGATAAATGTTAATTTGAGATGCCCTTTACCTGCTCTCTGGTGGGATTCATATGCAGTTTGGGTCTGTCTGGCATTTAGCCATGACCATCTTTACTACATCTTTTTCAATTTAGTATGCCAGTCCCCTGCTATTTAGTCTTTGTACTGTGATCACAGCAAGAACCGTTCAGTTCTTTCTGTTTGTGCCTCAGTAGTTTGGTTTTGCTGCTACTTACATTCATTCAAGTGCTTTCTGTAATTCTGGTCACATACTGTTTTTGTTTTAATATGGTAACGATTTAAAAACAATACCATTATCAAGAGAAACCATTTCTTGATGAATTTCCACTATATCACGTAACATAGAATCAGTTTTGTTAAAATCGATTACAAAACTCTCCTTTATGTACTCTACAACTTGACAAAACTACTGACAATACTAAATTGTCCAAATTAACTGTTTGTGTGATATACATTTATGAAGAAGACATATCAAAAAATTCTTTTATGTTGTAAAAAATTGGAAGGAAAAACAAATGGAGAGAAAATATTTTAAATTATCAATAGATATTTTGAAACAAATGACCTTGCCTCGACACACTGTGTCACGGTTTGCACTGATGGTGCAGCATTAACAGGTAGTAATAAAGGACAAAGAGGGTTAATAAAGAAAATTGCTCCCTATAGCAGGGGTTCCCAAAGTGTGTGCTGCGGCATCCTGGGGTACCACGTAGATAGATGAGGGGTGCCGCAAAGCACCCATGATCACTAATCTAATCTATTGCTAAGCAAAAGAAAAGTGTCAACTAGTACACTCCCCAACTGTCAGAGGACGCCACAGGTTCTGATTAGTTGCAAAGCCCCAGTTTGTTAGTGGACCCACTACATCATTCACGGAGAAGCACTTGCATCGAAATCGCTGAGTTATTCACTGAAATTCGTCCTAGAATGTGTAATAAAGGTGGTTAACTACATAAAAACTAGGCCATAACAAAACTAGGTGGTTCAAAATTACATGGTGCTGTCCTAGGACCTTTCCCTTAGTGCATTAATCCTGTACCATCGTCAATAGCCCATTGTGCTGATCTAGTACGACGTTAATTAAAAATTACCAATTCCAAAAACTATGCGAGGAGTTGGTGGCCGAGCACATGTCCCCTATATCCCAAAAAGTAGCAAAAATATCCAAAGATTCTGAATTTTGTATGACCTGCTTTTGGTCGCATCCAATTTAATTATTAACCGATTTCAAAAATAATAGTACCGTAAGAAAGAGTACATTCTGAGGTATACTGCGATATTTTAAAAATTAAAAAATAATAGTAATAAAATATAGATACGGCAGTTTTAAAAAAAAATAACAAAAATGTCCTGATTTTTCCCGAATTTCAAAAAAATACTATCAAGAACCAAATTGAAATTTAAAAAAAAACTCGACGAGCTGCAAAAATTTACGTTGAGAGGTACTCTTTAAAAAAAACTCACGGCTGAAGACTGAAAATTTGTATGTGTTTTGCTCACTCGCGGAAGAAATTTCGCTTCTTCAAATTTGACACTTAATAAACCCTAAACTAATAGCCGCATCGGAAAAAAATCTTAATAATTGTCCGGGGAATACGATGAAGAACAAATCATGTTAATTTCGTTTTTTTCCGATCAGTACTTTCTCGGGAAATTGTTTAAGAATCGAGCTAAACAACACAGTTTTCAATCCTGCGGCAGCGGTAATTTTTTTTAATATAGAGAGATTAGGGTTTTAATATTTATTTATGTTCTTGTAAATAATTTATTCTACTTCTTTATACATTTCAAAGGTTATTATTTACAATAATGGAAATAATATTGCAAAAATTTCCAAAAGTAACTTCAATAACTATTGTCCCAAGTAATATCATCATTTTCCTGGCATCTCAGATATCATTGTGTGGGCAATTAATAGATGACAGCACTGAGTTAAAAGAATATTTTCAAGTAATCTGGGGTTGAGGTTATTTAAATAAATAACTGCCATTTTGAAAAGTTATCAACTTTTTTTTTGGTCAGCACATACAAGTTCAGAGTTAAAGGTTTATGTATATTGAAGATCATTTTCCTGGCTTTGATAAAAATTAAATGTTTGCAGTAAATTTTTAATTTTTTTTATTATCAATTGTATAAAAGATATTTCTTAAATGTGTGTGAAATTCAAACTGAAATTATTAAGGGTTCATCCATTAAGTTCTGAACAAGCCTATTTTATCATTATCCTGGCCATCATTGTCCTGCCTTTAACATACCAAGTCAATGATGTCAAGACAGGAAAATGATGTTTTATGTTCAGTATTTTATAAATATTTAAATTATTAACTGAAGACAAATATATTCTTTACTTTTAACTATTAACTTTTGATTATTTATTATCCATTGTAATTTTTTTAATAGTAAAATATCTTATAATGGGCTTGAAATTTTGAAACTTGTTTGTTTCGTAAAATTTAAAACATAATGTTTTTTCCATTGCACCTAAAAATGTCTAGATATTACTAAATATCCTTTATCACATGCTCTTTTTTATAAGTTGTAAACAATATATGGACAGATATGAGTGGTAAAAAGAAACATATGAGGAAAGGTTGTTAAAGAAAAGGTTAGCTGAGAAACGTCGTCAGGAGCATATTAAAAAAAATTCCATAATGTTTGATACAAGATAAATTGAAGAGGCATGTGAAATATATGTTAACCAAAAGAAGAAAGGAGTGGTAAAGCCTATAGCTAAAATGAGTTCAAGGCAGTAAAGGGGAATTATAAAAATAGGAAAGAAAATTCAAAACTATCGCTTGAACAAGAAATTGTCATCCGATAGAATTGGCTACCCAAACCAAGTGAAAGTGGTATAGGTATTCAAGTTTCAGGTTCTTCAAACCCAGACACAACAAGAGATGATAATGTTAAGAAAAAAAAGAAGAGATAGAGCAGAGATGGAAGAAAAATTTAAAAAATATACAAGGCAAATGGAAAAATACAAAAAGAAATACTACAGATCAAAAATAGCTGTGAATTGATTGCAGTAATTTAACACCACACAGCAAAACTTGTAATCTGTTAAAAAAGCATAAAAATTGCTGTAATAGCATCCACAATGTTCCTACTTTCTAATAATACTTAAATATTCGGGAATCCATAATTTCCTGAAGCGTCATGTTCCTAGTAATTTTATTTATGTACTTAATCAGCTGAATTAAAAATACATGGTCATATGAAATGTTCAACAAGAAATTTATATATTTTTTTCTATTTTCATCATTGTCCTGGCAGGTTCGTCATTGTCCTGCCTTCCAATATTTTGAAATATTTTTTTCCTTAACAAAATGTTAACAATTTAGATTGCTGATATTTTTAATTTACTTAATGAACATGGTAGAAAATTATTAGGCTAAAAAAATAAAGTTTTAAAAACCTTCGATTGAAAAAATTTTAAGAAGCCAATTTTTCCTATTTCACAAGAATGACCCATATAATATATATATATATAAAAGATAGATGTTATATGTTGAGGGGGGGTGCTGTAAGAAAATTTTAATTCTCTTAAGGGTGCCACGACTTAAATAAGTTTGGGAACCTCTGCCCTATAGTATTCGACCATTGCATGATACATAGACAAGCTCTTGTTGCAAGACATTAATGAAGAATTGAACAAGATATTACAGTATGTTGTTATTGTAATTACATTAAAAACAACAGCACCCCAAACAGTCGTCTCTTTTCAATACTCTGTAATGAGATGGGTTCTTTGAATGAGACATTACTACATACCAAAGTCAAATGGCTCTCATGCGGCAAAATACAGCGACATATTTTCAATTTGAGAAACGTGCAAAGTTTACAAGTATTTGGTAGAAAAGAAACATATTGGCAAGTTCATTCCTTAGTGAAGATTGGCTCGGAAAACTCAGTTACATGGCTGAGATTTCCGAAAAACTTGACGATTTGAATTTAAGTCTACAGGGAAATAGTACAAACATAATATTGTATAAGTGAATGAGTAATATCGATGATGCAACATGAGTAATAATATAAGTGCAGTAATATCGAAGATTTTAAGAATAAGCTGATACTTTGGCAAGAATTTAACAAAACAACATAGACATATTCCTGTGCTTTTTAGAATTTACTGAAAAAAATAATTAAGATTTATTGTTATTTAAAAGCATCATTTCCCATCAATGATAAAATTGGAAAAAAACTTTTCAAAACATTTCCAGAAAATGAATTAGGTTGGATATGTGATCCATTTTCGTTTGATATTATTAAATCGAATAACTCTTTAAATGAAAAAGAACAGTTAATTGATTTACAAGCAACAAAGCACTGCACATTCAATCTATGACTTGCCAAAAATTTTGGTTATGAATTGGAAACGAATATGCCGATTTAAAGAAAAAGGCGATTAATATTTTGTTTAAGTTTGTATCGACCTACTTATGTGAAATCGGCTTTTTAAAATTAGTTGCCAATAAAACAAAATATAGATCTCAATTGGATCCAGGGGATGACTTACGGCTTGCGATTTCCAATACAGATCCAAACATAGAAGCAATCATGAGCTCTTTGCAAGCGCATACCTCGCATTGAATTCTTATGACGTAAAGTTTATTAAAATAATTTTTCATTAAAAAAAAATTTCTAACCATATGCATAAATAAAAGCATTGCTTCATAAAATTGTGTTTTATTCAGACCTCGAATTAAGCAAAAAAATAAGTGCAAAAATAAAAATTACGTTGACTTTAAAAAAAACCATCTATTATCTTTTCAGGGATTGCAACAAAATAGGGGTCTAGCAATGAAAATAGTTTGCACACCATTACTCTAAGCAGCACCTAATAAATTAACGGTGGAGTGATAGCAAACGGGACAGCAGCGCCAAGGCGTTTTTTTTTCTCGCCAAACCAAGACGGTGGCATTAATAGTCTTCAGTTCTAAACTTTTAAATAGGGTTGCCTTAACAACAGTATAAATTAAAACAGCCACTTTGGCGAGAAACCGTCCACTGTCAAAAATTAAAACAAAAAATTTATTATTCCAATGCATAACTAGAGAAGTCCTCAAGATACTATCTATACAAATAGGCAAACGTTACAAACTCAATTTGAAAATACAAAGATACCTTAATATCCTTTTCAGATATATAATTCTAAGATTTTAAGAATAGCATCAAAAATTAAAAAAAAAGTGAAAACAATTCCGATCCACTCAACTTTTTACAGTTCTGTCAGACACATTCTTTTAAGGAACACAAAATTTTAAGAAAGTGATTCTTCGAAAGTTACTAAAACCAAGAAAAGTTCACAGACCACATTCAATTACAAACTAAGACTCACTGGTTTGATTAACTTAAAATCAATAAAAACTAATAACATATCAGAGAACATAATGATGCAGACCAATGAAATTATAAAATACGTAACATAAAATAGTCAAATATTTAAAATTCAGATCATAACATTGTACACTAAAGTGAAATGTATTTTGACATATAGC
Organism: Metellina segmentata; assembly: GCA_947359465.1. Taxonomy (NCBI): domain Eukaryota; kingdom Metazoa; phylum Arthropoda; class Arachnida; order Araneae; family Tetragnathidae; genus Metellina; species Metellina segmentata. The sequence continues at coordinate 53,865,752 of OX375882.1, read as the reverse complement.
AATGTAAAGGGAGTCTAATCGTTTTACCCATTTTTCTTTCCAGTACTCTTGAAATCACACAATTATCTGAAAAACAAATGCTTTCAGGTTTCTGTGATCTTGATTAAATATTCATTAAACAAGAACTTGAATTTTTCGGATGAATTTTATCGATTAACCGAAAATATCCGGAAAAAGTAATATTGTGTTGTATAATGTAAACAGATAATTGAAGTTGAAGTCATAGTAGTTGTTAAATAAATTCTCTTGCATTTAAGTGCATTTAACCATTAATTAAAAAATGATAATTATCAACGACACAAAAAAACTATTATTCACCAACAGGTTCTTGTTCACCTCAAAGGTTTCAAAGAAAACCAAAAAGGAATTTTTGAAGAATGAATGCACAAAGCAAGACGGGTATAAAAAATTCCAAAAATGCAGACTTACAAACCAAACATTCAAGATCAGAAGAATAAATAAACATGTGCAATTTAAGATGTATTTGATTGCTTTTAAACATTGAAAAGATTGCTTCGTTTCCCGGCTGAAAAGATGACAACATTATTCAAAAATTGCTTGGTTTGTTTTCATCCGTTTTGATTTTAATTTTCTTTGAGTTATTTGCTATATACATGAACTTTTTCTTCGGAAACACTTCATTTAATATTTTGAACTGAGTGGTCCAAATGGAATTATAGACAATCTCCATTTCCCTTACATGTCTGTTTTTTTGTTTTGAAAATATATTTTTACAAGGGTACATTGTCTTTTAGCTCTCTAATGTCACTCTATGGACGAAATATGCTCTGAGTACATCAGCCGTTTGCTGTAAAGCTCAAGCTGGGCGATATAAGCGTTCAAAAAAACACGATTCCCCCATCACTTACGAGCAAGTTAATGGACCGTATCAAATCCATCACAGGAAATCGTGGAACACTTGGAATACAAGTAAGAATAATATCTAGTAAATTAATGCATTACTTTTCTTCACTTTTCCACCTCAGCACTTCATCTTGTTTGAAATATTACCTGATTAAAAACCATGATTAGATTTACATTTTATATTTTGATTAAGGTTTGTAGTATGCTTTTATCAGTCACTGTTACTCACTTTTGTACATTTAATGTATACATACTTATCTGGATGGAGGTGTTTCAGTGTGCATCTCAGTCAGATTAAACCAGGACCTCTTCATCCATGCTCTTCTCATGCTCCAAATGAGAAATAAGAATATCTACTAGCCCAAAACATTACTGTAACTTCATCAGTTTTGGAAAATCGCATCAGTTGCAGCTGCCAGTAGTTTCATTTTAACAATTTAGAGTATGAAACTTGATAGCAATATTTTTGGGAATTCAATTATTGAAATTATTTACTCTGGGTTGTGTCTAGTTTTATATGCATTGACGTGATGAGCTTGTGAATGCATACGGTTAGCCATTGATTTTAACACTAAAAAAAAACTATTTTTACACTTGTCACATGATTATTATCTGGTCATTTAGAGCAGCTTATTTTATTTTAACAAATTTTCCTTAATTGTCACTTTCTATATTCAAGAAATTTCTGACATGGATTTCAAGCTTTAATATAAGCCATTTGTTGCATGCATTAGATTTTTATTTCTTGTAGCTCTAAGAAAACAGCTCTGCTGCATTTTATATTAGTAAATATCTAAAGTTCTTAAAATTTTTTTATTTGAAATTGCAGCTGAGGTTCATTGTTCAATTTTACCTGATTTGTTAAGAAGATCAAACTATTTCTATATTTTTGATATTTTGTGTGCTTCTCAAAATTTAGAATGTTTTGCATTTCATTAACCTTCTCATCCATCTGTGTAGTTCTAGCTCAGGTGTTGCTTCGTCATCTGACCGTTAGGCCTGGGCGATGTTCAGATGTTCACATCACGATACATCGTCATTCTAACATCACGATACCGCGATGTATCGCGATGTTAACCATGCATTTTATACATAGTAAAAGCTTTATATATATATATATATATATATATATATATATATATATATATATATATATATATATATATATATATATATATATATATATATATATATATATTAATATATATATACATATATATATTAAATATATATATATTAAATATATATATATGGACTCCTAAACTTCTTAACCGATTTCAATCAAATTTGCGCACCGTATGCAGTTTGATCTAACTTAAAAGATAGGATAGCCTTCATCTCAATTTATAGCCGCGATATTATTTTATTGCAAATTATTGCGGTATCTGTTGACTGGATTGAGTAAGTATTCTAACAGATGGCGCTGTTGAAAGTACCAACGTTTCACATAAGCTACAACTTAATGGCATAACCACCATGTGTTGCTGAGTCTAAAGTATAAGTTAAATTTATTTCGTAGTAAACGCAATACAGTGATTAGCATAGCCGGCCACGTGTTATTTAGACTGAATTATAAACTGAATTCATATTATAGTAAAAGTAATACAGTGGAATTTTATAATTCAAAATAATAAACATTATTGTTCAAAATTTAAAACTATCTGCCCTACCTACCTCATTAATAAGTTTAAGTGTTACGTGTTATTTACTAACAACTTTGTAATGTACTCATTTGTTACAGACTTGAATACAAAAAATAAAAATAATTTACATTTATTTATTTTGTATTGATTTTTGCTCAATATCAACGGTAGTAGAAAATCAATCATTATCACCATGTATTTTGACAAATGGCATCTGTGTAAAAAAGCATGGTGGTCACCATGACTGGTGTTCTCCTACCGTTTCCCTTGAATAGTTTACAACTATGTAATATAATAAAAACAGTAGCCACAGCAACGCGTGGCCGGGTCTGCTAGTATATATATATTATAATATATATATATATGTATATATATATATATGTATATATATATATATATGTATATATATATATAGTATATATATATATATATATGTATATATATATATATATATATGTATATATATATATGTATATATATATATGTATATATATATGTATATATATATATGTTATATATATATGTATATATATATGTATATATATATATATATATATATATATATATATATATATATATATATATATATATATATATATATATAATGAGGAAAGTAACCAAGAACTCACCCCAGAACACATTTTCAACTGCTAGGCCATCTTGAGAAGCTTACAGGCCATTGACGAAGTTCCCTTTCAGGGAAATCTTTATAACAACAAAATTATAGATATTGTAAGGGCCGTGATTTCGGCACATGGAGTAATTTGACTCGACTTTGATTGGTCACGACACCAACCAACCAACCATATATATATATATATATACACGAAGAAAACATTACACATACAGAGAATTTCTTTCTTTCCGTAATTTAATGGAAAATATAAAAAAAATGATATGAAACAATTGAAATGAAATTAACAGAATAAAATAATTTAATTTAAATATATCCCTTATTTTGAGCTAGAAAAATTTGCATTTCTGCATTTTTTGGGAGTAATGCAGCTCTTTGTCTTGTAATTACATTCCCCCCTGTGCTGAATACTCTTTCTGAAGGAACACTGGTCCCCTGGATTGCCAAATATTTTCTGGCAAGGATTTTTAAAACTGGAAAAGAAGCTTCATGCGACTTCCACCATGTTGATGGGTTCATATTTAAATCCACTTTAGGCATTGCTATATAGTTATTCAATTCATTTTCTGCCCTTTTCTCTGGTAGTGTTGAATCAAAATCATCAGCAGGTGCATCCTCAACCTCAAGCAGTCTTGCCAAACCTTTCTTTGCTGGTGTGTGCATTTGGTTGCCTGATGTACCAGGTTGGACTGTGGAATACTCATCAAAGGATGCATAAATTCCAGCCATCTTTTCAATGGCAGTTGCTTTGATTTTATAAGCAGAATCTGTATAGCTAAGTCGAAATCTTGGATCACAAAGTGAAGACATTTGTAAAATAGCTATCACTTCCTGTTTCTCATAGCGTTCCGCTAGTGCAAATAAAATTTTAGTTTTAATAGCTTTGCATAGAGCATCATCCTTGTCTTGTAACTGGAGGCCTCTTTTCAATTTTCGGTACAGAGGCAAAACAGATGAAGCAGTTATATATTCCTCTCCCGAAAGGGTTGTTGTTATGTCTTCCAACAATTTTGTAGTGGAGACAAAATGCTCTAATGCTGATACATCAGAACCTTCAGGCATAAGGTTTTTCTTATCAGGGTAGTCCTGTAGCATCTTGCATATAGGAAGTTGGTTCTCCAGAAACCTACGGACCAGTTTTAGAGTGCTCCACCACCTTGTCGGACAAGCACTGGGAAGAGCCATTACATCCATCTGAAGAAATTGTTGAGCTTTAGCAAGATCCCTCTTCATTTTCCAGCTGTGCGAAATTGCACCCTGGAGCTTCTTTAGTCTGGCAACAGCCCTTTCTAATTGAGGGAGTCTCAATACCCGATTAATGGCAATATTTATATTATGTCCAAAACAAGAAACATGTGGCAACTGAAGACTCGACATTGCTTTTAAAATGTTTGATCCATTATCTGTAGTACAGCATGTAATATTTTTAATGTTAAAACCCCAATCCGACAAAAGGCCAGTCAACATATCACATATGTTATCATAAGTATGATTTGTATCGAAATGCGCACAACTTAGACATGCAGATCTAAGATCCCATTGATTGTCGATAAAATGGACTGTGACTGCAAGATATGGGGTGTTTGCTACAGATGTCCAACAGTCTGTTGTAATCGATATATCTTCTTCTTTAACATATGCCAACTCTTGTCGCATTTTTTCTATAGTATCATTATACAGTTTGGGGATTCCAGTTTTTGAAAAGTATTTGCGACTAGGGAGTTTGAATCTTGGATTTAAAACTTTAATCATATCAACAAATGATTTTCTTTCTACCAGATTATAAGGCTGCATTGTGTATGCAAGAAATTTTGTCACAGATTCAGTGCAAAATTTCATGGAATTGCAGTCTAATGGTTGAAAGTCTAGCAAAGTTTTCTGCTTTTTCCGAACAGGATTGTTATCAAACTGCTCTACAGAAGATCGCACATCTTCTTCGAAATTGGAACAGGGAAGGGGGTCATCAACGTCCCTATTTCCTAACTGAACTGACAGTGGGAAGCTTCTTTTACGTGCTTTTGACATTTCACTATATTTAAATGGGTGATGTATTTTTAAATGACTAATCATATTTGAAGTGGTTCCTCCTTTTGATGAAACAGGATTTTTGCATCCTTTACACACTGCAACATTACTGTCGAGAATTGACCCATTTTCATTAGCAGGCAATCCAAAATGACTCCAAATAAGACTTGTAGTATTTTTCTTATCAACTAACTTGTCATACGTAGGACAACCTGTCGAACGAGCTGTAAACATTATGCAGGGCTCCTGAAAATTAGAACGAAAAAAAAAATAAGCAATAATATTTTATAAAGCATTGTTAATACGGAAATTAAAAATAGAAACTGCACCCACAGCTAAATGTCTGTTTCTTTGCCTTTTCCCTCTATGTAATAATATTTTGTTCTTAAAAGATAAAATACTTTATTATTCTGAGTCCGTATTCATTTTCCATAATCAAAATTAAAGAAATAGGGTGCTTCTCTTATAAAATATTTCATGTAAAATTAGTGATAGAAAATATGAAATAATCATTAACATTAATAAAATCTTAAATTGGAGAGTATTAACAGTGTTTCCATTTAAATAATACCTTAGAGAAAAAGGTTAGGTTTAAACATATATTAAATAATTAGAAAAGTTCATTAAAAAATAACAGCGAAAAAAGGAATACTGTTAATTAAATTATTGAAAATGCTCGGGCCCATGCCCCTGGAAATTTTCACATTAAGGAACCATTTACTTAGTACGTCCGCAAGATTTTAAAACGTTTTAATCACCCACCACAGAAAACTACCCTCCCTATCATTTAAAAAGTTTCAAGGAACTAAGTTAACATTTTTTAACCTTAAAGTGAAATTGCATGCAAAAATTGTAACTTTTTCCTTATATTCATCCATTGCAGCTTAATTGGCCTTAGGCATTATTAGGTAAAAAATTGGCCACATACCTAATGAATATTAAAAAAAAATAAGGATGTACACACTACACATTGCAACGACTTCCCTTTCTAAGGCGCGGACGTACTTTGTGAATGACCCTAACGCTAATGGTACATATTTTTTCCCCTACAGGAAACCTTATTTAGAAGGAGAAAAACTTCAGCATAAATAAAAATTGAGGGGCATATGATTCATCTAAGTAAAATAATGACACACACAGCATATATGACATAGATTACCACAGAAGTTTGTAACAAAAACGGATTAATTATCAACATCCAAGAAACAAGAATGGGTTTTCGAAATTCAACTTGAAATGTAAAAAATCGGTTTTGTTTTAAAATTGTTAAATTTCAATTTTGCAAAAAAATTAAAAAACGAAAGTCATTTTTAGGACACAAATGTTTGAGAAATTCCTCAATAATTAAAAAGAAATGAAAGTAGACAGTTAAATTCCCAGATTTTGCAAAATTAATTAGTTCTTAAATAGAAAAGAAAGGAAACATCAACTAATTTAAAAATGTTATATAAAACTTACCTAGATAATTTCAGCAAGTAGACAGGGTTCGCACGCTCCTTAAAAACTTCTCAAGAACTCCTTAAAATGGACTCGTTTTAAAGCACTCTTGAAACTCCTTATTTTTATGTGATTCTCCTTAAAAACTCCTTATATATTTTTTCGCCTTTTCAATTTCGAAATGCGCGCTACGTTCCACCGCAAGAATGGATTCAAGGATTCAAAAACGTACCGTTTCAATTGTAAAACGATACTTGACGTTGTACACAGTATATTGGCAGCAAGCTCTAAAAATTTTCCCACGTGAAAAGGCTATCATCAATTCATCAGTAAGGCGAAGTGGTGGAAGTTGAAAGGAAAGCAAGGTACCCGCATGTCCGACCCCTCTTAACTAACTTGAGTGATAGAACCTTGAGTGGCATTTACGACTGACGCTTTTCTTTCATACTATTATGTGGCGTATCGTTTGGCGCAAGAGATGTCACCGGTCGACAGTGTCGAACAAAAGGAGGAACCCTCTAGGGTCTAGGAGGTCAGACGCTAACAGCTCGTAAATGCTGATCGATGCCAGCGGTCACTTAAAAGGGGGATAACAATCTCCTTACACAGATCTGAGGGCGGTCTCAACAGGCCCTTTTTATTTTCGGATTCTCGACTAAGAAGAAAAGAATTGAGAGGTTAAAAGACCGGACGGATCAAGCTGATTATTAACTCGTCAACCCTCTGCATACCGAGCGGCAGAATATCGTCTTCTACCTTCGATTTACGTAAACGGCCGAAAGATGCAGCTTACTAAAACACGGCTGAACCGGCCTGTCCCCCAGGAGGAGAGGTGATGTATTTAGTACCTTTGTCACTACATGTTGCCGTTTCTATTGTGGGTCTGATTATGTCTAGAAGGTATAGATACGTCGCGGGTAAACTCTGAAAGGACGGCGGTGTTTTCAATATGTACGATAATTTACACTCACTTCGGCAAAATTTTTAAGGGGATAGATCATCAACGTCTCATTCTCTAGCGCTCAAGGCTCCCCATCGAGATTCCTGTCTACGGAACAGGCTATTCACGCGCTGCTCTCTTTGTGGCACAGAAATGATAGGATAGAATCTTAATGGACTTCAGGAATTTAAGGTCTGAAAGATTCTGACCCCTCCGTAACCAGAGAATGCAAAAATTTTGGCCGTCTCCAGAGGGTTAAATAATGAAAGAGCGTTGCGAACGTATTGAAAATTGCAAATCTGTTATCATCGAAGTTGATTATTACAAATTCTTGAGGTTTTTTTTACTGAAAAAGATAGTTTACTTCTTAAGTAAAGAAAATATTATCTCTCATATAATTTATTTTGAATTTAATTCAACATTAAATCTTGATGCAAGAGTAGCGTTGAGAATGTATTAAAAATTGCAATCTGTTATAATCGAAGTGGATTATTTCAATATTTGGAAGTAAACTAAAAGATATCACTTAAATATTTGAAGTAAAAAAATATGATTTACCTATTCATTTATATATAACATAAATAATTGGAGATTTCATTCATTTCTGTCAGTCTGAAATCTGTCATTTGTATATACTTGTTGAATACAGTGAAATCCAAATCAGTACTAAGTCCCAAATCCGGAATCCTCCGAACCTCGTCCATTCCGGATTTTGGATTATTTGCATTTTTTGTCAAAACACCTTAGTCAAAACACCTTACATTTTCTGTCCCATTTCTGCAAATGAGAGCATGAAATAAAAAGCATATTGACTGGGATTGTTAAGTTTTTTTTTGTAAAATCGAAATTGCTAAAGATAGATTGAAATAATAATTTAAACGGATTTGAAATCTGCGGAAAATTTCACATTAGATTAATACCTAAAAATATGATTTTCTTTCAATAAATAATTTTTAAATTTAATATATCTTCAACGGATTTGAAATCTGCGGAACGTGTGTTGAGGTGAAATATCAAGGTAATGGTAATGGTAATTTTAGTTAACGTCGTACTAGAGCAACACAACGGGCTATTGACGACGGTCCGGGATCAGTCCCTGAAGGGAAAGATCCGAGGACAACACCTCGTAATTTTGAACCACGGTCAGATGACGAAGCAACACCTGAGCTGGCACCCCACTCTCCAAACTTCCACGCCAACCCAACGTGAGGACTTTCAGCCACGACAGATTTAAGGTGCACCAGCCGCCTCTACACCATACGTTTACAAACATCCATGCCCGAACCCGGATTCAAACCAGGAACCTTCCGATCTAGAGGCTAACACCTTAACCACTATACCGGTTGGTCGGCGTGAAATATCAAGGTATAATTTTATTGTTTTGAGTCATTAGTAATATAGTACTAAGTGGAACTTCGTTCTTTTACATTTTTATTTTCACGCTTGAAAATGTGTGTATAAACTTTCTATGACTCCTTAAAAATTTCGAAAGAATTTCTTAAATATTCCTAATTTTTATATTCAAAATTCTGTATGAATCCTGGTAGAGCAGAATTAGCTTCCCCGCAGTTTGAAACTTTAATTTTCAATCTTTATATGTGTGCTACTTGCCAGAATATTCTCGAAAAACAACAGTGCAGAAATCACAAAAGATTCTCATTAGCAGGCCTGGTAAAAAATCGCACATGCGCATAAAGTAACATCGGAATCGTTTTGTCAGTCTTAACCAAAACCCAAATTTCCCCAAATTTTGCTAAAAAAAAACCCATTGTTTAAACCAGAGAAATCACGCATGCGCTAAGAAAACATCGAAATTGTTGCCGCTGAACTACAACATCGCGACACCGTGATATCTATGCTAAGGGATGTCTGCGTGCCATCGGGGAATATCGCGATATCACGATGAATCGGAGCTTGAAAATCGCGACACCGGTATGGCGATAACGACCCGATACATCGCCAGCGTGATAATCGCGAAACCGATGTGGCGATGACGATCTCACACTCACACCGATTGTCCTAGTATGTTCCACACACCATATATGCTCAAGTAGATTAAAAAATAGCTTATTTAGAAGGAAAAAAAACAGAAGCATAATAATAGAAATAACGGGGCATTTGATTCCTCTAAGAAAACATAGAAATCGTTGGCGCTGAGCAACAGGAGACATCGCGATTACGGAAAACCGTGATACTTGTGCTCTGGGATTGGCTGTGCAATATCGCGCATGCGCTTTGAAAATATCGAAATCGTGATATATGTGCTCTGGGATTGGCTCCTTGACATCGGGAAAAACCGCGATACCGCGCATGCGCTTTGAAAAAATCGACATCGTGATATATGTGCTCTGGGATTGGCTCCTTGACATCGGGAAAAACCGCGATACCGCGCATGCGCTTTGAAAAAATCGACATCGGGAAAAACCGATGTATCATGATACATCGTCATCATCGAAATCGCGAAACCGGTGTGACGATTTCGATCTCATACCGGTTTACCACGATGTATCGATACATCGCCCAGTCCTACTGACCGTGTTTCAAAATTACGAGGTGTTGTCCTCGAATCTTTCCCCTAAGGGACTGATCCCGGACCGTCGTCAATAGCCCGTTGTGTTGCTCTAATACGACGTTAACTAAAAATTACCAAATTATCTTTGTCGTTCTAACATTATAATTGCATAGAATAGTAATATCTATATTAAATCATTACTATTTTTATTTTAGTTAATTTAATCTTATTGTACAGTATTTTCTTAACTTATGATTATTTCTGCCTCTAATAGGTATAATAAATGGATAGTCAAACTCTTAAAAATGTAAAATTTAGAAGACAAAAATGTGTTAATTTTTCTCGACAGCACAATATTTATGTTATATAATACCTTATTTACAATTAATACAGTACTGAACAATTTATTTGGAAAGTTTTCAAACCCTAGTTACTTACTGAACATTTGTGTAAAAGTTGGTTGCATATGAATTACATTTTAATTTCTGTTTCAGATAAATTGCCCATGGATTCTGATTCATAACTGTGGTACTTTTACTCCTTTAGTGTTGAACAGATTATGTACTCATTGGCATTTTACTAGGCAAAATTAATAGAACTGTTGCTTTAACGTTTAATATTTCTAACATCAAAATGGTCAATCACCCATTTTACATTCTGTGCTATCTTGAGTGATATCAATTCAAAATTCTAGGTATTATCAACATCATCTGTGTCACTTTCTTCAGGTTCTCCTGATTTATTTGTATGTAATCCAGTTTGTTTATCTGAATCTTATTTGGTACAGGAAAGCTAGCTCATCACTATCAGATAGTTCTTGCAAACAATTTTCAATTTCTCAGGAATTTTACTTTAAACCATCATTTATTTTTTGTCTGATCGAATAAAAAATAGCTTGTAAATAACATTAGTGTGATAGTTCTAATAATGCACACATTTTGAATATATAAGTTAGAGTAACCCCTTTTCACCTTTGAAAAGGCGATGTGGTATATATTTGTTATCGTTGAAGTTTGAAAGCTGTTGATATGCACATTACCTTGTTAATCTGCAGATTAGATGATTTGTTCTGTTAAAATGCAAAATCATCTACACAAAACAAGGGTTTTCCACACTTTACCTAGGTAATGTGTACATTAATTTCTTTTGAATCGTTAAAGTGCAAAAGTTTGTTTCTCTAATTTCCTTCGCTTTGTATAGCTCGTTCCGACAGCGTTTTGCCACCATCCTGTTTTCACTTTCTCATAATTTGTGTCGGCTGCGAGTGCTTAGCATAATTTTAAAATGTTTTTGACAAATTCATTTCCTTCATTGAAATTATATTTTAAAACTTTTTTGCTTTAACTATGCCTGCCATCGTTTTCTCAGACATGAGGTGTCTTGCTATACAATATAGCAGAAAGGTGGCCCCAAGAAGGTCAAGAGCTCTAAAGTCATCATAAGAGCGAACGTCTGGTGGTGAAAAGACGCAAGCAAACATATTGGGGAAATTTAGCTGTAGAACTTTTCTAAATTGCATTGCACAAATAAAATCTGCTGTATGCTTATCAAAGAAATTGTTTAAAATTTTCAAAATATTATCAAAATCCAATGAAAAAGGCAAATGGGAGAAAGTAATTAATATGCTTCAGTGTCATAATGACGACAGGCATTGTAGGTTTACAGCATTTCTCTAATGATTCAATGATCAAAGAGTACTTACTTAGTCATGTATGTAATTAACTATATGCATTTATTTCTACAGGCAATTTAGTCGGAGGACTTCGACAATCACAATCTGCAGTGGAAGATTTCTTTATTCGAAAATTCATGTTTGGCACTTGGCACAGACTTTTTTTGTCAGACATAGTAATTAAAAGAAGACATAATTTAATTGTTATTACTGGAATAATTTTGCAAAGTATTCAAGTGAGAAAACTTTATTTCCTCATTGGTTATACAGAAGAAATGTTAAGCTACATCTTCAAATGTCCTGTTAAAATTGAATTGCAAAGCACTGCTGACAAGAAGGATATTGTTTTTAAATATGTTTAAAAGTATATAGTAACCAGAATTCGATAAATAAAAAATGTGCTTAGAGTAGAACTTCTGCTGTGTGTACAATTTACTGTCTCATAAATAGCTAATACCTAAACTTGGTATCTATCAGATGTTACAAATTAATTTAACAAGGTTGAAAATAACATTTTATGAAAATTGAATCAAGTATTGGTTGTATAGAAAATATACTTATCATCCAGACTTGTTAAAATTAAGATAATACAGATGTAGCTGTGATGTTAAGTTGGCTTTATGAAAGACTCTTCTACACAAACACACTAAAAGCTGAATCTATTCCATTCGAAAGGAGACATCAGGGATACAATGTTTATGCAAGACACCAAAACATTTAGCAAAACTACCCAGATCTTGATGGAAGAAATATGATTAGGCCCTTTTTCCAAATGAGTTATCATCCTCACAAACAGCAAGATCATTTTGAATTCAATTGGCACTATTGATGAGATATCTTGTCATTAGCAAAATTGGTCAAATCTAGGTGAATAAGATATCTCAACAACACCACTTAGAGGGTTAAAAGGTTTATGGAGTATTTTAATCTTAATCACACACGAATTAATACAAGGACTAAAACATTCAAATTATTTATTGGTAATCTGTTCCGACACCTTACATTCCTTAATGCCGGGTCCAAATATTCTGTTCTTGTCTGCATACCCTATATTTTATACTCCTTTCTTGAATCACTACTTCAGTTCAGTTCTCAGTTGCGTTTTCACATCTTAAGTATCACTTCACCACAGGTTCTTTTTATTTATGGTTATTTGAATTTCTTCACAAAGGTTTAATAAATAAGCTAGAGAGTGAAAATAGCAACTAATGTGTGGTTGTAACATACTGAAAACAAATGTTAAACAGTGCTGATTTATCAGAAATTGCAGACTCCCTCTTGAAAGCGTATCGGTTAAAGTCTTTCTAACCTTTCAATGGCGAAGAGTATATCACAAATAACTGACTACACTGCTGCATGTATGGACTGGGTCCACATGTATAAGTCTCTGTTGATCAACAGATTTGTGAGTGGCTTTTATTTTTCATGAGCAAAGAAAAATATTTGTTGAGATTAGTTGTCATCCTAACATGGGTGCCATTTTTTCTAGGGTTTCAAACTCCTTGGTCTCAAGCAATAGGAAGTTATTTCCAATGTGTTTTATGTCCCAGGGACCTGACCCCTTGATACCCTTTAAAATTTTTATGGTTAAAGCCCAGGACTCCCGACATTGAGGAATAATTCAAAATATAGTGATTCAATGTCACTTCTTAGTTTCAATAGGAGTCAAGAACAAGGGATCCAAACAGCTTAGATTCTGTTATTTCTAGTTAGGTCCCAGGCCTTTTCCAACACGATATAAATATTTATCTATACATACTTAGTATTGATAATGATCTATGTTAATAAAATAGTTCCAATACACATATATGAAGCATGTGGTGTTTCACTTTTCCTTAATGTTATTTCTACAGGTGGGTGATACTGCATGCCCTATATATAATCAGTGTTATCTCTAATGTTCTTAAAGTAGAGAAGCCAATCATTGTCAGTTAAAGAGTGATGGGTGTTACTGAGTAGAAGCAATTTTAATGTATTTGTATAAAATAATATGCATCCTGTCACAAGTTATTTCATTTTTGGCGATTTAAACTCTTTAATGCCCCACCACTAACCTCTTGGCACAATGAGTTAACTGACAGTCAATTGTAATTGAAATCTGCATACCTTGTTTTTGGTTTTGATCTGTTCTTCCACAAAGATTTTTTTTTAGCTGCGAATTTATTTCACACATCACTACAAAATTGAGTGAATGAATTTCGAGATTTGGTAAGAAAAGCGTGATTTAGATTGTTTCATATTATTTCCACATTTACAATACACAAGATTAAAAAACTGTCTTTTGAATAAGGGATTCTGCATTGGATAGAAGATTGTAGTTAGTGGGACAGTTGATGTTTAGAAATTAAAAACTCAATTCCGGAATTTCACAAAAGATAGTCCACCATGAAACAATTCAGTGAAATTGGTCAGTTTGTTCTAAACCTTTGTGAGACTGCAGCCCCCTCACATTTTTTTATTAGACAAGAACCTGGTCCTCACAAATTTACTCAGAAACACCTTTCTAATTTCTCTGTTCATACATGTAACTAACATAAGTATTAATTATGGCAAAATCGCAAAGAGAATTAGAACACACAAGTAATAAATATTTCTTCATGTTAACAAGTGGAAAAATAAAATTAGCAATCTATTTCAGAACTAATGAGAAACAATGTTTTTCAAAGAGGCAACTAAGCAGTGAAATTCATTCTGTAACATAATCAGTTATGACAGCCTTGAACTGCAGACAACTTCCTCTTGAGAAAGCTATCTACATATCTTTTTGCATATATCCGCATTTTTTCCTTGGCAGTGTAAATACATGGAACTGATTTGTTTTGACATGCATTTGTTAGGAATTAGAGAATTAGTTTATGAATAATATTTCAACTGTTTTCTCTGCAAAGACCATGGTTGCAAATATCTAGCATTTAATTTCATGGAAGGATGTTTCTCAATCACATGATTTTCAGGTAAAATGTTTTAATTTTAATATCGATTTACTGCCACAGAAAAGTACATTTTTAACATGGTCTTGGTAAATGTCTTCATTTTAAAAGATTTCAAAATATTAGATTGTTATCCCGATGCATTTTTAAAATTCTGTACTCTTATGCATTGCTCTTTTAATGAAGTTTTAAAAGTTATATTATACTAATATCAAGTTGATATTAGTAACCCATTTGAGGCATTCAATGATATCAACAATGCCATATGCTCACTCCATCCAGTATTTTCAACTTAATCAGTTCAAAAATATTTTTTTCCAACATTTAGTATCATCTTTTGGAGTATTTGTGCTACGTATTATCCCAGTGGCACTAGAATAAAAAGCTAAGCTGTGTGTATGTTCATCATTCTTTGATGTTCTGGGGCCGAATTTCTGAAACTTTATATTTTAGTTACATAAACTAACTCTTAAGGTATGAAAAAATTAGTGTGATGTTCTCAAAGATTAAATGTTGCATTAAATCAGTAAAATAAATGTCCATAATTTAATGAGGCAAATCCCACAAAAAGTATTAGATTTTTGGAAGAAAAAAAACCAATTTATGTTTTTATGGATTGTTTACATACTTTAGTATCAGCTGTATGTATGTATATAATGGCTCCAAAACAAGCCTATTTTTTAATTTGTATTCAGATTTAAAAATTCAATGTCAAAAACCAACTACAAAAGCATTAATCAAATGAGACTTGAACAATATTTCAACATATCTTTATAGATAACATATGTTAAACAAAATCTAAACATTTAGACTAGATATATTTTTAACAAAACTATAGAATAACAAAGAGCATAAAAATATAATAAAATAACAATAAATCAGATCAAAAATGTCTGCCTTACATTTAGAAACATGTAAATTGTTCCGAATTCAAATATCACGCAAATTTTGATAAAATATATTTACATATAAAGATTCAGCTTTGAACTTTTTTAGTAACCCTTTTGGCAACTTATGGTAGTAATTCTTTTTTCTTCAAATTGATGATGGAATCGGCAATTATGCGTGCTGTGCATTTCTGATAACCTCCGCTAGTCACAAAAACTATGGGTATTTTTCTTTGTACTGCAGCTTTAAATACCATTTCATCTCGTTCGATAATGCCCTATTAAAAAATAGAATTCTTTAAGAGTTTGAGGTTAGATACTTAAAAAGACACTACAAAATATAAAAAAAGAGTATAAAGAAAGAAAAATACAAGTAGCTATAAGTAATTTTACTATTATCAGGTCAGATAGAAGTAGTCTTCTGCCGTACCAAGAGAGCTAAATAAAATCCTACACATTTTCTTATTTTCATGTTTTAGAGGGATTTTTAAACAATCTGTACAAATTTTATGCTGTAATTTCAGTTGGAAAGTAGGCAAAAAATAGTCTTAAAGATAAAAAATAAAATGTGTTAGATAGGCAAAACATGCCAAAGATTAAAATTCCAAACTTTCAGCTGAAAAAGCAAACCTGTTTATTGTTTAAAGAGTTGAGAAAATTTGTTTCATGTTGATATATCATACCTCTGGAGTTATTGACAAGCAGCCTAATGGGTCCCCTTTTAATATGTCAGTTCCAGCATTATACAAGAGAAACTGCGGAGCAAATTCATCTAAAGATTCTGTTAAATTCCTTAAGAAAAGAAAAAACATCAGGCTATAGTAGTCCATTAATAATAAATGCATCAGTACAATGATAGCAAAACACTGACAGAACCTTTGCTGACATATGATAAACCAACAAATAATATGATACTTTTATATATTACTTACCTTGATACTTTTTCCAAGTATTCAGCATCTTCTGTTTTGTGTCTCAATTCCACTTTCTTTCGAATAGCTCCTGCACAGATAAACTGAGATTAATAAGCTTATATTACTAATAAACAAAGACAGAATACCAAAATGCTATCTGGGTTGAATCAGAGTAAGTATTGAATGAATTTTGCTCAATGCAAAAGTTATAGCAGAAAAATAACAAATATACTTGTATTCCTCAATACAGGAAGAATCTTGTGAATATTGTATACCAAAAGAGTAAACAGCACTTTTTTAATATGCCAGTTTAATGTAATATAATATTTCTCCAACATTATAATGCAAAACATTGATTCAAAAGCCCTGGATTTTTAGGTTTATGTTTTAGAATTTTATAGGTTCAGCAAAAATATAACTTCATATTACAGTATCGTACAATTAACACACTTCTACATATTTACACACATACAAATTTACTATCATACACACTTCTATAGAATATTTGTTACATTTTATTTTTTAAGTAAATTATTAAGTGAAGCAGTCACAAATTTTGATCTATTTTGCGAAAGTAAAGTGCACATCTGTATCATCATGATTATTTATATATACGTCTGGAAGATCCAATTTTTAAGCTAATATACCGTTTTTATTTGTTTTTAAAACTAAGAACTCTTTTATAGATTCCTATAAGATTTGTAAGAGGATTTCTTGCCATTTCTGAATATGGATGATGTCTCACTCTAAAATTTAATTGTTGTCCTGAAATTTACTTATTTTAATAAATAAAACTATACAGTTGGACATTGTGTTTCTATTTCTTTCCATAGATGAAATGGTCAACTGTGTGATGCCTAGCATCTATTTTTAGTAATTGGCATGATCTGAATACTTATTCCAAGTTTTTCTCTTCAATAATTTAAAGTATTCCATTTTCTAAAATACAAAAGGATGTTACCTGCTACTCATGTGCTTGTCAAAAAAATGAGTATTCTGCTCATATTAAAATTCTAATAGTTTTGAATCCAGCTTTTTAGCATTGCGCTTCTAGGATTCTAAGCTTTTGTCATCTTTAAAAAGAGGGTCATCTTTGAAAATATTAGATAAAAATTCATGTTTAACTTGTTAACCAAGACACATATTTAAAAACAGAATAAAATAGTATGCTATACAACCCCAAATGGATTGTGAGCTATGATTGGCTGACTGTGAGATTTCATTACTGTTGAGGTTGACTTTTTGTTTTTGCCATATCTTTCGTAGCAAGAAAGTATCACACTTGGATATCGGAAATGACTCAGCACAGCGTTTTATTTTGAACTAGCTACTGTGTGGCCAACACGGCATTGCCCATGACAGTTCTTTTCGTGGGGTCAGGTGTGGCCACTGCTCGCTGACGCTCCCCAACCCCCAGTGATTGCTACATATATTCCCATTTGGTTTGCTTAGCAAACGAAATCCACAGGCAATGCCGTGAAGGCCTTGAAGTGGCTATTATCGACAATGTAAATCAAAACACGCTAGAATCGGAAAACTTGGCATGGTTCCAAAGGCATTCTGACTAAAAACGCTTGTGACATAAGCGATCAAAAATGCAAAATCCGCTCGCTTGTTCAATGACGTCACATTCCGGAGAAAAGAAAGGTGAAAAAACTAATAAATTAATTTTTAAATGTTCTAGATTAAATTTTAAGATTCAGACGCTACACAAAAATTGCAAAAAATTAAGACTACCTGTGTGCCAAATTTCATTATTTAAGTGCCATAGATTTGTCAAGGCGCTGATCATAGAGAAAGAGAGACAGACAAACACTTCCTTTTATAATAGTAGAGATAAAAATGTATTAAAAATGCATTTGAAGAGGAAATAACTGAAAAGTATTTTTTAGGTTTCAATGGCCATTTTAGGCCACAGGTGCTTTTGATCCTTTTAGGTTCTAAACCCTGAATTAGACATTTTAAGGTTATACAAAATTTACATATTTTATTCAGAATATCTCAAATTGCAAAAATATATTAACAGATATGAAACAGGGGGCATAGAACTAAATAGGTAAAAATCTAAGTATCAGGGACTTATTGAATGGTTACAAATAAAGTTTCTTTTTCCAAGTAAAAAAAACGGAACCTATATTTAAGTTTACAAATAAGAAACTAGTATTTAATATTTAGTTATGGAAAGCATTAAGATATAAAACACTACACAAAATCAAGATATATGATTGTGTTATTCTTTATAAAATTGTTTAATACAATTGAATAACAAATGCAACAAACTAGTAAATTAAAAGAATTGTACGCTATTCAGGGAAAAAGTTTTTAAGGAATAATGCTTATTATTATGAAATAGTAGTCAACTAACCAAGAAAGATTAAGAATAAGTTTCTTTTTAACATACTTAAAAACCAATGGAGGTAGTGTATCTTGTCATTAAAAACTTTGACTATTCTATACACACATCTTGTGACCTTTATTATTATTAGAATCAGTATAATAATAGAGGCCACAATATATGTTTAATGTACCAAATTTAATTACCTTTCTCAATATTGCTGAGAAATAATGCAATGCAATAATTTTACTTATAGTGCAATTAGTTAAATGAATTATACTATTTATTCAGAATTTTAATAAAACTAGTGTCTTTGATGTAGTTTTTCCATTACTTAAAAGTTCACTACCCCTTCTGCTCGGTTTGAAATCATTAGAATATTTCTCACGTGCACATTCTATCAATAATCTATTTAATCTTCATTAATAACCCTTTACAATTTATTTCATGCTTGAATGGAGCTGTTCGCCTTCTGAATGTCCTTCAACACCATGATTTTTCCATCATTAAAAAAATATGAATTTTGAGGAATTAATGTAGAAAGGACTATTGAAGCTCATATTTCAAACTTTTTAAGCTTCAATATACAGTAATACAGAGGCTGTTCACACATTTTATATTGTATTCACAATTGTATTATATTGTATTCACAAAACTAAATTACATAAAATTCTTGTGTTGTTCTATTTGATAGCCCTTAATCAGAACTATCTTTCGGCACCGTAATTTCCAGGATAATAATGCCTTTTGAAGTGCCAGAAGAGGTATTCTATCCCATTCCTCCTGAACTGCTTTCCAGAGTCCTGTAAGGGTTGTGGGACGACGTTTGGATAATGCAGATTTTAAAAGTCCGAAAGCACAAAAATCCATAGGTGATACATCGGGAGATTTAGCAGGGATATCAATGAAGGGTATGCCTTGATACCGGTTTTTTGTTCCATTTCTTTTAGGAAATTTACAGTGGATTTTGATGTGTGACTGCTAGCTTTGTATTGATGGCACTGTGGATAAAGCGATGGTATTTCATTCAGAAAAATTGTCGATAAAATATGTTCCTGATAGTATTTGGAGTTAATCGTGAAATTTTTTTCCACTCTCTTTATTTTTAACTTGCCACTATATGAAAAACCAGCAACAATCATGAATCCCTTAGAAAAACTTTCTTTTGATTCCATGAACCATGTGCTTAAATTTTTTTCACCCCTTTTATGATAATAAATGGATTTTCTTTTGCTGCAATCATTTAAATACATCCATGATTCATCTATTGTGACCATTTTTTTTTTTCATTTTTCTTTGAATAAGTGTTTTTCATATAGAATTCGGCAGCGTGTCCTGCGTTCAGCAATATGCTTTGGAGAAAGACGATGCACATTGCGTTTTTTTGCTTTCTTACGATTTAAATCAACGTTTATCATTTTGTTTACAGTGGACATCGAGCATTTTAATGATTTTGCAACTGTCCTTTGACTAGGGGGATTTTCTTTTAACATTAAACAACAAAACTTTGCAACAGTCGAAGATGTCCGTTTCTTCATTGGATACTTGTTTGGAATTTTTGTCCCACTTGAGACTCCAATTTGACGTTTTTTTCCTTTCTTGTTAACGATATTACCTATCGACGCTTTAGATATCACAAAACCATGACTCTCACATCATTTTTGGATAACGGAATATGAATATTTCTCTTCGGAAAGAGCATAAATACAGCCTTCGAACCACTGTTTCATTAAAAACGCCATTTTGAATAAAAACAAACCTATCAAGTCGCAGATGATAATTTTGACTTTTAAAAACATAGTACAACTGCAATTATTTCTTTTGCAGCAAACGATTTTTTATTACCACTAACCAAAATCATCTAAAAAATGTGCGAACAGCCTCTGTAGCCTGAAGTTACATAATAGGTGGCTCCAACAAAAATCCTGTAAGTCGAATTCGCATAAGTCAGGGTATAACTTTGCATAAATTTTGTTTAATTGGCACCAAGGACTAACAAAAGCATTAGTTTAGAAGAAAAGTATTTTATAAAATTGCAGTTCTCTTTACACATATTGATACAAAATATTAAAAAAATAAATGAGCTACGCAAAAAGTTTTTTGGATGTCGACGGCTTCATAAAATCTAACAAATTCGACTGACGACACAATGACTTCTTTTTTTCACGCAAAATTTCTTTGTAGCAAGGCAAATAATTTATTTTAATCTCTTGCATTGTAGCTATAATGTGTTCTTTGTTGGAGTCAATGTTATCTAAAATTTTAAGCCATTTCAAATTAAGCTGAGACCTGCTGTAAGCTTGCATTTGTCATGTGCTTTTCAGGTGGAACTGGGTCTGAAGTGTCAGATACTTCAGTGACGTTTTGCTCATGCATCCAAAGATAACATTTTTCTTTTTACTAGGTGCAGGAGATTCAGATTAGTTTTTAGCAACATAGTTTTCTAAAGGGTTTGGAAAACATATTACAAAACTATCTTAACTTTCACCGATTGTAGTCGTTGCAATCGTGCACATAGAGTTCGTGCAAAATGCATCCAATGTGTATCACAGCAAGAGAAACACTTAAGCGGCAGTGTTTTCAAACCAAATAATCAAAATCCATGTAACTCTGAATTCGAGTGAGTCAGGTTACTACTGTATTTTAAATCTTACTTGCTTTAGTTTGTCTTTAGTATAATTACTTTTAACAGCCACATATAATATGTAGTAAGATAAATAAGATGTGGGGTGTGGAAATTAATTCATTTGTAAGAAAGAAATAATCAGATTTACAAATCCTAGAACTGAAATACATGCACAACATAATATTTGATCTAATAACACATACATAGTTTAGAAAATATACCTTTAGCATATTCATCATGAGGATAAATTCCTTGATTGTATACATCTAGAATGTACACTCTGTCATCTCCCATAAAATCACGTTCATGACCATTGCCCTAAAAAGACAACTAAGCCAAATTTAAATTTACAGATAAAACAACCAATCTGTTTTTCAACTCTTAAATACAGAAACTTTATGCAGTCCTTTTCAATATTCGTTTAAGGAAATTTTTTATTATTTTGTATAAAAATTTGCTAATTTGGTTTTATCATGTGAAATGTAATATTATAATGATGTAAAATGTTGCATAAGTACATGCTTCAAAAATGAACCAAAATATTTTAAATTTAAAATTAGAATTTTAATATTCCAGCAATACACGGAATGATTTTTAAAAACTAAACGCTGAAGGTTGATTTCAAAAGGTATTTTGATTAATAAAAATATCTGAGTAAAGAATTCATTAATTTAGATTTAAATTTTCATTAGTCTTATAGATCTTAATATCTATATTTTTGTCAGTAAATGGAGAGATGATCTGAATTTATTTAGTTTTAGTTACATTTTTGTCTTGCCTCAGCACAAATTCAGTGAACAGTATTTTAATATATGTAACTTAAAAATTGAACGAGATCATATATATTGCTCTTTCAAAACCCATTCAATCATTGTAGTTACCATTATACAGAAATATTTATGACTAGTAGACAATCTTAGAAAATCAATAATTTAATGTAAAGAGCTATTAAGATTTGGTTTACAGCTCTATGGACATGTTTTGTTTATGAAGGCTAATTAGACCAGGACCAGTGGCTTGAAATGGATTCTGAACTACAATATACTTCCATGCCTAGATCAAAATTTGAAACAAGAACCTGTTTAAGCAAGGGCTAGAACTCCAACCACTCAGCTAGCATATTGATAAGACAGGATTCCTATACTTTAAGCAAAAGAAAATTAAGGGCTCTTTTACAGTTTCGTCTAAATTTAACATCAATCTACACAGATTAACCTGTGAACGCACAAGTAAAGAAACTTTCCAGAGTGCTAGGGTTGAATCTCAGATCCAGTTTTGTTTAAACAATCAATTTTTAGTCAGCCATTTATAGATATCGGATAAGAATTCCTAAAATTGTCCCGATTATTTTTCATTGCTTCTGGGTTTTGAATACTGGTAAATTAAAATGTGTAGTATTCTTGTTAAAAAGGATACTTTAAAAATTTGTTAGGACCTTAAGCAAAAATTAAGATTTTTAAGGATCCTTAATCAATGAAAATTCAGGCCTTTTTAAAGCCTGTGGGAATCCTATAGAAAGCTATTAATAGAATCCTTTACTGCATTTAATAGTAGTTTATTAACATTAATTAAATGTTTTTAATAATTAACTTTCTTAGCAAATAAACTTAGTGTAGCCTAAATGTTTTAAAACTGTAGTTAAATTAGTAATCTATGCAATTTAATTATTAAACTAAACACAGGTATATAAAAAAGCTTCTAACCTGATGAGCATCCAAGTCAACTATCATTACTTTACAAATGTGACTGTAATTCATGAACAGGAATTTTATGCACAATGTTATGTCAGCATAGGCACAAAAGCCACCACCTTGTTCAGAGGAGCAATGGTGGAATCCACCTCCGATATTTAAAGCCCATCCTCGCTCCATTGCCAGTTTCCCAGCCTAAAATTAGACATAAATATAAATAAACAAAAAAAAAAGTAGCCAAATACCAGGTTATGGCATCAGTTATACTGGACAGTGAAAGGTTCTAGAATTTGCAATTTTAGTTTTCTAAGTATTTTTTATGAATTTTTTTATAGGGGAAATATTTTGAAGATAATATTTGGGATTGGGATATTATTGAATTTTGAAAATTTCAATATTGTGAATGTGTTGAAAAGCTCAAAACTCTGAACACTTAAATAACATCTGCACAGCAATGCGACTGAAAAAACAGCAACAAGCTCAATAGCCTAACTGAAACTTTCAAAATATTAATTGCACTGAAAGAAACTAAAAGTTTTCAGTAACTTATTATTGCTGTGCTTTTAGATTCAAACCATTCATCGTAGCGGACATAGAAATTGCATACATAAATGTTTGGTGTATTGAATATATGTGCTTTGCTGATAAGTTGATATCATTGTACTCCTACCTGTGTTTGATTGACATCTATGGTGAGTTGCAATGCATTAATATTTTCTCATCCCTGTTATTTTTTCAAACCAATATCATTGAAATAAATTTACTAATACAATACTCAATTTTTACACTGAATTATAGTTGCGTTATCAGAATAGGGAGTCAATGAAAATCAGCATAGATTAGTTTAATGATGCTGGTCTGAGGAAACAATGTGCTAAAGATTTCTTCATGTTCAGTGATTTAACTAATTTGAGTGGAATTTTGTATTTAGTAGCCTGTTAATCTGTATGCATTCATAAGTGTACTAATTATTTTCATTATGCAATAATTAATCATAAATACTCATGTTAGTACTACGTATGAATTTTAAAAACAGTAGAAATATATTTACGATTAAATTTATTGGGACCAGTTCTTTGTTTTTAAAAACATTTTGCTGGCAGTGATTCTCAAAGGTTAAGAACAACTGCATTAAAGCATCCCTAAGAATTGAGTACACATAAAATTAGATACAAGTGTTGTCAATCAAATTATTTTATAGAACATATATATATATTTATATAAGGAACAAATTTTATCAAACAAAATGAAACAAGTGAAATATAACAGTAATTTGAAATACATTACTTATTTTTTGTTTTATAGATTGCAAAATTATGTAAAATGGGAAAAAATTTGTGACAAATTTTATAATTCATGTTTTTTATTAAGACTTCTTGAAACTCAACAAATACCACATACCAGTCTATTAGTTAAAACTTTTCCTCCGAATTTCTTTACCTTTAAACAATAAAATTTAGATAAAATGATCTCTACATTTTTGTTTTGCTGAGAAATCCCTATAAAACCAATGTAAATACTTAATATTCTTAAAAATATTGAGCAATTTTTAAGTTAATGTACATATACAAATACAAATATTGACGACCAGCTACAGGCTCAAGCCCAACAAGGCTGGTCCTTTGTTTATGAATTCCCACTGACTATCCAATTGTGTCTTAAATTCGTACACTCCCTTTGAATTAACTATATTTTCTGGCAACGCATTCCAACGGTCTATTACCCTATTAAAGTAGTAGTTTTTCCTTAAGTCCCGATTAAAATGTGTCTTATTCAATTTATACCCATGGCCCCTTGTTCTGTTATCCCTATTGAAATTTAAGCCCTCTGTGTCCCCTTGTTTTACAAACTTGAAAAGCTGAATCAAATCCCCCCTCCTTCTTCTTCTTCTTTCCAGTGTATACATGTTTAGCTTACTTAAACGTTCATTATAGTCGAAATTTGCTAGCCCCTTTATTATTTTTGTAGCTCTGTGCTGAACCCTTTCAATTGATTCTATGTCCTTTCTCATATATGGAGCCCAGAATTGTACAGCATATTCTAGATGTGGTCTTACTAAACCCTTATATAACGGCAAGATTATATTCTTATCCCTTGAAGTTACAGTCTTTTTAATATACCCCAATAACCTATTAGCCTTTTTACCCGCAGCTGAACATTGGTGACCCATTTTAAAATCCCTGTGAATTATCACCCCAAGATCCTTGACTGTTTCTCCCTCCTTTACCTTTACTCCCTGCAGACAGCACTCGGCTCCACTGTTCCTGTAACCCATATGCAGAACTTGACATTTCCCTACATTTAATGACATACCCTATTTTACAGCCCATTCGGATATCTTATCAAAATCCCCTTGTAAATTTTCTATCTGTAACTTGGTATCCACTGTCCCCCATATTTTTAAGTCATCTGCAAATATACTGATTCTATTCTTGATCCCCTGACCTATATCATCTATGAAAATTATAAATAAAATTGGTCCCCAAACTGATCCCTGAGGCACCCCACTTATAACTTCTGTCCACTGTGAATAATTTCCTTTTACCTGCACTCTCTGCTTTCTACCCAATAACCAATTCTTTATCCATATTAATGTTTTTCCCTGAATCCCCAGCCTTTCCAATTTAAACAGTAATGCCTCATGAGGTACTTTATCAAAAGCCTTTTGAAAATCTATGTACATGATATCCACACTGCTCTTATTATCCAGCTCCTCAGTAATTTTTTCGTAGAACTTCAAAAGGTTTGTAGTGCAGGATCTGCCCTTCCTAAACCTATACTGATTCTCTGATAACAGTCCCCCCTCCTCCAAGTATAACATTATATGCTTTTTTAACAGAGATTCAAATATTTTGCAAATTACTGATGTTAGACTTACTGGTCTATAGTTGCCCGGATCACTTTGTATTCCCTTTTTGAAAATTGGAGTTATGTTGGCCAACTTCCAATCCATTGGTACCCAACCTGTGCTATATGTTGAATTAAATATCGTGTGAATTACTTCCCCCAGTTCTTCCGCGCATTCCACTAGTACTCTCGGATAAATATCCTCTGGCCCTGGTGCTTTAGATGGCTTAATTCTTTTCAACTGATGTACTATTTCTTCCCTGTTGAATTTGCATTCTTTAATTATACCCCCTGCAAAGGCTCCATCCTTGGGATCCTTTTTAAAATTATAGTTACCATTGAAAACCCTCAGAAAAAAGTCATTTAATACGTTTGCCATTCCCACCTCGTCTTGAATTAATTCACCTCCCTTCCCCTCCAACGGGCCCAGTGCAGTACTAAATTTATTTTTACCACTTGCATATGCAAAAAATTCTTTTGGGTTTATATTTATTTCCCTTGCTAATTTTTCCTCTAAGGACACCTTTTGCTTCCGACTAATAGTTTTAAACTCCTTTCTGGCTTTCTGATATCATGGTTCCCACACCTTTATCCAAAAAAAATTCACGGACTTTTAAGGACTTTTCAAAACCCAAAACAAATTTTTCAAGGACCTAAAATTTTTTATAACGACCTAAAACAAGGCATACACAAAAATTGTCAATTAAAAAGAAAAATGTGAATACAAATAAAAGACAATTTTTTTAAAACTACTGATAGCCAAAAAAAGAAAGTTTATCATCAATTTTGGTAAAAATTTGAACTTTCTTTTTTTATTTTGCTTTTTGTCTCAACTCAATGCTATCAGGCTACTTGCACACATATCAATTTCGGCCGTGCGATAAATTCTTTTAGTCGCACGAAGAAGAGTATGGACGAGTAGAGCACAGACGGTTCGATCTACATGGCACAATCTCTATTTTCCTGTCGTCCACTGCCTACAACAGACGGCTGTAATGGTATATTTTGTTTGAGTAACAAAATAAATCAAAAGTTTTGACTGGTGTTAGGGCTTCTTTACTATCTAGTCTGAGTTTTTATCTTTGTGATCGTTAAAGATAGAGGGAAAATTTCAACGGATTTGAAATCTGCAGAAAATTTTCAACAATAGAAATCTTTAATGTGATTTTCTTTAAAATTTTTTTTTTTCAATTGTAACTTTTATATTTTTGCAATAAGAATTTGGC
This sequence comes from Metellina segmentata, assembly GCA_947359465.1. NCBI lineage: Eukaryota > Metazoa > Arthropoda > Arachnida > Araneae > Tetragnathidae > Metellina > Metellina segmentata. The sequence continues at coordinate 53,838,569 of OX375882.1, read as the reverse complement.
TTTATTTCTTTGGATGCGTGACAGGTTTCCAATGACATCCTGACTGCTAAAGCTACGGTTTCCTAAGAAAGCAGTGCTGTTATGTAGCGAACGTGATACGTCATTATGTGGCGGACATAACAAGATGGCTGTCTTAACGTAGACCAGAGGTGTCAACTTAGACGGACAGAATACTGTGGAAAATGGACGATCTAGACATAGCATTACTAGTATATCTTGTAGTGTCAAAGCGGGAAACATCGGTTTCATTCAGAATGACGCTCAAATGACAGACCTGCTTTGGAGGAAACTAGTCTGGACAAGTAGCAATGCAACACGAAATTACACTATTATGTACTAGTTAAAAAAATCAAGTACTTTCAAGGACTTTTCACCGAGTTTCCTAATTTTCAAGGACTTTCAAGGGCCCCTAGTTAGGAAAAACAAATTCAAGGAATTTTAAGGACTTTTCAAGGACTGTGGGAACCCTGGATATGCCTCCTTGTCCCTGTCCTTACCAGTGCTTTTATATACCCTGTATGTTTTTTGTTTTAATTTTAAAGCTTTGTGTGTTTCCCCTGAAAACCACATAGGGAGCAATTTTCTAGATTTTCCTGAACGTTACATGTTTTTTAACACCCTGTCTAACTTATTCTTGAATTCCTCCCATTGTTCAGAATGATGCGGTGCTAATAATCCCCCTTTGAATGTTTCCTTTAACTCTTCCCTTATCTTATGAAAATTTACCTTTCTGAAATTTGGAATTATCCTACTATTGATTGTGTATGCTGACTAAACTGATACTTCTATGAACACTTTCTCCCAGTGGCTCACCTATAACTAAATCCTGCACCCTATCCTCATCATTGCTGAAAATCCAATCCAATATTGCATTGTCCCTAGTATCCTCATACACCATCTGGTACAAAAAACAATCCTGTATCACTTCCAAAAATTCTGCCCCTTTCCCATTTGTAGCTAGATTGTTTGTCCGGTCAATATTTGGATAGTTATAGTCCCCCATTAAAATTAATTCTCCTTTTTGACATGTTTCGTTTATCAGATTGCACATGCCCTTTTCCTGCTCTTCACTACAAACAGGAGGTCTATATATATTGCCCATAATTAGTCCTTTGCCTTTATTCAGTTTCACCCAGACTGATTCTATACCCTCAGTTTTACTATTTAACTTTATTTCCGTACAGTTTAAGAATTCTCTCACATAAATCAAAACCCCACCCCCTTTCCTATTCACTCTGTCCTCCCTAAACATTGTGAATCCACTTAATTCTAAAATTTGTGCATCTTCACTGCTTGCCCAACTTTCAGTAATCCCAATGATATCTATATCCTCTGCTTGTGCAATTCCCTTCCCCTTCCCTATACTACACAATACCAAAACAATAATTTTTTTCCTTTAAAAAGCTTCTGGAATATGAGTGCTGATGATTTAGTGAGTAATTTTAGTCTAAGAATTTTGATTTGTGAACTAGTAAACAGTCTTACAGTTTTGAGTTGAATGACAATCTCATGAACGAAAATGGTTTACAAGCTGAGAATACCATCATATTTATAATGATCTGATATGGTATCATCCAACACAATCAAAGTTCAAAGCACCCTTAACTACAAGTAGTGTAAACTAGGTAAGGAAGCTTTGATTTTCTGTGCACCTTACACACTATTTTGTGGATTAAAGTAGAATCAGTATTCTTCCATTACAATTTTATACTTTACGAAATAAGTTTAGTTAAATAACATTTTGAATGACTTTCTTAATAATCCTCATTCTTCATTATGTTTAACAGATGTAATTGTTTAGCAAAGAATTCATGGCTTATAAATTGTTACCCAATGGATCAATATTAGATTAAATTTTAGAAATAGAACACTAGGGGGTAAAGTCAAGTTATTTTTTACCCAAGTTAATAATTCAGGGCTCGAAATACCCGGGTGCACAGGTGTACTGTGCACCTGAAAATAAAATTTTGCACATATTTTTTTCCCTCTAGGTGCACACATTTTATGTTATTTTGATACCTGAACAAAATATTTGTACTGACCTCTCTCGCTCTAAAGGAACACAATTAAAATTCCTAAATACACACTATGCTAAAACTTTAATCCAGAAAATGCTATGTTGCAATGAAGGAAAAATACAATAACAAGTATGGACACACTAAACCTTATGGTTAAATATCTGCAAAAAACATAGACTTTTCTGATTGCCCACCAATGTCGGATGATGACTGAATATTTGTAAGTAATAATTTTGCAGATAAAAAAATGTTTAAATATTTTTATTTACTATCTATTTGTAACATATCCAAACATACCTAACTAATAAAGTAGTTTACATTACATAAATGCTCTTATATTACGTTTTTTTAAATGTGCACCTAAAATATAATATATGCACCTAATTTAAAAATGTAGGTGCGCAAGGTGCACCTGTATTAAAAAATCTATTTCAAAACCTGTAATAATTATTAGATTTTTAACTTTTTTTTCAAACATGTGTGTGTGTGTGAAATTTAATAGGATGTTTTAAATCAAAATAAAAATTCCCACTTTTATAATTTATTCATAATTTAAAATAGAATTTCACCTGATGAGTGCCTTTAACATCAAGGAACGTATTAATATATCAACAAAGTAAACAAAAACAGATTACCAGTATTGTTCCTCCAGTATGGTAACGAAAAGGTCTTAAAACTCTTCTTTGTACTACATTGTTTGGTAAAGCAGTTATACATGGCACCTCAGTTATTCTAGCAACGTTTACACTCCACTGCAAAGATGAAAATTGCATGTTAATAAATACATTCAATTTGGATAAAACTTTGTTACGTATTTCTTTAGAAAAGGAAAAGAAATAAATGTTATAAATGAAAGAAAACAGTCATTTTATATTTTAGAACTTACTTAACTAAAAAATTATATCTTAAAAAGAATGCTCAAAAGTGTGTATTTTGTAAAGCAGATATCTCTTACAAGAAAATTCTAGATAAACGTAAATAATATTTACTTGTTATGTTTAAGGGCTAAAAAATTATTTGCAACAGTATGAAAACTCCTGCACTAATACAGTAACATAGCAAATACAGGAATAAGTTAAGTATACCAATTCTAACTTGTAAAACCAATATATCAATATATAACTGAAACAGTTAAAAATTTCAATGTAAGTTTTCTAGACTAGAATGTGGTAATCTTTAGGATTGGTATTTTTAATTAACGTACTAGAGGAACACAATGGGCTATTGACGACAGTCCAAGATCAATCCCAAAGGGAAAGATCTGGGGACGCCACATAATTTTGAACCACGTTCAGATGATGAGGCAACCAAGCTGGCACCCCACTCTCTAAACTTCCACACCAGCAAAAGACCATGCGGATATAATGTGTATCAGCCCCCTTTGTACATGACAGTCTTTGGCTGGATTCAAACTCGCAACCCTCCAGTTGCAAATTCAATGCTCTTCCAACCAAGCTACCATGATCCTATGATAATCTTCAGACTGGTGAAGTCCACTAAGACATTTTTTCTTTCCATGACAATTAAGATATTTTCTTTAGAAACACACCAAGTGAGTTTGGCAAGCAGGTGGAATTTTTTTCAATTCTTTTGCAGACTATTTTTTAAATGTTTCACATGTAAGCCAGAGATAAATTCAGCACTTTTTTAAGGAATCAAACAGATGAAACAAAAATTCAAAATTGAATAACACTGCATTAATTTTTAAGTCATAAATTATTGAATATATTTGCTTCAAGTTTCAGATGCAGATGTTTCCACACTAAATTTTAAAAAATCTCTAATACACAAGCTAAAACTATTCATAATATTTAACAAGCCTTTTTCAGAGATATGTTGTGGTGCAAACAAATAAAACAATGATAACACAGAGATAGTCAAAAAAGCAAAGGCCATATTCAGACCAGTCTAAGAATGATAGCCCACTTTAAGCAGAAATTTAATAAAGCTGAATTTAAGAAAGAACCTCTTGAAATATTTTTCTCTAAGCAAACAGCTTTCAGAAATGACAGTTGAATTTTACTGAACATTAAATGCACATTTTTTAAAAATTACGTCGAGGAATGAGTCGTATTGACCATTTCCCTTCGTGCAGCCCAGCATAAACAAGCCTTTAAAATATACCAAGAGTTAGAACATTAAAATTTGAGCTGGCCAAAGTGGCACAAACTGTCAAGTGGCTAAAGTTCAGTCTCTCCAGTGGAACACATAGGGAAGTTAGGAATGTCTTTCACACTAATCTGGTGGAAACGTCCTTGGAGATAGTCATGTCCGTTTAAAATTCTGAAGTTGGCTGCAAAGATCCGTCTGGGGAGATCCATTGGGACCAGATATAGTAGGCTTTCCTAGATTTTACCTTTAGCATCAGTCTCTTGAGTTTTGCACATGTATCTCACCGTTGATCTTATAATGTGGTGGGAAATGCCTGGTTGTATGGTAAGTCAAGAAGAGGCTGTGGAAGGTTGCAACCATGTTTAGCCAGCGAGCCTGCCTTGTCATTACCGGGAATGTCACAGTGGCTGGATATCAATTGGAAGAGAATCGTCCAACCAACACAGTTGAGTTCGTAAATTTTTTGTTTTGCTTCTTCTATACCTGACGAAGTGCTATAGTGGAAAGAGCAGAGGAAGAGAATCGCTGACTGCAAATCAACAAGAAAAACAGCGTGTCTGTAAGAAATAGTCAAGTCAGATAAATAAGATGTTGCTTGCCGCAATTTTAGCCTCACAGCTCATAGCATTTAAGCCCACAGCACATGAACCCTCAAAAAGTCTCGCAATAATAACCGGCTCCGGCTGTACAATCCTCCAGGGCGAAACCATTGGTATATATATGGAGCCAGGTATCCCTTGGACATCTAGTTGCAATGGTTTCCAGGGCATGAGCATGAAGAACAGCAGGAAGAGCATCACTCTTTTTTTTTCGGAAATTAATTGAAGGTGGAAAACTGAGGTTGGGAGGGAAACTCCCTTTAAGGCAGAACTGCTGACTAGTATCATTTTTGATATTGCATTTATTCAATGAGTCTTCAGATATGGAAAAGAATGATTGATGAGTTTTAAGTCTCTTTCAAGCTGGTATCGATTCCCACCAGTGCTGAAGGGGGAGTCTTTTAGATTTTTCAAATTGTTAAAGAAGTTGTTTCTCTCTTCTAACATCCATAAGTTCCAAACCAGTCTGAATTTCTAGGGCAGTAATAGAGGTGGAGCAGGCAGTAGAAGTAATAAGTCTGAGGGCTTTGTTCTGGACCCTATCCATTTTTGAATGTACATATGTAGCATTGAACAGTTGAATTTTATTTCAGATTTCAAGTTTTTGAAATACTTCATCCATTAATAATTTTTAAAAACAACCCACTCAAAGGGACATTGAAGTGTCAGAAAGAACCAAAATTAGAGTTTGTATAGTATTAGTTTTGAGAGTAGTGGGAAGGAGAATATGAAGATGCAACAGTATATATGGCAGTCATACTGAAAATGAAATTCAAGAAGCTAGAAACCTGCATTAGCAATTTTTATTAAAATTTCTACTTATATCGATGGCAGTGTCATTGCTCGCTTTACAAGCCTTATTTAATCCTTTTTTACTTGATACACTATGTGTCCAAAAAAAAGTTGCATACCTTAATATTTCATTTGAACACCATTAGCTTTGAATAACAGCTTTTATTCAACATTCATTTCAGTGACATTGTTACAGTGAGCTTCTGCACAGTGTCCATTTGCATTTTCAGCCACAGTTGCAACAAGAGATCTCCCAAAACCTCGATGGATGAAGGAAGAGTGGAATACGCCCTTAAATTGTTTTTAAGTAAGTCCCACAGATTCTCAATGGGATTGAGGTCTGGACTTTGCGATGGCCAAATCATGTGTGTAAATGATGTATCGTGCTCAGTGATCCAAGATTTCACAGTTCCAGCTTGGTGTACCTAGGAGTTATCGTCTTGTAATACACCACTGCCGTCAGGGAAGAAAAGTCTATTGCTGGCACATGATCATCCAAGATGCTGATGTAGTGTGCAGACTTCATTTTGTTGATGCACAATGTTGCGTGGCCCAGTCCAGCCAAACAAAAACAACCCCAAATCATTACACTGCCTCCTGAGGAGTGCACAGTGGGAATGATACATATAGGGTCCAATGCTTCATGTGGCTATCTTCGAACGCTGATGTGTCCTTCGTTTTGAAAAAAGCGTTAATCGTAACTCATCAGACCACATGACACTTCCCTATTGCTGAGCAGTCCAATTTTTGTGCTCCTTTGCAAATTGCAGTCTTTTCTTTCGATAAATTGCACTTACAAGGGGCTTCCTTACTGCAACACAACTTCTTAGTCCCGCTTTTTTAAGTTCTTGTCGCATTGTGCGTCTGGAAATTGTTTTGTTTCCATTATTGAAGAGTGCTGTGAGTTGTACAGTCGATTTCTTGCGATTTGCTTTCACTAATCACTTCAGCGATTGCCAGTCACGTTCATTCAGGATGGATTTTCGACTGCACATTTTTCATGAACTGGATGGTTCAGCGCCATCTTTCCAGGATTTAATTATGCGTTAAACAGTTCGCAATCCTATGCCACAAATTGCAACTATGTCTTTACACTTTTTCCCCACTTTGGTACAGACCAATGATTTGTCCCTTTTTGAAATCTGTTACATCATTTCCTCGACCACAGCTAATGCTTTCAGTTTTATGCTTACTTCAAAGTAAACAATGGTATGCAGTAACGACGACATTTCAAGCTGCATCACGCAAACATTTATGCAAATATCTGCCATACTCATTGAATCACTGTCGTCCCAAAACTAAACGTTTCGATTTCAGCAGCGACTTTTTTTTTGGACACATAGTGTATAAGCAGATATGCATAAAAAGGCATTTTGTGTACTTCTTACAGGGCTAATTCTTTTTTTCTTAATACAGGACACAGTAAAACACCCCTTCATACCTCATACTTGAAAGGTGATTTGCTATATTTTAACATTTAAAACCTATTTTCTCATTCACTCACTGTTTCTGTGCGATTTCTATGTTCCAGATTCCACATGCCTACTATCATCAGACAGCTAAAGAATTTCATTAGAGCAGCAAGTTCTTCAGAGCACTTTTTAACAGTATTTTATAGCTTTATAACTCAAATCAAGCCCATTTAAATAATTAAGTCAAATTAGCCCTTGATTTTCTATGGTTTATATCTGTTTTTGCTATTCATTAACATAAAAATAATGTCAATTTTTGTATCATGTATGTTAGTGAAACTTATCAACCAATGAAGAAACTACTGTGTGGAGTCAGAAGAGGTTTTTTATAAATAATATTATAATTGAAACCCAAAAGGGAGCTATTTTTTGTGCAATCTATATTGAATTTTATATAGACCTTGTAAATGTGCTAAAAACATAACATAAAGCAGTGTTACAAGAGTATGAATTTTAAAAAGACCTTGTAAATGTGCTAAAAACATAATGTTACCAGAGTATGAATTTTAAATTTTCTTTAAACTTCAGAAAAGGATATATTTAAGAGTACAATTATACAACAATGTGGAATTAGGTTTTTAAAAAAAACCATGCCTTTAGATGCTTCAGATATGAATCAGGGTGAACAATTCGCAAAACTTCCTCTTTAGCTTCACAAGGCTCAACAGAAGAATTCTTATTCACAATTCCAGCACCTAAAATATTGACAATTACGTCGTTAAAATATACAGCAATCGAAGAAACAAATAACACATGAAAAAATACGAAATCTTTTTATATAAAAATAGTGCTTGTTTGTACATTGAATATTTGTCCCATTGCAAGCTGATCCATTTTAGACCATTTTAATGAGAATTCAGCAATTTCTCCATTTGGTGTGTGTACGTGCTCTATGCCCAAATAGATAGACACATTTTCATGAAATTTTGAGAACTCACAATACTTGTACCTAAGTGAACAAACAAGTGTCTTTCCATTTTATGACTTCTGTGTTACAAGTATCCCATAAAAGAGTTCAATATATTTTCAGAATATTTTATAAGACATTGTAACTTAGTGAATACACTATTAACCATTCCTCAGTCTGCATTTTTGTAAAAATTCAGGTTAAAATGGCAATGAAATACAATTAATTTTCTAATATTTAGGTCAGATAAAATAGAGAATAAAACAGTCTAATATAGAGAATAAAACATTGATTTCTGCATAATTTATTGATGTCCACCATAATTTTGGTATTAATTATCATTTTGTGTACAACATGGCTAAAGATGCGAATTAATTTCTTGATGGCATGACTACATTTTGACCAATTTTCCTCATGAGTCCTTGGTTTAAACATGTGGCTGTAGAATTGTTTTATTAAAAAAAAAATGAAACAGCACAAAACCTTTTCAAATACGACTGATATTTTGCAATTATTCAAAGATATTTTAAAATTTTTATACAGGTTTCCTATGCAAGATGCAAAAAGTTAAAAGAATGGCTTCATCTTTAAAATGCATTTAGCACTTCCTGTTTTGTGATTCTTTGCACCAAAAGAGTGTCAAATACTACCTCTCAAACTTTTTGATTCTTGAGAAAAATTTTATCACAAAATAATGTTTTCTTTCTACTTGAAAAGAACCAATAACTGATATTCATTTATGAATTAGTCATTTAAAACTTTCCATTTGAAAATAAATGGAAGCCAATGAATGACACATTCATAATTTTTTCAAAAATGAGATACCTTACGAATTCAAAATAATTTGTTTTTAACATCAACAGGTAATTAATTTGCCGTAAGGTTTGTTGTATCTCGTGTTATTTTATTTCTAATGTCTGTCTGAGATCCGTTCTAGTAAAAATAGGTGGGCTAGATTATAATTAAACTTATTGACTATAGATAGCACCACTATGCAGCCTTTTTCTTGTGAAAAACACGTGGTGCATTTTGATGATTAAAATGTTTTGTTAGGAATTCTTTGTTCTAAAGTAGTTTGGGGTGGAAAAGGTAATATATTCATTTTTATTGTGTTAAATATAATAAAAGTAAACAGTTAACCATAAATTAATTTTTACTAAGTGTTTTTGTAATTTGTTTAGAAAAAGTTATCTCATAATGAGCAATTCTGGCAATTTTGAATATGCCCCCCAGTGATGGTATATCATACCAAACTGAATTTTAAGCCATTTTTATGCATGTAAGTATGACAATTTGATTTTAATATTTTGAAATTGAAAAGAAACATGCAACCAAATCGTTTACACTTTGTTTGTATAATAATTTTTTTTAGATAATTTTTGCCCCTCTCGACTTCCTAGTCACCCCTCCACACACACCTGAAATTGCAAAAAATAACTTAAACTATACCTATATATTCATTTTCTGTCTAAAATAAAAACTTGATAATTTTTTACCAGTTTTTCCAAAAAAAAACTCATGTTTAAAGGGGTTAACAAATAATTCATCCATTTTTAGTGTGCCACAAAATTTTAGTAATCAGTTTAAGCATTTCGTGAGATGAAAAGGGTTGAAAATTGCTGGTCTAGATTTTTATTTTGTTTAATATTTAGTTTGTTTTTTGCTCTATGGCTAATTTGATGTAGACCTTGTAAGAGCTGCCAATTGCAGAACATAACCTGGTTAAAATGTTTTTACGTATACTGTCAGATGATGCTAGACACATGGGCTGAAAATACTACTGTTTGGTGGAAGACAATCCTGTAACTACACAATACAGCTATAAGAAAACAAATTTCGAAAGAATAATTGATTTTGTTGTCATCTTTTTTGTAGTAAAAATGGGTTCCCAAAAGAAACTGCAGTGAAGCCATAGTAATAGACATCCTGTTTACACATGTATTGTTTGTAAATCTTGCAAAAAAATTGTACAACCTTTCTATACACTCAGGGAACTTAGCCAAATTCCATGTTGCACAGCCAATCTGTACAAGTTGGTAAGTATGTAACATGCATAAAATTCACGTTTGAAGTAAACTGTCAAAACATCCAAATAGTGTTTAAAGAAAACTTTACCAGACATTAAAATGATTTTTCATGATAAAAGTGATTATTCTGGTCACTTTTGCAATTAACCAAGTCAACCTTGGTAATTCTGATAGTTTAAAAAATATTAATCCTTGATGGAAGTATAAATAAGAAATCTTTACTGGAATTTTGAATCATTAGACTTCTTAACAAGACTTGGAAGTACAAATACCAAAGTTTTTTTCATTCTACAGAAAATGGCCGAACAATATCAAAAAAGGAATTGAGGTGACAAAGTAACTCTATTATAAAAGGAAGTGTTTATTTGTATGTTTAAGTGTATACATTGTCCTGACGAATCTATGGCACTTACAACAGTGGGATTTGGCACACAGGTAGTCCAAATTTTTTGCAATTTTTGTATGAAGCATTTATTTTAAAATTCATTCTAGAACATTTTAAAATTAATTTAATGGAATTTAATTATTATTGTTTTTCTTAGAATGGCAACACCATAAAGAAATGACATATTCTAAATTTATTTTTTACACTTCCGTTTCATGTTGCGAAGGAACAATTTTTTACCAGATGAAAAGAACAAATAAAGTTTTAAATGGAGTTAAGTTTTAACACAAAAAGAACTGTCATGGGCAACGCTGTGGCTAGTTAAGTAATAATTGTATTTTTTGTGAACTCCATTGGACATAATTTTAAAAATTACATAAAAATATCAAATAGAAAATACCAGGGTGTCAAGATTTAAATCACTTGATTTAAATCAACGATTAAAATCATGATTTTAATCAAATGATTTTTTTTTTAAATCATTGATTTAAATCACAACCAATCTTACATTTTTATAACTAAGTAAATACACTCTGTTGAGTCAGGGATTCTGCCAAATAGTAAAGTAAAAAATAAGTTGACATCTATTTGAAAGTTTTTACAATGTTTATGCATAATTTTATGTTACAAACAATACAGCAGTAGGCCTACATCTACGTAAATGTCAAGACAGCAAAAGAAAATCCCCACAAAGTAGGCCTAAACTACTTGTTACCCCTTTAATTGATTGACCTATGGCTTAGCTATAGTGATTTTTCAACTACTCTTTTTTAATTGAGACATAAATACAAAATAACACAGTTAATATGATTAATAATTTATTAAATAAAAAATTCAACTGAGCTTTCTATTTGAAAGGATGAAAGTTTAAACACAATGAACATCTTTTATTTTGCAAAATGCACCCTGAAACAGTCACCTTTCACTTTAAGAGTTGTGACCCATAACAAATATTTATTTAATCAGACTAATTTAGGTCTCACTTACACTTACTGATACATTTGTTAACATGATTATGTTAATTAGTCAAAAAAAACTATGGAGGATGTCAACTTGTGTTTTAAAGTTAAACAAATGTCTTATCTTTTGCTCTTGTTTTGAAAATTCTTTTTTTTAATGTATTGTCATGTAACACACAATGACATTTAGTAAAATAAATATTAATTTACCATATCACAAATTCCGATTGTTTACTTAATTAAATATTAGTTTACATGTCATGTCAGAAACTCAATTTTTTATTTAACAAATTTATAGGCCCTACAGAAATTTAAATTTAAAAAAATCCGATTTTTGATTTAAATCAAATAAATCCGATTAATTGATTTTTTTACACCCTGGAAAATACCCTAAAGTTTCTCTGAACCTCAATTGTAAAATAAAATGAACATGCTCCAAATCTTTGACAAAAATAGAAATATTTCCATCTTACCCAACAAGATGTTGTAGATTTTTTCCCACTTAGCTGAATCAAAAGGATGTAGCTTTTCCAATCCCATAAAGTGTATGTTGTAGTGCGTAGAGTATATTATAGGGATTTGTTCTTCTGTGATATCAAAGTACACATCCATTTCAAATTAAAAGGGAAATAGTTTCAATCATGAAATTTTTACTCTGGAAAGATCATAAACAAACTTTAAATATACATATAATATTTTTATTAATTAATTCAAAAATTTAGGTAACACAATTTTCAAGTATAAATTGTAAAAAATAATCAGTGTTTTGAGATTACAGGGTCGCTACAAAAATTAAAGTAAAAAGTTCCCTGAGTTTTCCCTGATTTCCAGAGTATTTTTCATGAAATTCCCTGAGTTTCTCCATCTGTTCGCAGAACAATTCTTCGGTAATTATGATAAACTTGACACTTGATGAACTAAAAAACTATAGACTGATAGATGAATAAAAATAAGATAAGTAAAATATATTTTTACTGTATTCCATAATAGAACAAATAATATAAAGTTATAGATAGAATATTTAATTTTACACTTTTAACTATTTTGATGTGTTTGTAAAAGCAGTCATCAGCCCCTGAATCCGTCAATGGCGCCAGCACTCGGTACATCTCTACTATTAAAAAAGGAAGTGTTTGTCTGTCTGTCCTGTACGCAGTGTCCTAACGAATCGATGGCACTTACAATAGTGAAATTTAGCACACACGTGGTCCGAATTTTTTGCAATTTTTCTATTGCGCCCAAATTTTAAAATTTAATCTAAAACATTTTTAAATTAATTAATTGGAATTTAATTATTATTATTTTCCTTAGAATGGCATACGGTATAAAGACATGACATTCTAAATTTATTTTTTCCGTTAGATTTTCTCAGCAACGATTTTAGCGGACGAACAAAACAAATAAAGTTTTAACTGGAGTTATGTAGTTCTTTTTTCTATCTCCTAGATCGTTAAAGATAGAAGAAAAATTTCAATGGATTTCAAATCTGCGGAAAATTTTACATCAGATCGATACCTAAAAACATGATTTTATTTAAATAAATAATTTTTTTAATTCTAACTTTTATATATTTTCCAATACGAATTTGTCCGCCGGCGCCGTGAAGAATTCTACCTTCGTGGTTAAAAAGATCAGATTAATTCATTTCGATTTCCTGAGCAACGGATTCGAGTTCGTTCGTTCTGGTTCGAACTGGCGTTCTTCGTTGCTTTTTTCTATCTCAGCGATCGTTAAAGATAGAATAAAAGTTTCAACGGATTTGAAATCTACGAGAAATTTCACATTAGATCGTTACCTAAAAATATGATTTTCTTTAAATAAGTAATTTTTAATTTGTAACTTTTATATTTTTTCCAATACGAATTTCGCCGCCGAGAAGAATAGCCTTCGTTTGATTTGAGATTCATTCATTTTGAAAAGTAACGGATTCGGGTGAAGCAAAAGAAATAATTGAAGTTATGACTGGAGTTCTGCAGTGTTTTTTTCTAAATCAGCGATTGTTTAAAATAAAATGAAAACATCAACGGATTTCAAAGCTGCGGAAAATTTTACACCAGATAGATACCTCATACGTTTGATTTTCTTTTAATAAATAATTTTTCAATTAAATATTTATATTTTCATAGGAGATTGTGACGTCGCGCCGATTGGATCTCTTCACAAACGATTTTGGCCGCATTTGACAATGACGAATCCATCACGAAAAGAACTGTAACGGACAACGCAAACTTTTCAACAAAAAAACCTCAGAGTTTGAAAATTTTCGATACAAATAATAACTTCTAACACATATGTATTAAAAAACATATGCACAATCAAATTAGTACTTTTCCGTTTGCCGGGCGCAATTTTGGACCAAAATCAAAATCGCCGATCTAGGTATTTTAGAAAAAAATTATTATTATTTTTTAATGTTGATTAAATTGGAACCGGATGTTTAACTTTTGCAAGTTTTTCCGGTCGTTAGTATTTTTTAAAGCCGCAAGGCACTACAATATATACAACTCTTTTTTCTGGATGTTTACGTAAAAAATACACTTCTCATTTTCGGAATAAAACAAAATTGGCGACATTCTGATTTGGGTTAAAGTGGTGCCCGCATGGCTTACAGAAAAGTTCCAAATAGGTGCCATTTGCAAAACGAAATTCCAACTTTTTCCCTGAGTTAAACGAAACTTCCCTGATTTTTCCAGAAAATGATTCTTCCCTGAGAAATCCCTGAATTCCCGGTTCTGTCGCCACCCTGGATTAATTTGCATGTGAGGGGGAAAAACAAAGTAATTTTCAGAAACTTGGACAATTCAAGATTATAAAATGTCAACAAAAAGGAAAATTATAATTTACCTCGTTTCCCAACAAAAAAAAATGCAACCTATCTTTTATTCAATAAAATGCTGATAGCTCAGAAATTGAGTATACAGTCAAATTGAATCACGCTGTGATAACAAGTGACCTGATTTAAATTTTCACGAATATGTTGCGCCACAAAATGACAGAAGGCTAGTAAATGAAACTAAGACTGGGTATCTCGAAATATTAGAGGTTTATTTCAAGAAAAACGAGTGTAACACAAAGATACAATTAACAAAGAATTCAAGTACCACATGGAAAATATAACATTAGTTCATGAATAGAATTTTGCTCTGATAAATTAAGAAATGTGCCAATGTTTTTCCGGTATCACGTCATTAATACGAATAAGATATTGTACCTCCTTTTTTTTGTCGAACCTACACGTTTTTTCTTTTAAGAAATTCAGATGAAAGTTATTCCACAAAACGCCATGTCAAACATAACGTAAACCAAGTTTGGGCCCAAAGCAACTGAATTTGAAAACAAATTTCTTCCAGGGAAGAAAGAAATGTATGTTTATTTAGACCATTATCAAAGAAAATCTCTTAACTAAACTGTTAATTTTAAAAAGAAAAATTACAAAAACTTGAAATGGTATATGAATTTGTCATTTTTGCAAGACAATTTCAAAAGCTAAGAACAGACATGCAAGGCAACACAAAATGGGAGTTAAAACTTCAACAGATCATGTGAAGTTCTTACATGCTGCAGTTCGTCTACAAACGTCAAATTCTTTTTTCGGCTCTTTTTTCAGATATATTTACAGGCAGTGTCTATTGAACCGTACAGTACGGCTATATAACTTTTCATTCTATGTAGCCGTACAGCGCAGTTCCGTACTGCGCAGTATTTTCACTTCTGCCGTTAGACGGCAAAGAGAGTCATTCTGTTTTTGGCGATTATGTAGTATTTTGATCCATTTTGCCTTTGCCATAAACTGCCAAAAAAGGCAATCCTTTTTTGTGGAAGGAAGACGCATTTTCCCTACCGTTTCCCGCCTTTTTAAGATTCTCCGTATATGAATCGAGGATGGGTTGTGGAAATGACCGCGGGAAAAAATGAATGGTTGGGTTTTATGGCGCAAAGTGCGCGGAATGGGATGGATACTAACAAGTGATTGGAAATTAAAGTAATGAAATGTGTTCCTGATCAATTCAGGAAAATTTGCACAAACTGTCTTTTAAATATTTTTCATGTTTTGTTTGTGTTCCGAACCATAGATTTAATGACATGAATTTTTAAAGAAGAAATACAAGTTTGCATTTTTGTTTTATAATGGAGTAATTTTGTTTATTTTTAGCCACTTTTGCACACATTATTAAGAATTCTTTTTCACAAAAGAGGAATGCGTATAAATGTTTTTAAATAAACAAATAAAAAATTATATATATTTTTTTAATTCCTTTTTAATAACATACAACAAATGATCAAATATTTAAAATCCATCAAATTGTGAAATATTTGCCAAGTTGACTACATTTTGCTAACGAAAACAGGTTTTGATCAAATAATTCATTTCTTTTTAAAACCAGGTCCGAATTCTCATGTGAACAGTTGAAAAAAATCCTTTTTATTGCAGATATGCTTAAGGGAGATGATTTGCAATTTGGATGAAAAAAAAATGTACGCATTAAAATTTTGCACTTTTTTGCTATACTTGATTTACCATTTGAGAGCAATGAGTATTACTAGTTTTAATCTCACGTCTCCAATAAAATAAGTTATTGGAAAATGTTCTTTTTCCATTTTAAAGACCCTATCGTAAAAATCAAGATTCAATTTCTACTAATAATTTCAGATTTTCCTCCATATTTTAAATTTAATTGGATATCTTCACATCAAGCTCAGTAAAAGTGCATTTTCATGTAGTATCTACCATATTATTTAACCATTTCGAAAAATAGATAAAGTACTTGAAACATTCAAGTTTGAATTGTTTTGCAAGTGCCTTTACTGGGCTGGCATATTAAAATCACAATCACATGTAGGCTAAAATATTTTAATCCATTTCATTGAAATATTAATTTGCTTTCTTTGAGTAAAAATGTGGTTACACGTAAGCGTTTGTATGGATAGGTAGTTGTCTAAATTATTTTTAACATTTTAAATTCAAATTGTAAAAAACAATTAATCAAACACCAATTTTTATTTTTTATTATCAATTTTTATGCAAACCGCAAAACAAACAGAAAGGTTTTATATCCAACACAATAAAATGTGATATGGAAGCAGGAATTTATCCAGGATTCAAAACTGGGGGGGGGGTACAAATTTTTTAATGGGGTGTTGATTGGAGATAATTGCATATTTACCCGATGTATCGATTAATTCATTTTTATACTGTTATTTTTACTATGTTGTTTCTGTTTGTTTATTATTTAATGGCGCAAGGACTGCTATAGGTCATGCTGCCCCAAATTAGGTTAATTTCATTATCTTCTGGGGGACTAATTGGACATTGGTGTTTAACATTTGTGTGGGACATTTTAACCTGAAATGCAAAAAACGCTACATCTACTGATCATGAAATACCAACATATTTATTTTAGACATTTCGTATTCTCTTTTGAAGCTTTTGTACAGGGTGTCCTAAAAGTTCCCGTACTCCAACTTTAAAAAAATGTATTGCCCTTGTTTTTTTTAATTACTGAATTTTATCGATATTTATTATCGTTTTTCGATAATTCTTATCGACTCTTTAATTTTTATCGTTTGATTTCCTTTACGCTCAAGTTGTGCGATAATAAAGTTCCACGCCATTTTGTTCGTCATTGCAAGATAAATTTATCACGCATTCAGAGAATTGCGCTGATTTTGAGGCTTCTGGTAAAGTAGTCTATTAAGAGAGATCGAATAATTTTCATATTTGGTTATTTCTATTATTCGTAATGTTTACCCCTTATGTTTGAGGTTCCTTGGTCTACCATAAAAACTTTTAAGGGGATCAAACTCCTATGGCACGCTTGGTGTAGATGCTCTTTTAACAATTTATCTAATTTCTCATTTGAAATATTTGCATCTCACGTTTGTGGATATACAAGGAGTTCATGACACTAGGGGTTGGCATCTATAGTAGAATAACAATTGACTATAACAAATTTTTCTTTCTACTCACTAAAAACAGGCAGAGGTTGAATTTCAAATTATTTTTTGGCTAATTTTGGCACTGATTCTTCACAGTTGGAAGGTTACGGAGGTTTGAACTGATGCCTTTCAAGAGGGGAATCAACACTTTAAAATTTGTTTTCAGTATGTTAAAAACTAGTATGGATGCCCTCACTTCATAGTTTAAATAGTAAACCCTTTGGAACAAAATAAACTAAGGTTAAATAGAAAGCTAAACTTAAATGGAAAGAACCTCTTAATATTCACAAAAGCAAAGTACTCTTCTAATAAGCCTGCAATTAAGAAAATCCAAAGGCATATAAGTGTTTTGATTTCCTTTGTGAAAACATTGTATTCCAGATATTTCCTTTTGATTCTAGAACAATTTGGTTCCGACAAATTGAAAAGTTTAAATTTATGCTTTCGTGTCTGGCAGACAAAAAGGTATTCAAAGAAACAAATAGGTTAACAAAAAGGCAAGAAAACCTCTCTGTCTATTTTCCTGTGGACGTTTTCTATAATTATTCTGCTGTTATTATTAGGAACGACATACAGATGTGAACTAGTATTTTCATTAATGAAATTTACATTCATGAAAAGCAAAACGAAAGTCACGATTGACTGATTTAATTAAAAAAATTCTCTTCTGTTCTCAGTACCAAATTTAACACCAAACATTCAGACTAGCCAAACCCAGTCTCAAAAGTATCATTAATGGAAAGTAATGTTTATGTGATGTAATACGTATTGTTTTACATACAATAATTAATTCATTTTAAATTGTTAATAATGTGCATAAACATACCTTTATTAAAAAGGTTATTAAGAATATGCCTGGACCATGAAAACTTAAGAAAGTAAAAAAGGTGCTCGAGTTGTAAGACGCATATGAATTCGAATGTGAAAAAAAATTGGCGTGTGGTATGTAAAAGGTTAGCCACCCCTGGGCTACTGAAAACTTGCCGCCCCCTTCCTGCCCTCAGTAATGATATTTACAGTAAAGTTAGATATTATAAATTTAAAACCAAGTTCAGTAGAAGAAAGGTGATAAAACAATTAAAAACATTTAATCAATAATTATTTTTTCTGATAAAAAGCTTTTGCAGGAGTTTCAACTTTTCTTGTTCATGTAACCCCTGACTGAGCTTTCATACACTTTTATTCTTCTGCGTTTTAAAATAAAGTTATTATATTATCAAATTATTGGAAAGTTCCTGATTCGAAATCGGGTCAGGGCATGGATATTTGTAAGCGTATGGTGTAGAGGCGGTTGGTGTACCTTAAATCTGTCGTGGCCGAAAGTCCTCACGTTGGGTTGGTGTGGAAGTTTGGAGAGTGGGGTGCCAGCTCAGATGTTGCCTCATCATCTGACCGTGGTTCAAAATTACGTGGCGATACACCGAATGGCTTAGGCTGGGACGATGGTAACTAGTTGAATACCATTATCAAATTATTGAAATGTGTTACCTAGTTGAGCAGAATTGTAACAGTGCACTGTTTAGATGGTATAAAAATGATACAAAAAAATACATTCAAAGCAAAATCATACATTTATATATATAACGTTAATTTTTTTAATTCAAATTCCCTCGATTGTATCTTTAAAATTCAGATTGACGAAAAAAATTTCCGATCAAAAAGCAAAGGAATGATCAGATCTGCTTAGTTTCTGTTCTCACTTCTTCGCTTTGCCCCTTCCAGTCCCACCGGACGCACAGCGTCTCTTATGGGGAGGGGAGGGTAAGAGTTATGGGACAGTTGAAGGGAAAACACTTCGTTCTTCAGTTGCTCATTCGAAAACTTCGAGGAAGAAAAAAATCTGCGGTTTGTACCTCGTGTCAATGACCCTCAAGCAGAGACGGGTGCGTAGGGCCCACAAAATGTATTTTCATTTGGGTCCGAGGAAAGTTGTGCCAGCGTCTTTACAATGTGCATCTTTAAGTGCAGTGAAAAGAGTTTCTAATTCAAGATGGTCAACAAGAACATATGCTATATTAGCTGTAAAACTTAGTTTCACCCATGTTAAAGAGGCTTTAACTGAAATTTGTAATTCAGAAGAAGAAAAGAAATACAAATACAAATATTGACGACCAGCTACAGGCTCGGGCCCAACAAGGCTGGTCCTTTGTTTATGAATTCCCACTGACTATCCAATTGTATCTTAAATTCGTACACTCCCTTTGAATTAACTATATTTTCTGGCAACGCGTTCCAACTGTCTATTACCCTATTAAAATAGTAGTTTTTCCTTAAATCCCGATTAAAATGTGTCTTATTCAATTTATACCCATGACCCCTTGTTCTGTTATCCCTATTGAAATTTAAGCCCTCTGTGTCCCCTTGATTTACAAACTTGAAAAGCTGAATCAAATCCCCCCCCCCTCCTTCTTCTTCTTTCCAGTGTATCTTCTTCTTTCCATATCGGAGACAACTTCTTAAACAGACAAATATGAAACTGATCCAATGGCAATTATTAGGAATACTATTTTACAAAGAATAAGTGCTACTAGTAAATCACTGCAATCAGTGGAATGCAAACTATTGAATAGATCCATCCTATTAAAGGCATTAGAAAATTTTATCAATAATTTCAGAGAAGAATTTCAAAAAACTGAAAAAGAGGCAACTGTTTTATAAGGTTAATGTGGTGCAACTGTTATCATAATACCCTATCATTTAATGTGGAAGAAGGACAAACTCGCAGACAGCAAAAGATAAAAATGTTTTTTGATAAAAACAAAGAAGTCGGACATGAATTTACAATAAGAGCAAATTTCACAGTCAATGCATTTTATGTCATGTGATAACACCAAGACAGGATTAAAAGTAGAACACGACAAAAAAGAGAGTTTAAGGATATTTACAAAAATGACATTAATGTTTGTAATTTTGGGATGTGTTTAATTTAAATTAAGTGTGTTTTTAACTTCCGAAGTTAAATGACAGAATTTTTCATTTCTGAATTTTTGACACTCAGGTCATATCAGATGTTTGAAGAAATTGGAAATTTAGAGAGATAATAATTAGTTCAAAATGTATTAAATGAAAAGGATGAGACTCTTTAAAATGACTGTGTATTTTACTAGAGTAACTACGTCTTCTCTCGCCCTCTTGTGGATAATTACTCCAGCTGGTGCAACAGTCATTTATTCTGAGCACTCTATGTCTATATCCCATTCTTAGAAGACAAGGTACGCCTTTGACAATCTCCGCAATATATAATTCGCTGTTCATATTCAGTTGTATAGTTGAAGTCTCTGGATTAAAAGTCTACTCAAGGCTCTCCCAAGTCTCACAGAGTCCGAGTTGTGCATTCACTAAAAGCCCAGTACTTCAGGTAATTTCTTGACAAAGCCTTTTATGAAGCAAAACTGTTAACTGAAGATGCCCATAACAGAGATGCAGAATTCTTTGTGTGCCTTATTTAGAGATAGGAACAACATTAGAGAGAGAATCACATGCAAAAGAAAATTCTTCGAAACATGAGGACACAGAAAAACTGTTCTTAAAACCAATTGAACCGAAACATCAATCTTCTGTCAACTCAATCGAACAACAATGACCCCTATCATTCAAAAGTCTCGGGCAACTCACTCTAGACAACAAGAAAAACCATTAACACGCGCGATGCACCTGTGCTTCCTAAAGGGAATGAAAACGACAAACCACGTGGTGAAATCTGTTAGATTTCTTTTCAAACGGATCGTTCTTAACAAAAGATCTTGACTAGTTGTTCTTCAGAAAAATTAGCCATATCTTGTTTGACGAGATATCTCATCGTAGCTGCTTGGAGAGATAAGCAAATATTTAAAATACCCTTGTTTCTGAAAGCTCCCTTTTACTTTGTGTCATTGCTGGGTATTAGCACTTTAAGTAGATGTCAGAAGCTGGTTAAGAGAGAGAAAAGAAAACGAATGCCCAAAAATATTGCTTTTATACTTCAAGATCAAATTAATTCAATGAATTATTACATCATGTAAGAAATAATAGTTCATAAATAATATCGATTTATGAACCATTACTTTTCTTGAAGATGAATGAAATAAAGGCCTTCACGCATGCATCTAGAGTATTTCATGTGAAGAAATATTTTAAATACCAGAAAACAATACTTCTGGGGTGAATTTTTGAGCTCCCAGAGCCATTCACTGGCTTACACGTAACCCTTCCGAAAATGAAACTTTCCAATTTTGGGTTCTAAGTTCTCAGATTCTGCAATACAAATGCATAAGGTTAGTCATAAAAAAAACCGAGTTTGTAAATCCCTTTTCACCATTGACAAAGCTAAGTATTTCAATTTAGAATTTAGCTGGGCATTATAGGAACAGTGAACAACCTTTCATCAGAATAATTCAAATGCACCCCCGATTACATAATAACTCTAAGTTATTATACCTTTAATTTCTCTTTTACATAGACATAAATTTTATTTTCTAACTTAGCCAAAATTCATGCGACTAGCTATTTTGAAAGTTATGTATGAAGATAAATTACCGTTTTAGTAAAAGAAATTTTTATGTGTACTTTGAAATTATATTAAATACTTTTATTTTTATATCTGATCAATAATTACAGTAATAATAATTAATGATGTGTCGGGGTTCTCTCTGGTTGGCGCCCCTCGGTACAACCAACATAAAGTACGTAGTATTCACAAAAATCTTATTTTGAACACAAATCTAGCTGACTTAAATACAAATATAATTTTTAAACACATGGAAACTGAAAATGTGAATTCAGTTGACAAGAAAATAGTTTTAACTATTACTTACTTCAAAAATTTACACAATATTAGTCAATATGCTTGGATGTGGGAATTTCTTTCTTGCTCAACTGAATTAGTCTTTTTTGCATTCCAAAAAGGTCTTCATGAAAAAGGTATAATTCTAAAGCAGTTTGAAAATTATTTTTATTTTCATATTGGGCCTCAGATATCTGAATTTTTTTCTTTGGTTCATAGATAAATTTGATTTTGAAGATATTTACCCTTGTTTATTGAATTCTTTCTACTGTTGTAATTTGCAAAGTGAATTCAGTACTGTTACACCAGAAGTTGAAAATAAATTTTCAGAAGTCATTAATCACATTTGGGGGTGTAGAAGAGACTGAAAAACCTGGGTTAGGCTTTAATCACCACATCCACTAAATTGACTTATAGTATCTGAAATTTTTGGTAACTGATTTTTATCCATAACTCCCACCCGAGATAATTGATGTATGCATTAATTTAAAAGATAGAAAGAATCCTATAATATCCTTTATTGGTTTTTGGTAGCTCTTGTTACTACTTGCTCACACTTACCGAAGAACAGAGTATGGAAATTTCAGCTAAACGCTATTAAAAATGCGCTGGAAAACAAGCATGTAATGACAGCAGTTGTTGTTGATTTGATGTCAGTTTACGATGCAGTATAGAGGGAAATTGTTAAAACTCTTTTCAATTGGTGTAAAATCATACATGTTTAATTGGATTAGAGGTTTTATTAGCCAGTGCTTAAGTAGTCAGGTATAATAGTTGGTAATCAAGGTTTTAGTTTTTTCCAGACTACTCTACCACAATATGCAGTTTTGAGCTGTGATCTGTTTAAAATGTATAAAAATGACTTTGTTTTAAAACTAAAGTATGTCCCTGGCATTGATTGTCTTTATACCGAGGACTGACTTATGTGGACTAAAACCCAAAAGTGGAGGGAAGTGCTGAACTTTTGACTGAAAGAACGCTACATCAGGCTATCTCGTGTTTGAATGAATAGTGTAATATGAGTGTTTATGCTACAGTAATATGAGTGTTTATGCTTTAAAGTTGGGACTTATACGACGTACGTGGGTTGTCTCCGTACATGTGAAACATGAACCCCGCTCTATGACAACATATTCTCTTAAAAGCATTTGTCTGCCACCAGTAGGTCCCTGGCTCAAATCACTGTTTGTAAGTGCATGGATGCTTGTGATTGTTCCCAGTGGCGGATTAAGCGGTAAGCGGCCGCGTAGGACCCCGAGGTCTTGAAATGTTTTTTCATTAAGGTTCGAGAAAAGTTGTGACAGTGTGTGTGTGTCTTTACAATGTGCGTCTTTATGAGCAATGAAAAGACTTCCTAACATACGATGGTCAGCAAAAGCAGATGCTGTATTAACTATAAAACTTGGTTTCACCCATATATATGAGGCTTTACCTGGAATTTGTAATTCCGAAGAAACAAAGTTACCATATTGGAGGCGACTTCACTTCTGAGGAAAATGAACAAATATGAAACCTCCCTAATGACAGTTAGTTGCAATACTATGTTATAAAGGATAAATGCTACCAGTAAATAACTGCAACCAGTGGAATGCGAACTATTGAAAGGTTATCCATCCTGAAGTCATTAGTAAATTTTATCAATAATTTAAAGAGAAGTTGAAAAAGAGGCAACTGATTTATCAGGGCTGTCATTTAATGTGAAAGATGGTTAAACTCGCAGACAACAAATAAGAAAAAAAAAAGTGTTATTTTTTTATATTTTTTTAATGAAAACAAAGGAGTTGGACATGCATTTACAATGAGAGAAAATTTCATAGTCAATTAATTCGATTTTTTTCATATGTGATAACACCAAGGCAGAATTATCTCAAAGAACCTATGGAGTTGTTGTGGAGCCTTTTCGAATATTTTTTATTGGGATTTATCAGTAGAAAAAAAGAACACGATAAAAAAAAAGTTGAAGAATATTTACAAAAATGACTTGGGTGTTTGTACTTTTGAAGACGAATTTGATCATCTGTACTATAATAAAAGAAAGTGTTTGTTTGTTTGGGGCCGCAAAATCCTGACGATTCTATGGCACTTACAGCAATGAGATTTGGCACACAGATAGTCCGAATTGTTTGCAATTTTTGTGTTGCGGCGAATTTTAAAATTCAATCTAGAAGATTTTTAAATGTGAATTTGATAGTTTTATTCTCAGTCGATTTTTCAAACGCGGATAACATTTTCTACTCATGCGACCTTGCAGTCAAGGTTTGGAATTATGGCAAGTTTTTTCATATGCAGAACGTGGAGAAAATTATTTTTTTCGTTTCCGCTTTGCTTTTGCGCGGAGAAATGTTTATCCAGCCAGACGATAAATATTTTAATTGTAGTCACACTTCTTTTTTCTATCTCCAAGACTAATTTCAACGGATTGGAAAACTGCGAAAAATTTCAGTTTAGATTGGTACCTAAAAATACGATTTTCTTTAAATACATTATTTTTTAATTGAATATATCTTCAACGGATTTGAAATCTGAGGAAAATTTTACACCAGCTTAATACCTTACATCACGGTGTTGCCCGTGTTATTGGTTTGCACGGGCACGGGCAACGTCGTTCTAGCCACGCAGTGGCTAGTTTTTTAATATTTCTTAAAGAAAACGAGGACACATATAAACCACACGAGTCATCTATCGAGCTGATAAAGAAATGTCTTGCACATTTCCGAATGCTGAAACATTATTGAATTTTTTTTTTAACAATTTACTTTTCTATTGCAACAGGAGAAAGGTTGTTTCCTGTTTTAAAGCGTGTAAAAAATAATTTTAGGAGTTCTATGGTAGAAGAAATATTAATTAATATGACCATTCTGTATATAGAGCAAGGAATCGTAAAACGAATTGACACACTTCAAAATAATTGACGAATTTGCATGAAATAAAGTAAGACGAAAATTCATGTAAAAATGTTTTTTTTTTTTTAATAAGTTTATTTAATGGGCTGTGGTATGAAAATATTGTGATTACTTTTCTTTTTTGTTAATAACTTAAGGAAACTTTTTTTTCTAACTTGAGATTGAGGGCCCCGAAATTTTTACCGCTTGGGGTCCCCACTTGACTTGATCCGCCACTAATTGTTCCTGTTAGGAGTAGCAGGAAACTGAACACTTCTTCACAAATAACTATCAGTTCTTATCTTGTAGTGCCGAAGACAAACAGGTGAGTGGTTGGGTATTGGAAAAAAGGGACACCTGTTCCTTCCCCATTAAGAGAACCAACACTGAAACTTTTTTTTAGGGGGGGGGGGAAGATGTACAACGTAATTTGTTAAATTTTTAAAGCTGCACCTTTTGTAAATATTCTATTTGTAAAATTCGATACATTAAAAAGATCTAATACAATTAAAATGCGTTACGATTTATATTAAATTGAAGAAATTAAATCCCAATAAAATAGCTTTAAAATGAGAGATTACCAAGTCTGTATCTTCCCAAAAATTAATTAGCTATCTTAAAGATGCAGTACATTTTCATTTAAGCTTTAAATAACTGAAGCTTAATAACCTTTTGAATAAAGGACAAAACTTTTTTTAAGTTATTATTTTCATTCATAGCTATGGTAATGTCACTTGCTACACCAAGTTTCATTAAAATTTGAAGGGTCTCGGACTAATCTGTACGCTAGATTTGAGACGAAATTCCTCAAATTTTGGAAATTTATGTAGCTTGAATAACGATATGCAAATTGAAAAATTGTCTGATTTAGAAAAATATTTTCACAGTCCTAAGGTGTGCCATACACACGATTTTCGCATTACAGTAATTTATTTAACCAGCGAAATTTTTTTTTCGGTCCACCATGTAATTGTCTTGGCGATGACTATTTTGATTAACTTTCCTTAAGACTCCTATGTGTTTGAAGTTTCGAAAAGTAAAATAAATATAAAAAAAAAGATGTAATCCCAACCTTTTATACAAGTGATTGTTCAAAGATTTTAAAGTTTCGGAGTAGGTATCTCTTACGATATGGTTATATTGCTTAAATTTTGATGGTTTTTACTTATCTTTAATTTAATAATTGTTTTTCATTAATAAATGTACCGATTGAACATCTGATCAAGCCACATTATGACTGAAGATATGTGTAATCTTAGTTCAGAAATTGATAATTTCTCACCTGAAAATAAGTGCTGTAAGGATCAACTGTCGAATGTGATGTAACATAAGTTTTAAAGGTTTTATACAAAACTGCATCATTATCTCGATAGAATATAAACATTGTATTAATTACATAAAAAAAGTAATATTATTTTGTCGCAATGACAGAAAGTTGTCAATTATTACTAGATGAAACGAGAGTTGTTTTACATTAGTTTCGTTTTGTCTATGAACAGTTATTTGTCAATGTTTAAACACATTTTTTTCAAAAACGACAGAGCGATTATTTATGCTAAAGAAAAGATATGCTAGAAATTACGAAGAAGGGCTTTATGCTAGAAGGGTTTACTATTTAAACTAGGAAGCGAGGGCATCCATACTAGTTTTTAACATACTGAAAACAAATTTTAAACAGTGCTGATCCCCCTCTTGAAAGGCATCAGTTCAAACCTCCCAACTGTAAAAAATCAAAATTAGCCAAAAAATACTTTGAAATTCAACTTCTGCCGGTTTTTAGTGAGTAGAAAGAAATATTTGTTACAATCAATTGTCATTCTACTATAGATGCCAACTCCTAGGGTCCTGAACTCTTTGTATCCACACAAACGTGAGGCAAATAATTCCAATGAGAAATTAGACAAATTGTTATAAGAGCATCTACACCAAGCATGCCACAGGAGTCTGATCCCCTTGAAAGTTTTTATGGATGAATGATGATAATCTGCTTTTCTCGAAGGAAAGTCCTTGAACAGATAATAATTGGCACGCAAGAAATCATTCATATCCTATTTTTATTTCATCCATGAAGCACACGAAGAGAACAAATTTCAACATCTAAGAGTGCATTACCTTGTTCTTTTTAACGTGCTCATCAAAATCCCACATGTGATCCTACATCAATTCAGTGACAGCTGGTTAGGAGTAGAGGCTGAAATGGGACATACAGGTTTTTTCAAGCAAAATAAATTCTTGAATTATTTTCTATCTTACAATAACAATTAAAATTGAGATAATTTGTAAAATGTGTCAATGCATTTGGGCTCATATTTACAGTAAAAACATTCTTGTTTCCACCTAAAAGAACTCACAATTAAGGAATTAAAAGATATTTTCAACATATTTAACAAACCAGCAGAACAATTTAACAAGAAAATTTTCACTTTTGTGGTTGCAAAAATTTTGATGAAAGAAACGCATACATCACATCTATAAGAAAAAGGAATATTATTTAAACGCAAAATATTCTCAATTAATTTTGCTAGGTAACATTAAAAACAAGCTAACTCAATGGAACTTGCAAATAATGAATAAAGTGAACAACACATGTGCTGCAAACATCAAGTAATAGACATGCACATAAAGAAAATTTTTCTGACACAGAAGATAAATACAATGGAGGAATCACACCTTCACTTCCTACAGCTCACAGGTTTCTAGTACAGTGGGCATAAACATTGTGCCATCACCCTGGAAAGAGTGAGGGACTACCTAACCAGTTACCATATTATAGCAATACACTATGGAAAAGGTCAACTCATTTTTAAAATGTATAACTTGGTTAGGGTTTTAAGGTGCAAAGGGCCATTTAAAATGTAGGGAAGAAAGCAATTGAACAAGAATTTTCTTCTGCCAACCAACAAAAAAAACTTCATTGGGTTGCATTTAAAAACAAGCTAAATTGAACGTAATTCACCATTTAACATAGCAAAGGAACAATACTGAGCACAACAGGAAAATAAAGAATAAAATAGGTAAAATAAGCAACGAACCGAGAATTTTCATCTGCTCGCCAAAAAGGAAATTCCGTTGGGTAGCACTTAAAAACAAGCTAACTCAACGTTATTCACCATTTAACGTAGCAAATGAACAATACAACACACAAAGGGATATGCAGGAATAAAATAGGTAAAATATGCACCTGACCGAGAATTTTCATCTGCCCGCCATAAAGTCAATTCCGTTGGGTAGCACTTAAAAACAAGCTAACTCAACGTTATTAACCATTTAGCACAGCAAGTGAACAATACATTTCAAAACGGGTTATAAAATGAAGGAAAAATAAGCAAATTAAGAGCCTTCATCTGCCCATCAAAAAGTGTAATTCGTAGAATAGCATTTAAATACAAGCTAACTTAACGGAACAAAACAATTTGCAAAGCAAATATAAAGCAATGAAAATATTAAATTTCAAATAAAAATATTATTGCTTACATAAATTTAGCTTCTAAATGGAAAAACACTAGGTCGGCACACAAAAGACGTCTACTCATTAAACATAAACATAATCCCACGTCCTTCAAAATGGCAAATGCTTTTACTTATGGCTCATCAGGACTGCTAGAATTCTACTTTAGATTGGCGAAATCACCAAACAAAGTTTGCCCATGCGCATTCTACGAGCTGCGCAGTAAGGAACTGCGCTGTACGGCTACATAGAATGAAAAGTTATATAGCCGTATTTTGTACGGCGCAATAGACACTCCGATATTGGCAAACATTCCCTGTAAAAATTATTTCATTTCACTTCAAATTTCAGTTCACGTTATGTTGCTCCAGTGTTCCCACTCAGTCCAGTACGACGTTAATTAAAATACCTACCTCATTCATTTTATCGATTTTATGTTAAACTGTTTGTAAAAAGGGAAAAAAGGAAAAAAAGAGAGGCAAAACGAAACAAGCATAATGAAGCAACTAAAACTTAAAAATTTTAATAGGAATGTGTGCACTCATTTTTATTTATTTTTAAGTTAACTCAAAAGTCAGTTATATATTTATTTTTAACTGTAGCTGTTTTTTGTTCAGTGTTTTTGTAAACAAAGATTCTGTTCGTGGTTTAGAAAAATAATATCGCCAATTTTCATGGCTTATTGAACACAAATAGAGAATTTTATTCCTGATAAATTGTTTCCTTTTAAAAAATATTTCATCCAAACCCAATCATTTTCTTTCCAAATATTCGTTTGATAAAAGTTTTTATATCTATTTTATAATGCCATTCTTGATAGGCCGGGATGCTATTAGAAGAACTATTCCTTATTTAAAACGAGGAAGATTAATTTTGAGAGAAAATGTTAAAGTCATGACCATACATTTTAATGATAGCGGAGATTATCACCAAGGTGCCAAGTAAGTTTTAGTACCAATTCGATTTTAATTATTTTGTGTATTGAAATTTTTGTAGTTTATTTTTGATGGGGAAAACAAAGTAATCCTCACAACAAAAACAAAACATTTCCGCATTCTGTTCAAGATTATTTTTTAACATATCTATTGACTTGATTTCAGACATTTTGCTTGAACATCAAAATATCCTATATTTATATGCACATTTTTTTTTATGAACACCTATGTTGCTTCAAATTAAATGCATGCATAACTGAAACAGATGGATTGGTCTCTTTTTCACGAATTTTTAAAGCTGTCCTGATTTTAATGTAGTAATTATTAAAATGTTGCTGTGCAATATTTTTTAAAAATTTGTGTTGTGTAGTACAAATGACTAGAGCAAGAAATCTAGTTTCTGTGGAAGCACTTGCTTGATTGAGTATTGATTTTCTTAATGGTACTGACATTAAATAATAGATAGATACTGGTTAATTAGATGTCTATATTGATTTAATAAGTAGTTTAATAAATCATTTCTATATAGAATGACCATTACAGTGTTTTTCTCTTCTCCGTGTAAAGACAAGATCAGTTTTGGTCTTCAAATATTTTGTATTAAATTAGATACATCAGAGAACTAAGCCAACAGTTAATCCATTATCTTTATTAAAGTATAATTTATCTTATAAACTGTCCCACCTGTGGTCAGACGGCTAAATGCGTCTCTTAAAACGCTGGCAGACCGATGAACTTGATTAGAAGTTAAAATCTTGTATCTGCCAAATTGGGTTGGTTGCTTGAAGTTTCTTGGTTTCTTCAAGATGGCACCTTTCTCTTAAGAGACTGATCCTGGACCGTTGTCAATAGCCTGTTGTGTTGCTCTAGTACGACATTAACTAAAATTACCAATATCAAGATGGCACATAGATGCTGGCCAGTTTACCCTCAGTTCACAGTTCATGTTATGTGGCTCCCACCTCACATGGTGGTCAGAGATTGTCACATTTTCACCAATCAGTGCTTGAAGGCCAATAAGCTGTCACTGAAAAAAATCTTACTTTATGCACCAAATTCTGTGTTTGAATCCTGATCCAGACATTAATCTTCATAATGGTTTGGATTATATAATCTGATATTTGGCACCTTCAAACGCAAATTTGAAAAATACTAAAATTAATCTAAATTTATTAGATTGTTTATCGAAATATTTGTACTATTAACAATGAAATTAAATTTTTGGAAATTATCAATTTGAGTTTCATTTTAGACTGTTTTTGTACGAAGTATGATAAAAAAAAATTATGTACTCTTGAATGGTTATTTTGTAGTGCAAAGATGTCCTATTATTGGTTGCTTTGGCAGAAGGAAATGAAAATAGTAATTTCATTCTTTTACCATTAAGTTTTGATAAAATAAGAAGATAATGTAGCTTATTTTCTTCTTTTTAGAGACTTTTCTTATTGGAATTTATGTCAAATTCAATACCGAAATCCAAATGTTCAAGTTCTTTTTTTCAAGAATAAGTTTCCTACTCCTTTTATCAGATGTTGGCTAGGTGAGAATATTATTTTCATTGTTCATCATTATTAAGTTCGGGTATTCATATCCTCAGAGTTTAAATTGTATTTAACAAACAGTATGAAGAAATCAAAATAAATATCTTATGATTATTGAAAGCTGAAGCAGACGGAACTAAAAATTGAGTTTTAGTAAAAAGTGTCCTACATTTTCTTTGAAAATGTAAAAGTTTTCTGTACACTAATTGCAATTCTTTTATCATATTCTTGTAAAATTTTATGTGTCACTTGAAACCAAATATAATTAATAAATAAGCAAAAACATATATTTTTTTTAAATTTTACAGTACATTAAAAATTGCTTCGTATAAATCTGTTATGCTGTCAACTAATTTTTCTATTGTGCATTAAGCAATATTCAAATCAGTTTTGCATTTCATTAAGAGTAAGATATTGCAAATTTATTCAAATCATAACATGAAATTAAATTTGAATAAAAATACTGTATTTTCTATCACAAATTTTCACATTGGTCTATTAAGATTTTTCTGTTTATATTGTTTCAAAAATAAAACTGAATAAATTTCAGAACAATTTGTTATTTCTTGCGAAAAATATTCATAGTACATATTTGCCTAACTAATATTGCAAGAGAACTGATTTTCAAGTTTGATCAAAAATAATTCATAAGAAATAAATTTGTAACTATAAACTTCCATTTATTTGATATTTTTTAGATTCTGGAGAAGATGTGATTGTGGATGCATTCAATAAAACAAATGTTGAAATCATGGATCATCTTGTAAAAATCTTAGGGCAACCAGAGTTAGTATTTCATTTTATTCTTTACTGTAAAACATCTCTTGAACATAAGTTAAATTATCTTGTCTTTAGAGCAAAATATGAAGCTTTTATCTAATTTGCTTTCAAATAATGTTGGACCCTGGTTTAATATACTAGAAGGACTGTCCATTTTATGGTTATTTTAGCGATAGTGTAAAATTGAGGGAATGAAATCTTGAAATAAGTAAACCAAAGAAAATTAAAGGGAATGATTTACTTTTCTCTACAAAGCTCAATATTTCATTCCAAAATTTTTTTCATTCCTAAAAAAGTTCCCATTCCAAATATTCAATCACAAACTATATAAGATTCATTACTCAATATTATTACTACTGTTTTTGTCCATTGTAGATAAATACTCAGAGTCGCATTTCAGAATACAGAATATTTAATTTTGTGAAGACACCCACTTGAAAATTGTAAATTAAATTCAGGATTGTGAGAAAATGTTTCAATCCCAGCTTTCTTCATTAGATTATGGTTTTGAGCCCCATTTTTTTCATTCACAGTTTAATAAAATATTGTGAATTGGAAAATTTATTAAATTCAGATTCATAAAACCAAAGGGATGTTGCTCATTTCTTTAGTAGAATGTTATTTACTGTAACCAGGTTCCCTCTGCAATTTCTTAATTTTACTCCATTAAACAAAATAAATCAAAACCTGTTTTAAAAACAAACTAAAAATCAGAATGGGAAATTATAAATTCATGTTATTGTGTGTTGAAATGAGTGTTATCGACAAATAATGTTCATTTAAATATTTTATGTTTTAAAAAAATTTTGTAATTAAAATATCATTGGCTTTTATCAGTTCTGAAGATACCTGCCAGTTTCACTTCAGTTCTAACACTATAAGAGTGGAATTGTGAACCACTTGGCATTACCCTCTTACACCACTGAAGTGGGTTCACTTTGCACCTGATGTACATACCATGCATTCAAGGCACAGTTCATTTATAGAGGTCATACATTCACTCCAAACCCAAACAAATATCCATGCCTTATTCTGAATTCAAACCAGAAACCTTTGATCTCCCCTGACTGCCAGACTGATTGGTCAGCCTCAAGTAAAAATATCAAAACTTGTGAAAGTAGCTTGTGGATAAAAATGTATCCAAGAGTCTTACAAACAAAATATTAAAAATACACAACATACTTTTATAATATTAAAATCAAATAGCATCTATTGGATTAATTTATAGGTTAATAAATTAATCTGATAATATGAAAGCGAAATTATCATGTGTTTTACATATCTAACCATTGCTTGTAATAAGATTTGAAAATTAGTCATTTAATTCATATAACTGTTTGGAAAAATCAACCTTTTTAAAGTTTTTACTGTTCTTGAATCAACTGAGATGTATTACTTTTTATGCTTACAAATTCATTTACTTTAAAATTAATGGTGGAATAAGGTATAAAGGCACTGAAGCTGAGAAAATTGTAACGGTCCAAATGTTAATTCGGCATAAAGATCGAATTTCTAATATTGGAATCATTCTACATGAAATCCAGGCTATGCTACTGTATGTGATTGCAGTTATAAAAATCTAATGTAGAAATATAAATGTTGTAACCCAGTATCTCTCTTTCAGATGAAAGATTTCTCTTTTTTTGGCTACTCCTTTATCTTATGTAGTTTGAGAGACAATATAAAAATATTTAGCCTCTTTCTGACTACATCTTACAATTAAAATGATATCAAAAGAAAGATTGCTTGCATCTATATATAATTTGTTTTAAAAAATTATTCTGCTTAAAGATGTCATTTTGAAAATCAAATTTGATTAATTTAGAATTGATTTTCATAATTTATGATAGCATAAATTAAAAATTATTTAAAAAAATTGTATAAATATTCAGAAATAGGTTAATTTTTCTAAAATGTTACAATCAAATCATTAAACTTATGAAGTAGTCATTTTTATTGTATTGTTCAAAAATCAATTGTGATCTTGGTGTACACAATCTTGCATCGGATAGTTTCAAAGGCTATTAAAAACATTAATTTGCAATATTGACTAAAATGTATTATCCACAAATATCTGAGTCTAGAACATAGCTAATCAAAACATAAATAGAAAAGTTATAAACCTACCAAGCTAACATTTACTGTCTTCTTACCTGCCTTCAAGAAACTCTTTAAAGAATTAACAAATCTCTTAGGAAGAATGTGTTTTAATATATAGTGAAAGTGATGAGACAGATAAATTTTAATTGAACTGGCTTATTAAAAAAACAGTTAAATCACCTGTCTTCAAATAACTAAAATATTTACAATTATGCATTGCATTATATGAATGAATATGTTTCAAAACATTCATTCACAAAATTGTATCAAAGTGATTTGTTTACCTCTTTATTCGTGTTTCTTTACCTATACACATTTAATCTTTTGAAAACTTTAGTATTTATACTAAGACTTTATTGACAGATGTCAATGTATCTGTCAATCTCAATTTTATCCGAATTTTACAAAATGTGAAAATTTTAAAACTATTCCACATAAAAATATCCATTCTGATGAGCCATTTTCTCAAAGTGGTCTAAGTTAAGAACTTATCAATTATGGTTTTCTCATACTTTAGTATTTGGAAAAGTTATTTACTAACATAAGGGATATTTTAAGCTGTATGTAATAAGATTATGAAATGATATATAAGAAATTAAAAATCGTGGAATTTGCCAACTCTTATTATGTGACCATTATCTTGAATTAAGATTGATGTTTTTGTTTATGCAGTGTTCAGGAAGCAGAAGAAAAGAAAGAAACATTTGAAAACCTTGCAAAATTTGGAAGTGGATATGAGCGACATTGCATGTGTGAAATTCCAGGTCAAGTACCTTGTCCTCAACTTGTGGCAATTCCTAAGCATATGACTGGGAAATATAAATGTGAACATGGCCTATGGCCTGCAAAAGGAACTGTTAGGGAATAAAACGGTTATATCTTTTAAGTAATAGAAAATATGTAATTGTGCCTATATTTAGCAAATATAGGACTTGTATAAAAGTTGACAACTTCTACTAAAATATGTTTAAAATGTTCTCATTGTTTTTATTTCTTTAAAATTAATGACTACAGTAGAACTCCAATTATCCGAACTCCGACTATCCGAATCACTTTTAGAATTTCAGAAAAAAATTAAGACGGAAACGTATTGCGATTCGCAAAATAATGATTCTGGGTTTCAAATTCTAAATGATGATGAACTTATTGAAAGTTTGAGAGAAGAAAGTGTCGTTGAAGAAGATGACCTTACTGTTGAAGTTGAAGCAGACACAGGACCCTCTGCTAGTGAAGCATTTGCCGGCTTAGAAACTGCGTTGAAGTGGATGGAGCGAAAGCCCGAGTGTGACCACATGCAACTTCTCAAGCGGATGCGCGACTTGGTTGCCCGAAAACGTATGAAGACAGTCAAACAGCTTACTTTGACCGAGATGTTTAGCAAGCAATAACTTTCATTTACAGTATGGTACGTACATACTGTACTTATGTATAGCACTTGTAAGTACGCTTAAGATGTAAAAGTATTACCTTTTCATTTAATTAATTAAAAGCTTTTTTTGTTTAAAAATAGTTTTTTTCTCCCATTTTCAACATACATACAATAATTAATTAAAATACATACTAGACCCTTTTTTCAGTAACAATCCAATTATCCGAATTTTTAATTATCCGAATGGTGTCCGGTCCCAATTGATTCGGATAATTGGAGTTCTACTGTATTTTACTTACTCTTCATATATTTATTTTTCCATTGCTGAACTGTTTAGTTAAATTGTCTTCCTGCCATCTATAACAGGGTATCTAGTTTCTTAAATGTGTAATCAAGCTATGAAATTCGGAAACCTTTAATAAAACAAAGGGTGGGACAGTTAATGTTTTTGACAGGAAAAACTTGTTTCACTTGGTCATCTTTTTCTTCAATCAGTTGCTTAGAAAAAGAATGGCAGAATTATACCAGCTGTGCAAGATAACGTATTTTTATCTTCACTTTCACATAATACAGATTCCTTTTGTTGAAGATGGCCCATGAAATAAAAAATTATATATACTTGCAGATCCTCACATATAGCATCTGTGTTCGAGTTTCTTAGTTGCTGAAATCTATTGATGGCAGTGCCATTACTTACACACTTCATACATCCAAATTAAATAAAAATTTGTCAAAAATATAATTTGGTTTACATTTTACATATGTACTTTTTACGATGTTAATTTTTATACACTTGTTCAAAGGAGTTTGATAATTTGTTTTTATAACCTTAACCCTATTTTTGGTTTGGCTCAGATTTTTATCTTCCAGATTTCTCATTACATTCTGTAATCATACCGCTGAATAATTTTATTATAACAGAAAAAACTCTTCCATGTAGCTTTAGTAATATTATTCACCTAGCTAATATAAAGATTTGCAAATTAATCTTACTGTGGTTGATTTTATATTGTTCATATCTATTTGTTGCCATTCATCAATATACAAATAATGCAATTTCTGTGCTATGTACATTAGTGAAACCTATAGATAAGATAGATGTGCTCTAGGGCTGCAGGAATTAGGAGCAGATATGCAGGGCAACCTTATTACATCATCAAAATTTAAGTCCTAGTTAAAAATGCATTCATCAAATAGAGGAATCGAGATATTTATATTATTATCTCCATTTGGATTTCTTTGATTTAACCTCAATGGAATGGAATTATTTAAACATGTTGTAATCACAAATATCTAGTTTTGTTAGCTTGTAAGTGAGTTATCTAATTTATAAATAGTATGATTAACAGCCTTGAACTAAAATGTACTTGCATAATTAAAGTGATATACATCCTATGCGCTTAACAAAATAGCTATCATTGACACAAGCTGTCCCTTTAATCACATAAAATATGTGGGTATAAATGGTATCGAGAACGTAGTGTATAATTTCATGTGTATTTCCTAGTAGTAATTTCATTTTCTCTGATAAATATAAATTTTAGCTCAATAATATCAAGATCAGTTGTCTGGATTTTCTCAATTCAGACTAAGAAATAAATTTAAAATTCTCTCAGTACAGGCTTAGAAATAAATTTTAAAATTTTGTTTGCCACTGAAAACATTGTGAATCAACCAGTGAAAAAAATAATTATTGTTATAAAGTATTCACAAACCTGAAAAAGTAATTTAATTTGGAGAAAATCTGTTAATATTGCAACAAATTTTATTATTATTATTATTATTTTTTTTTGTATAAAATGCTCTTGAAAAACTAATTTTAGTTATGATTTTCAAGAGCTTATGTTTTGATTTGTCAAGTGCACTTTTAAACTTATGAATGTAATGGGTTGCTTCTCCCCCCCCCCTTGGTTGTTTAGAATGGTTTCAAGCTATTTCAAGAACTGTGCAAATTAAATTCTGGTCCAAAATTAACTATTTTTAATCCATTTTGGAAATTTTAATTTCAACCAAATAAAGTCTATTTTATATTAAATTTTATAACATTCAAATTTAATAGCTTTTAAAACTAAAATACCTATTTTTAATTTAATTTTATCATTGAATACAAATATTATATTACAGAAGAATAAGCTTAAATGGTAAAAATATTTGTAGCAATTTTATTTATATATATATATATAATAAATTCAATGTACTTTTTAAGGATATGAATATCATATATAATGCACATACTTCCTTCTCTCTTAAACACACATACTTCTAAAGAATACAATTTCTCTAAATGTACAAATTTTACATATGCTTTTACAAGAAACAAAGTTTTAAAATAATCTAAATACTTAGTAATTGATCTTTAATTAACAATTTTTTATTGAATTTAAACTTTATTTAACACATATTTGTTTTTTCTCTAGAATTTCATAAACAGATTCCATTTATACTATGTACACATCTTTGACTGCTTCACTAAAAAGAGTTTTTGGTAATTTTCATGCAATCACAAATCTCATTCCATCTTTGTTGACTCTAAAAAAAGAAACCCTACTTTATTTCAATGCAAAATATTACGTTTCAGAAAAGGAATATCATACAACATATTCAATTAATACTTCCAAGTATGTTATTAATTTTTGCTTTATTACAGTAAGTATTATACTACCTAACAATCATTTATACCAATATTAATTATACATACCTGAATATAAATTAAATGTAAAATTTTTCTATTTATATTGAATACTACTAAATTTGTATATTGTTTTGCACAACATTGGTTGAACATGAAGGAGTTATATGTTAAATGACAGTTGAATTCAACTAACAAATCATTTATAAAGTCATACGAGGTGATTTTTCAAAAATATTCTGAAAATGGATTCTGACTGGAACGTAACATTTCTTAGAATTAGAATATCTTCAAGGCAGCAATTTTAGCTGTCCTTAATATTAGAGTTTTGTGGACACTATGGGTAGGGATATTTGATGGTAGTTTTTGGGCTAAGGATCACTGGCCTCCTAGCTGCTGTCGCGGGTTAGGTTTTGTATTTTTATTTTCATTCCTTTTTTCTATGTTTTAATATTGTACTCAGTTTTGTGTGTTTGCTTTTTCTTTGTGACGTTTGGGAAAGTGCATCAGTAATTTTTTAGCATACTGCTGCTCTTACGTAGAAAACACTTCTTTTGTGTTATCTGGGTCATTCCTGATTCACCAACATTTTCAGAAATATTTTTAAAGTTTTCTTACTATTTTTTTAGGCTTTGTAATTAATATAAATTTTCTTTTGTTCTTGAAATTATATATACACATAATTCTGTTAAATTATAGATACGTTCCTGAGAAATACATGTAAAACAAATTCGTGTAAAAAAGACATTCTGTTCTAGAAAAAAAGATTGATTCCTGATCTTTAACCAGACAAAATAATTTTAAAAACCATATGAAATTATTCATTTTGAGCGTATTATTTTATTTTAAAAAAATACACATGTAATAAAAATGTATTAAAGTAAATTTGCATTTGAATTGAAAAAAAATTCTTCAAAAACGAAAAAATAAATAAAAATTTTGTCTAAAATAAAAAAATGTGAGGACTGGAACAATGACGCAGCACGACGAGGAGGGGCACCAAATTCAATAAAAACCATAGATGACTCTTACTACATTGGTAAACGAAAGCACGCGTTTCAAAACGCATTTGCAATACTAAAATAGCAGAAAAACTCATTGCCATAAAAATTTGCGCACCAAGAAATAATTGTGGGATTGTAACGAAACTTGGCATGAAGGTACATGTCGGCCAGATATGCAAATGAATAGAAATGCAGCGTGATTGCGCATTGCGTAATGCCACTAGAGGGCATTGAACTTCGTTCTCCTATGGTATAAAACAGGTTAGCAGAGCTTGTTCGAGTGTACTTAATCTTTTGCAGACATGCCGTTACGCCGCCATCGAAGACAATATGAGCAGCTGTCAGAGTTCGAGAGGGGAAGAATCATCGGGATGATGGAAGCTGGGTGGTCAGCTCGCAAGTAGACCGTTCTGATTTTACTGTGAGGAGGTGTTGGGACCAGTGGACATAAGAGACGTCATTTACACGGCGACCAGGCTCAGGACGCCTCGACAGACCAGTCGTCGAGAAGACCGTCACATCATACGAAACGCACGCGTAGAGCCAACTGCCTCATTGACCGCTATCCAGACACAGGCAGCACCTTCACTACGGGCCCCTGTGTCTTCCCGAACCATCGCAAGGCGCCTGGCTGAAGGACATCTTGTATCGAGGCGCCCATTACGTATGCTGCCAATGACACCCACCCACCGATACCTCCGTTTGGAGTGGTGTCGCGCACGACGGGATTAGACTGCAACGGAATGGAACCAGTTCGTCTTCAGCGACGAATCTAGATTCAATTTGAGCAGTGATGACAATCGTGTTCGTGTGTGGAGGCCCCGTGGTGAACGCCTCAATCCTACCGCATCAACTCCTCAATCCGCTTTAGAGCGACACACCGATCCCACAGCTGGTGTGATGGTATGGGGTGCCATTGCTTACGATACACGGTCACCCCTAATATTGATCCATGGCACAATAACAGCCCAGCGGTACGTCCTTGACATCCTTCAGCCACATGTGATACCACTCATGGCAGGGCTCCCAAGAGCCATTTTTCAACAAGACAATGCTCGGCCACACACAGCAAGGATGTCACAAGACTGCCTCCGCCACATTACCACCCTTCTCTGGCCTGCTCGATCCCCAGATTTGTCACCAATCGAGCATATCTGGGATCATTTGGGACGGCAAGTTGGACACCCTACGAGTTTGGTCGAACTAGAGGCGCGTTTACAGCAACTGTGGAACGAGATGTCTCAGGACATCATACGGAACTTGTATGCCTTAATGCCCGCTCGTATTGCATCGCGCTATAGGGGGTCCAACAGAGCACTAAAACTTCCGTTCATTTGTACATTTTTCTGCAATAAATGATCCCTTTTCTTTGATTTTCTAATCGCTTACTTATATCAAAGTAGTACTTACATGTGTAAAATTTCGTTTCATTTTGACTACTTTTT
This sequence comes from Metellina segmentata, assembly GCA_947359465.1. NCBI lineage: Eukaryota > Metazoa > Arthropoda > Arachnida > Araneae > Tetragnathidae > Metellina > Metellina segmentata. Next base: position 53,798,466 of record OX375882.1, on the reverse strand, counting down.
TTTGGTGCGCAAATTTTTATGGCTATGAGTGTATACAAATAGGAATAAATTTTAAAAAATGAAAAAAAAACTTTTTTAATACAAAATGCAACAAATTTAGGCAAAGGTGTAGTATCCGAGGTATGTTTGTCGCCAAATGAAGATGGCGGCCCAAGCTAGCACGACGGCCATCTTGGCGGTTTGATTATTATACAATGGAAGTGAAAGTGAGGAATCCACAAAATGAAAGTAAAGAATAATTTAATACATCGAAATTTTAGCCAATCACAAAACGAAATTTTATTGCCATGGTTTGAATCTTAACAAACTTTCTCGAGATAGGGTTGCCATAAAACTGGATCAAAACAACAATGTTACCATGTTTGGTAATAAATCGCCGTTTCTCAAATACTCGCCAATTTTCAAATTTATTTACAAATCTTCTATTGCAAAGGAGGGCTGCAGTCATACAACCCCCTCCTCTTCTGAACTCACCTATTTGGAACTTTTTTATCGGAAAAATCCCAATAGAAAGAGGAATGGTTGGTACCTCCCTTTCACCATTGGTATATGGGTGGTAAGCCGGGGTTATTTCTAGCCCTTTCGAGCGATAGACAGTCCCAGACCAGCCTCTCACGTCTTGCCAGCGGCCAATTGAAATGTCTGTAATTTTTTGAGGGCAAGAAACTCTACGCTACATGCTCAAAGTGCCACGCACATCAGGCTTCTGCTGCGCACATCCTGGATTGCATGGACCTCTCTAGGGAGTATATGTACTCATCTCCTCTTCTTGTGATCAACTTTCTCTAAGTTAACGGATTCTTGGACCTAATCTGACTTCGTCAGACCATTTTGGAGGATAAGAAACAACAACAAATCTTTCAAGAATAGTATTAAAGAAAAAGGGTGTGTTTTTGAGACAATGTTCATTGTAAGAGAAAGTTAGATTCAGAGTTACAAATCTTTCTGAACAGAGAGAGCATTTTTATAGAAAGGCATTTGTCATATAATTTAGATTAAGTAATCAGCTTCTCAGAAATATTAAATAATTATCGGTACTTCAAAGTGTTCATGAATTAAAATTACCTACTATAATGAAATCAGTTTTTATGTGAATCCTCTTGTTTGCATCATTCTTGAAATCAGGTAGGATGTTAAATAATTTTCATCTGTACATGTTGAAAATGTAAGATACTAACACACTTTGTGAAGGGTATTCTTTTTACATCAATAAAAAAGCAATAATTGCATGAAAAAAACTTGTTTAAGATATCGATATGTATTGAGGAAATTCACTAATGAGGACATTCTCAGATGTTCCATTTTCAGCAGTTTGATGTCTCTATCAACTTAATGTCGCTGTCTGTTTTGAATTCGTCATCCTCCATAAGATCCCGATCCATGCTTCCTATACAACTTTGGCGTGGCATAGCATATCTGAGTTTTTCCCAAAACCAACGCTCACCCCAAACTAAGTAAGTTCTCTTGGATATTACATGTCGTATTTCAGTATCTATGCCTTCCAGCGACGTAGCCTTGTCAGCAAGGATAACTATGAGCTTATTCTTTTTGTCTCCCGATACTTTAAAAATAGCCGCTCGAAGCTCTAATCTGAACCATGGACTGGATATGAAGTCATTAGAAAGTATTACTATGGTCCTCTTGCTGCTCTGCACAGAACTTATGATGTTGTCACTTATGAATCGTCCAGGAAGCCAGTCCCTCTCGTGGATACACAGCTGGAAGTGAGGTTCTTTCTCTTCCAATTCGTGAAGCATGTGCATCACTATAGGGCGATCAAAACTGCTGTATGCGATAAAGGCATCGAATATTTTATCGCCGTCCATATCATTTTCTTCGAAACAAACACGAAATACTTCGTCACAGTGAATGTAGAGGAAAGACAAAATTAACTGGCGTTGCTTGTAGTAAAAAAGCAGCAGCGCAATCAGCAACGCGAACGCCGCGCATAATGAGATGAGGGTAGTTTCAGGATCGAAACTCAGTATGATAGAATTTGTGCACAAAACGCTGTTTGGTATTGTATGTAAAGGTAATACATATTTTGTACCATTATTATCCATTTCACAAACAATATCATCGATATCTTTGATAAAATCAATGTTGTCCTGCAGGAATTTTTTAAATGTTTTCCTTCCACAGTCACAATTTTTGTTGTTTTCACTAAACATCAGTTGAAAGTTACTCTTATTAGATATGAAATCCATCAATTTCTGGGGCAAAGACTTGAGATCATTTCCTCTCAAAGACAAATATTGAAGAGAATCTGGAACTTGCCAATTATCCAAAGAAGTAAGTTCGTTATAATCTACATGCAGCTCAGTCAAATTATTCCAGTACTTATTGTTCATCGAATCCAGATTGTTCAAGCCATTTCGGTTGAAATATAGCACTGTTGTTCCCAAGGGAATACTATGGGGTACTACATCAAGGCCAGATCCGGTACAGTTGACGAACACCCTATCGTCTTTACCTCTAATTCCGCATTTACAAAAAGACGGACAGTTCATTCCCAAAGAACAACTAAATACATCATCTGGCAGTGAAATAATCGATTCGTTTTGTAAGAAAACAGGACTGGAACATGTAAGACCTTCTTGGTTGAGAATTGTATCCAATTTCTTTCTAGTGTTATGCTTCAGGTACGAATAAAAAGGGTATAATTCACAATCACATATTAAAGGATTGAAAGACAGATCTACAAAGTTCTTAGAAAGTCCGTTGAAGAAACAACCCCCCTTACTTCTATCAGTTTGGGCTTTTCTTTCGTCTTCAATCAAAGATTTTAGACCTAATCTTGAAATTTTATTGTTCTGAAAAGAAAATGTAATTGTTTGTTTGATGCTAGGTATGCATGGGGGAAGATCTACATACGTTATTTTATTGTTCTCTAGCTCCAATAGTTCCAAAATCCTAAGTTTCCGCCATTCAACTTTAAATACCTTGATAGAATTATTCGAAAGCATCAATTTTCTGATCCGTACATCAGTCTTTACACCAAGTTCAACAACAGAAATGTTATTCGCAGTCAAATCTAAAACTTCCAAGTCTCTGAAATGTTTTATATGATCATCAGTAAGTAATTCAACTCTGTTCTGGTTAAGTTTTATGATATAGGTATTTGGTGCTTCGACTGATAGATTCGTACTTAAGAACTTAATTTCGTTCTGTATTAAATTTAGAACTTTTAAATTTGATTTGTTTCGAAGCATTGGCATTTCAAATAATTTATTGAAACTGAAATCTACAAGCTCCAGTGACAAGTGGTTATCAAAAACTGTTGGTGGAATAGTTTTCATTCTGTTTCTGCTCAAATCAACAAGCAGAAGCCCTGCCGAATTCGCAAACAGATCTTCATTGATTTTGCCAAGTTCACATTCAGTGCAATAGAAGTGTTTTAAACTTCTCAAATTATAAAAAATTCTTTTCGGGAGTTGTCTGATATTATTATTGCTGAGATCTACGATTTCTAAACGATAATTGAACTTAAATAAGTCGTCATTAAGTGTTTTGAGTTTATTATTCTTCAAGTACAAATATTTTAAATTAGATATTTTGTTGAAAGCATCTTTAGAAATCCAGTTAATAGAATTAACTGACAGATTAAGTGTTTGTAAGTTAGATAGCTCACCAAACGTATTGTTGGTGACAAAACTAATTTTATTTTTGGATAAATCTAACAAGCGTAAGCTTTGTGATTCTGCAAATATTCCATTGGGTAAAAAACTAATGTCGTTAGACGTGAGCAGAAAAGTTTTTAATTTTTTAAAATTTTCTACTCTTATTTCAGAGATATTGACGGACGATGTGTTATGAATATTAAGTTCAAGAAGTGAAGGAAAGAATTCATCTATGTTTTCGATTATTGCAGTATGCTCTGAAATATCTGAAACTTCAAATATTTTTACATCAGACTCATTTATGAAGTTTGAAGCTTGATAAATACAGAAACTATAATTTGTGCAATGATCTGTAAGAATTGATGGTTCCATGTAAATATAATTGCGAAAATTACTGTCACAACTGTAAAATGAAGAATTTGAGATAAAATTTGAATTGAAGAAGTCTTGGAAGTTAGATAAATGTGTGCTCCCTTGATTTCTGTTCAATTGTAGAATATGGATTGTATTGAAATTAGGGTCAATGCTTTCGCTTGTACTTTCACATTGTAGTCTCAAAAATATATCCTTTTCTTGAAATTCACAGTGAAATGCAGCATTTTTTATTATTTCTTTCTTGCAATCTACTTCAAATGACATCTTGATTAAATTTAGCACCAATGTCCACATCAACAAGTTCGTCATCATGTCAAAAATTATTCATGAATCTGTAAAGAAAATTATTTCAAACGTATTTTAAAAACTTACCATTTTTTCACAATTAAAAGCATTATGACTAAAAAATACTGTCCACTAGTTTAAGATAACTCAGTCATTTTTCATTTAATATATTTCTTTTTTATTTTTATTTTGCATTTCTTGTGAATAATTAAACGCTGCATTTAACTATTTGTTCCCTGAAGACTTAATAATTCTACTGATTATTGAATTAATTAACTTTTATGTATAAACTTTTCCAATTTTTTTTTTTAATTTTCTTTTTTACATTTTGATTTTGTAATTAGTTGTACAAGTGCTCGATAGCAGCTTTTTTTTGTCAGGTGGATATATTTTACTAGTAAAAATTTATTTTAGCGTTGAATCTCTTTATCGAGCATTTCGATTTAAATTTAGATGGTGGAATAATAATAAATGGTATTTATTTATGGTTATTAGCATTCGAAAGCGATTTAGTTTGCTTATAAAATATTTCTGTCTACCTGCAACTACTTACATTTTTGACTACTTACATGTTTGAAAAGATGGAAATCTATTGTCCCGGGGCTATGTTTGGACTATCTCCAATGATTCTTAATTGCTTCGGTGATAAACCGCCAATCTAGCAATATATAGTAACGGTTGATAAGTCTAGCACAAATTTATAGTGACATTTCTGTCGTAATTATATTCTTCTGAATACCGAATGGCTTAGGCTGGGACGGGGGTAACTAGTTGAATACTCTATACTAAATAGCATAATTAAATCTATAGGCATTAAGTCCTGTACAGATTGCCTCGAAAGTACCTACGTAAACATTTCAATATTTTATGAAAGGCTTAAAAATTATGATACAATTAAAACTGCGATAGATCGTCACTTGAATCTGAAAGTCGTCATTTTTGTCCAGTCCAATCTAGTTCTCATCGTTAGGAATTCAAATGCTGCTCCGAATCAATAGTCGCTGCGGATAGGTTTATAAACATGCATGATTTGTGTCTGATGGCAAACAAAATTAAGTCAGTGGAACTCTGGCAGTGATTCTTTATTGATATTGTTAATGAAAGAGGATGTGCTGTAAAGAACAACGTTGCATTTTGTTTCCAAGCGACCAAAAAGATTTAACCACGAAATTTTTAGAAGACTAGAAGGTTCCGCCCCCTGCTCGCTTACGATCGCCAAACCCCGGGGATTGTTACGCAATCCCATTTGGTTTGCTTCGCAAACCAACATTCTTTCGCAGAGTGAATCTACTGGACAGCGAAACTATCTTAATTCGTATAATCCTGATTTGACTTTCCGGTCCATGATGTCACAGCGAGGGCTTCGCCCATGCTCGCTTACGCTCGCCAACGGCCGGGGATTGCTACGCAATCCCGTTTGGTTTGCGAAGACTCCTTTCTCAAGTGATTTAACATTTATTTACTTTAACACTTAATGCACCCTAAACTAATAGTCGCATCAGTAAAAAACCTTCTGCATCTTGTTCCCTGTACAATTTTAAATAATCTGTGTTAATCTCCTAACTTTTTTATCTGTACTTTATCGATAAACCGTCTGAGAACAGAGTGAAAAAAGCGAGCCTTTTTTTTAGAAGAAAAGTTAAAACGAAGCACCACGTAATGAAAAAGGTCTTGAAGTCTTAGAAGCAATTCGACATTACCTTATGCCAGTTCAAAGTATTGCAAGTGATGAATTCAAAGCAATAACTATTTTAGAGAAGAAAGCTAATTAAACTGACAGATGTTCGTTGCAGCATAAGTAAGACAAATACACAGTCCAGTCACATTAATGTGACCACCACCTACTTTCGACGTCAACGTGAAATAACCAATCACAAAAGGCAGGTGGCAGCACATTGCAGTGGAGTGTATATAAAGGATGTCCTAGGGCATCGGAAAGCATTTCAATCGTTGGTGTAATGCAGAAATGTAGCGATTTATCCGACGTCCAAAACGGGCATGATTATTGGCTTTCGGACCAAGGGTGGAAGCATTTCGGAAACGGCTAATTTTGTGAACTGTTCGGGTGCCGCCGTGGTAAAAGTATACCGTGCATGGCAAAATGGCACTATCCAAAATCAGCGGCGTGACACATGTGGTGCACCACGGGAAATAGATGACATAGGCGAACGAAGGCTACGGAGATGCGTTCGGGCGAATAGACGTGCAACTGTTGAGCAACTGACCGCCCAGATGAACCAAGGGGCTACCAAGAGTGTATCCTCAACAACGGTTCAGCGAACGTTGCTGCGCATGGGCCTCCGCAGTAGACGCCTGGTTAATGCACCTATGCTGACTGCTGTTCATTGGCGACGAAAGCTGGAATTTGCACGCCAGTACCGCAACTGGATATCCACAGAGTGGCGACAGGTGGCTTTTCCCGACGAAACACGTTTTATGCTCCATCGGACAGATGGACGTTGGCGTATACGGCATGAAACGTCTGAAAGCAAACACCCTGCAACAACTGCCGGAAGGATCCAGGCTGGAGGAGGGAGCATTATGGTTTGGGGAATGTTTTCCTGGCATTCACTGAGTGCACTCATCATTGTGGAAGGCACGATGGATCAGCACAAGTACGCACCTGTCCTTGCGGACCATGTCCACCCCTACACGCGAATATTTCCCCTCAGATTGATGGCATCTACCAGCAGGACAATGCGAGGTGTCATACAGCTCGCAGTGTATGTGCGTGGTTCGAAGAGCACCAGGATGAGTTTACCGTACTCCCCTGGCCAGCAAACTCACCGGATTTAAACCCAATCGAGAATCTGTGGGACCACCTCGATCGGGTTTTTCGCGCCATGGATCCTCGACCGCGTAATCTAGTGCAGCTGGCAACGGCACTGGAGTCGGCATGGCTCAACATCCCAGTGAACACCTTCAGAAACCTAATTGACTCTTTTCCTGCACGTCTCGCAGCGGTCCGCTCTGCCAAAGGTGGCTATTCTGGCTTTTGACAGGTGGTCACATTAATGTGACTGGACTGTGTATTTGGTATTATAAGTGTGTAAAGTAGCATTAACTAATGTTCAAAGAGGCTCAAAAGAGTTCAATTAAACTTTCTATCATTTGAATTATGTTTAGTACTTTTTATCATTTACATAATGTTTAGTATTTGTTATCGTTTACATAACATTGAGTACTTTTTATCATTTACATAATGTTTAGTAGTTTTTATCAATTTATCTTACGGTTTATGAATAGTGAAAAATTTAAAATTTACATGATCGTTACAGAAATGCATATTGATAACATTTTCGTGGTTACTGAGCTTGAGTGGCCAAAATTTCTTGGAGCCCTAGAGTACCGTCTTGCTGAGATTTTACTGTGTTAAAGTGTGGTTTACCGCCAAAAGAGATTATAATGGAATTTTTCGGGCTATAAAAAAATGCGCTTAGATTTTTAGCGATAGAACTACGATGATTGTCAGAAAAATCAATTTCGTGCAGGAAAAACGCATACAGCAATAATTGTCCAATGTGTTCATCGACGCAAACATTAATCTTCAAGCAGGTTCACTGCATAAATCGCTCCTTGAATGTAATAAAAGAACAGTTAAAATTTTTTCATCTTATAGCTTGTTAATTTGTTTCAAGGTAGATACTTTAAGTACCGTCACACTGGAACAACACAGAGGACCATTGGGTGCGGTCCGGGATCAAACCCGAAGTCAATTTCAATGTAAAAAAAATGTATGGATGTCATTATCCCTTTCTGACTGAATATTAAGGGCAATATAAATCTACCTTGGTAGAAAAAAGGTCAATGTCTATTTTGTAGATTTTTGATAACAGCTGATTTAGCAATTTTTATTTGTAATGTAGAGTTTAAAAATATTTTATTAATTATATAAATTATTTAAGTTGGGATTAATGGCATAAGATAGACAGCATAAATGAAAATTATTTCTGTCAGGGGGCAAGAATCGATATACATGTATACATATAAAGGTATGGGGGATTATTTATATTTTTTCTTTTCGGGTTCCTAGGTATTAAATAGAATAATTCTAGAGAAAACACCTGTAACACAAGATTCCCCTATACATTTTTTTCGACCCTGTTGAGAGCTATCGATGTTGTAGAATATATTTAAACCCTGTTTGGTCTCTGAAAAATAAAGTATTACTTTGTGCATGACAACGATGTTCAAACAAAGCTATCTAGCCATTTGCAATACCAAATTGAATCGATTAGATATTGTTCGATTAGATATTGTTCACTTGTATACTTTAAATTTCATAATTTGAAATCTTGTTTCTAAATTAGCACTATACGCAAAAAGAAGTATTTATTTTATTATTGACAAGAGTTATTTTCTATTGTCTATGCAAATACTTGTTTTGAATTGATAAACAGAATAGGACTTACCATTTTGCGGACTGTATACTAACCTAAGTCTACCGCTTCATTTATTCGCGATCTGATCATTGGCAGTTTGCATCAGCTTTCAAATCGAGTTTTACTTTAGGTCTGCTTTTAGGAGACGAATCGAAATTTTTTTATTATGGTATGTTTCTCTTTTTTTTTAAGTTTTCGCTGGCAAATATTAACAGGTTTTAAATTAAAGGGTTTATTAAATATTAACAGGTGTTAAATTTGCAAACTCTTAGCTGCAGCCTAGAGCGATGACACGGTAATGTTAACAATGTCGTAATAATATTAGAGCAATAGAGCATTTTCACATGCAGCATTTTACGAACTCCGACATTTATGTTCGTCAGGAGATTTCAGATACTAAAAACAGAGAAATAGACAAAATCCAGAGAAGAGTGCGCTCAATAACTTACCTACAGAATCTTGAAACGGGAGCTAGACTGTTAAAAGGCGTATCTGAAATAAAACGTGCAGTCATTTCACCCGATTGCGACATTTTGTCACTGCAGGATAGAAGTCCTGCAATTTTGTCACTGCATTCAATAGAAGGAAAGGTAGATTTCGTCATTTGCTTTTTCCGGATATAATATGCAGGATGTTTATACCTTTGCTTAGGGTAGAACTGATAAATCACGAAAATACCTGTTTTTGGAAGAGTGATGATTCATCCTCGTCTGACAACTCTTTTCCCAAGCCGGATTTGGAAATAAATATATATACTAGCCACTGCGTGGCTAGCCCGGCGTTGCCCGTGGTGTTGGTTTGCGGAGCCGTGTTGTAAGGTATTAATCTCATGTAAAATATTCCGCAGATTTCAAATCCGTTGAAGATATATTCAATTAAAAAATTATTTATTTAAAGAAAATCATATTTTCAGGTTATCAACCTAAACTGAAATTTTCCGCAGATTTCAAATCCGTTGCAATTTTGACTCTATCTTTAACGGTCTAGGAGACTGAAAAAATAACTGACTTCAGTTAAAAGATTTATCGCCTGGCTGGAAATTTATTCGTCTGCGCAAAATCAAAGCGTAAATGAAAAAGATAATTTTCTCGGCGTTCTGCGGTTGAAAAAAACACGGCATGTTTCAAAACTGCAAGGTTACGCGGGTTGAAAAATTTCTCAGCGTTTGAAAAAGCGATGGTGAATAAAACTATTAAATTCATTTAAAAATCTTCTAGATTCAATTTTAAAATTCGCCGTGACCGAAAAATTGCAAATAATTCGGACTACCTGTGTGCCAAATCTCATTTCTGTAAGTGCCATAGAATCATCAGGATTTTGCGGCAAGAAACAAATAGACAAACAAACAAACACTTCCTTTTATAATAGTAGAGATTTAAGGATGTGTTTGTAGATTCTCAAATACAAATGTACACCGTTTGACCAATCCACACCAAATTTGGTACACTTATACTATAGAACACTGCGGAAAACAGGCTATTTCTTTCCTGTCTTCAGACCAATCTGTAGCCATGAAAATTGGCACACACGGGTAGTCCTAAATGCTCTCGAAGCCCCATTTTTAATATCTAAAGTTTGTTTTCCTGCAATAAATGGACATGGACAAGGAAACACGTTCTACAGTTTTGTGTATGAGTAAACACTGGGAAATGTCGCGGTCAAATTTAGCTTTCGCGGTAGGAAACACATTCTACAGGATTTGTGTATTTGAGTTAACACAAGGAAATGTCGCGGTCATATTTGAAACCCGAAGAACACCGGGTTATTCTCAGCTAGTAAAATATAAATTCCATCCAGCGAAGCCAACATGTGGAAAACATCGGTCGGGAAGGGCATGACAGTGTTGGCTACATTATTGAGTCACTGACCTCGAAGGGACATGTATCTCCTGTTATGACATTAGTGAGACTTGAAGATTAAAAGTTGCAAGTAAAAAGTTTAAAAATGTAGTAAATATTACTGGGAAAATATCAATCTAAAGCTTTTAATGTATAAAACATTTTAACAGTATAAAATTATTTGCAAAAGTGAATGAATTGAGCTTAAGTCAGTTGTTGCATGCTCTTAATTCGCCAGGGAGAGGATTTTCTGGGTCTGCTGTTATTTTGAAGTAGGGTAAGGTCATAAGTATCAATTTCGAGAACAGCGGGATTATTTCTGTTGTTAATTTGAATGGAGAAAAGCGGGATTATTTCTGTTGTCAATTTGAATGGAGAACAGCGGGATTATTTATGTTGTCAATTTGAATGGAGAACAGCGGGATTATTTCTGTTGTTAATTTGAATGGAGAAAAGCGGGATTATTTCTGTTGTCAATTTGAATGGAGAACAGCGGGATTATTTATGTTGTCAATTTGAATGGAGAACAGCGGGATTATTTCTGTTGTCAATTTGAATGGAGAAAAGCGGGATTATTTATGTTGTCAATTTGAATGAAGAATTTACAGGATAATTTGTTGATGTAGATTTTAATGGAGGTGACATTGAGAGTAAAGTGTCATAAGTTTTTATACTGCATAAAGTTTTCCGGACAAAATTTCCATTTTTCAATTTCCGTTCTTTACTCCTATTAGAAACACCAATCACTACTATTATAAAAGGAAGTGTTTGTTTGTCTGTTTCTTGCAGCAAAATCCAGACGATTCTATGGCACTTACATCAATGAGATTTGGCACACAGGTAGTCCAAATTTTTTGCAATTTTTGGGTCGCATTGAGAAACATTGAGAATAAAATGTCATCAGCTTTTATACTGCATAATGTTTTCCGGACAAAATTTCCATTTTTCAATTTCCGTTCTTTACTCCTATTAGAAACACCAATCTCTACTATTATAAAAGGAAGTGTTTGTTTGTCTGTTTCTTGCAGCAAAATCCAGACGATTCTATGGCACTTACATCAATGAGATTTGGCACACAGGTAGTTCAAATTTTTTGCAATTTTTGGGTCGCGGCGAATTTTAAAATTCAATCTAGAAGATTTTAAAATGAATTTATAGTTTTATTCTCCACCTGGTTCTTCAAACGCGTTTCGTCCGGACGAAATAAGAATTACACCAATCTTGACTTTTCTACCCACGTGACCTTGCAACCAGCCTTGGAAGCATCCATTTGGGAAACCCATTAGCTCCGGAGAGTGTTTAGTTCCGTAGAAAAAAAGAGTGAGAACCATTGAGTTTTAAAAAAAATACAGGACTTTATATAAGTTGTGAAAGAGTTTTCCTCTCTATATAAGTATCGAATTTACATTAGTATATTCCTTGTACGAGAGCATCCCAACCAACATCGATACCTCCGTCCGGGAGGACGGGGTTTTTTATTTAATAAAATCCGAAAAATTTGTACTGATGTGAAAACAGCTTCAGCAATAAATACTTGATGTGAAAACAGCTTCAGCAACATATACTTGATGTTTAACGCATAAAATGCAAATAATAGTTGAATAATTCAACAATAATTCAAACTCTTTCTGACTAAATTTCTAAACTGAAAACTGAATAAAGTAAAGCTGGATTCACATAGGAAGCGGGGCCGCGGAACCCTAGTTGGAATAGTAACAGATTATTAACCAGGGGTTGCAACTCCGAAACTAGGTCCAACCATAGATCATCGTGTACTCGGGGGCTAGCTCGCGTTAAATCTGCCATGGCCTCAAATGTCGTCAATTCGGTGTGGTGTGGAAATTTGGAGATTAGGGTGGCAGCTCAGGTGCTGACCTGGTCATCTGACCGTGGTTCAAAATTACGAGGTGTTGTGTCTCTGTCCTTTCCCTTCGGGATAGATCCCGAAGGGAAAGGTAATAATAGTAAATTAACGTCGTACTGGAGCAGCACTTTGGATTATAATCTAAAGTGCTGCTCCAGTACTACGTTAATTTACTATTATATACCTCAAATGGGAAGCGCAAAGCCGCACGAGCAGAACAATCAGAGAGTTTTCACCCCACGCGCCGGCTCATCTTATTGGTCTGCATGTGTCGGTTTGCGCCTTGTGCTTCCTACATGACTTCAGCTTAACTTCTCGATATATTGCTCTTCTTGGAGGACCAGAACGATGTATTAACTGGAGTAATGTTTGAGAGAACCGAGAGACTTGCTAACTGGAAGTAAAAATACAAAATTTATTGGTTTTATTTTAAACTAGCAAAGCGGACCAGATCTGAACTGCATACCATGTCACCAGAAAATTAACCTGATCTTGATCTCGTCATCATCAAAAACGGACAATAGCCTCATCATTCAGAATTCAGTTGGATTTGTTGATGACGAAGAAGCCCGCCACTAGCAAAATCTGTCATATCTTGATGTACGAGGTATTTCGTCTAAATCACTTGGAGGGTTAAACGTCTAGGCAAATATTATTCCAACATGGAACGTGCAGCTTTACTCCTGTATGACTTCGAACCATTGACCAATAGATCTCTTCCATTTCTATATGATTCTTTCAATCAATAGAACCCTTTTATTATTATTTCAACCAAAAGATGTCACTATTAATTCCTTATGTGGTCGTCGTGGCTCAATGGATATGCCCATTGCGTTTGCAACCTTTGAGCTGTAGGCGGCGCAGGTTCGATTTTTGTCAAGTGCATTCCTCCCTGGGTGTATTTCGCTCTTCTGTGTCAGAAAAACTTTTATCGTGTGTAAATCTATTACTTGATATTGAATGCCTCTATGTTTGGCGCTGCATAGACAAATGTGCAGCTTGCGCCATAACAAATTCTATCAACCCAACCTTACTAGTAGTATACGGGCCACTTGGCGGGACGGAAGTGACGTTATCAAAAGGGGCCGTGGCTAGTGACGTCATGGCGTGACGTCATCAAAACCGGAAGTGACGTACTGACCGTCGGGGAGGTGTAGGAGACGAGCGCCTCAATGGAGTAAGAACTCCAGACAAGCGAGAGACATTTCGAATGAGCCGAAAATGCAATGCGCATGAGCAAACTTTCTTTGGTGATTTCGCTATTCTTGTCGCCAATTTAATGTAGGATTCTAGACTAGACTTTAAATTCCGCATGTCACAGAAGGAACCGATATTTCGCGCATGCGCAGATTAAAGGGACCGTTCATGGATGGAACTGGGAAAGGGATGAAGGGAAAAATAGTTTTCCCTACATCGTCAATCGGCCATCACGGCAGTAATCGACTGCCGACTTACAAACTAGGTTATTGATTGATAAAATTAATTATATCACGTAAGCAGAAATGAAATAGCTTTACTTTTAATAAAGCAGATGTTTATGTTGCATAATGGACTGACTTGAGGACATTTGTTTGACAGTTTATTTTACGTCATGAGAAATTAAATAGTTTTACTTTTAAGGAAGTAGTCCGCAGTGTGTGTTTATAATGTTGCATTTCTGAGTGAAATATCTAAAGATAGGTTAACATTAAGTTTTTTTTGGTTCAGCGAACGCATACTTTCATCTTCAATCCCCCACTCTTTCTTTATTCAGCATGTATAATGAATTTTCATTTAAAAAATATATAATTCTTTGCTTGCATGTGTTGTTGGTGAAGAAAGTAAATTTATGCAAAAAAAGGTATGAAATGCAATTGTGTCTGATTATTTAAAATACTTTAAATCAAATGGAAGATCCTATCCTAAGTACTTGTTAGATATCTTTCAAAAATTCCATTAGTGTTTATTTCAGTGCAATTAATTATCCTTAATTTTGTTTCTATTATTTTTGTGATTGTAAATAAACATTAGTTTTGATATTTACAAATGTGTTTGTCTCCAACTCACTTTAATACTAGTATTAATAAAAAAAACCTGTTTGAATCAGTTATTATAAATGTAGAATGGATTTAGTTTCTTACTCTAACATATTTGTATTCTAAAGTAAAATTGTTAAATGATTTTTGCTATTCTTTATTCTTCAAAATAGTTTACTAGAACATATTACACAAGTTTAATACCTTGACCCTAAATTTAAAGTGCAGTAAATTTCTGATTATCCAATCATTCTTTTCAACAAGATGTGGAAGAAAAAAAAATTAAATCTCAAACAAGTTTTTACTCAAAAGAAATATAATTTACTGTTTTTTATAAAAAGCAAACCATCAAACTTGTAAGTAGACATCTGTTTAATTATAATTGTATGTGCAGGCCACCTACTGTCAACAGTTCACAAGAATTTTCATCCGCACTTGGGAGTTTACTGTATTTATTTTTCAGTCAAATAATAATAGTTATATTTACTATACTATTGCCCTCTTGGGTTATCAAAAATTATTCATAAGGCATTGTTTCTTTGGATGGTATGTAGTATCCGATACGTTACAACTTTCGAGCGATGTATTGCCAATTGTGGTAACCTTCCCGTTTTCGCGCTTTTCTTAGTTTTAAGGCAACCCTAGATATTTTCTCCTGACGATAATAAACGGGTCTCATGATTGGTTATGGAAGAAAATACGCTTTTCCACTTTTATTTTTATTGTAGAACGGAATTAAAATTTAGACAGTCTTTGAAATTGTTGGGTGCATATGAGTTTTGCTCTTGATTTATAAAATCGACTTGTTTTATTAATTTTCAAAATTTTTAGGATAAGTTTGGAAAGCAGATTGTAAGTTACAATTTTTTAAATTTGTCACTTTATTTAAATTTCAATTAAAATTTCGAAAAAAAATTTGGATTAAATTTAATTTTTGAAATTGCAGATTGGAATTTAGAATTTTTTTCCCCTTTTGGTTGCTCATTTCCCCTTAGTTGATTTGATATAGCAGTGGATAGTGTTATTGAACGTTAGAAAAAGTTTTTTTTTTTTTCTTTTTTTGCAAACATGTAGTAGCTTGATTGGGAAGAGGGTGAAATGTCTTTCATGTGAGAATGATATGATTTTAACATTGAGAAAGGATGCTGGTGATAGGTAGGAGTGGAAATGTAGAAAGATAGGACAAAAGTTTGGCAAAAGAAAGTATAACAGAAGTAAGAAATTGGAGGGTTAATGGGTGTTTGGAGGACTTGAACGAGGGACGGATAAATGTTTTATGGTTGAGGTGAAAAATAGGAACCAGAAAGTTTTGGCTGAGGTAATTCAGAGCTGAATTTTGCAAGGAACTACAAAAATTTCTGACTATTGGAAGTCATATGCTGGTATCAATACCCGAAGGACAAAGAGTTCAAGGGTTATCGATTCGAGCATATGACTGTTAACCATAGTCAGAATTTCAAGGACCCGGCTATGAGGGTAAGTTTGATTTTTGTTTAGCTTTTGGTTATATTACAAACACTGGACTATGCTTGGGTGGGCACCCAATACGGTGACTTATACGCATGGAAGCCAACGGTGAAAGGTCCTCGCCGGCCCCGGAGGGGTGGCGAGGTAGCCGGCAGGCGGGGATCGCGCGTTATACGCTGTGACTTATCTACAAACAAATTTCTCCCGGTATACTGGTTTAAACGCAGTGAAACCTTAAGCGCAATACGCTTTGACTTCTCTAAAAAACAATTTCCTCTTGTAAAGTCGTTACAATAAAAATATTTGTCTTGCTTTTCCATATATGGCTCTATAACCTGGAATATCCCCATTGAGTTGCTCACATAATGCTAATTGCTAGAAAAATTGTGGAAAAATATTTTTTCACACTTATAGATAGCAGAAGAATTTTTAGATTTTTTTTTTCTCATCAAAAACCTTTGTGTGGATTATGATCACAGAAAAGAACTACCTTATTAAAAAAAGATTTCTTGTTTTGAATTTTCTATGCATTGCAAAGTTTCTAATTCAAAATTGATAAAAATCCGGACGTTTTAAAAAAATCGCGTTTTTTTTTTGTTATTAAATTTTTTTTTTTTTAACAATTATAAATTTTTTTTTTAATTTAATTTTTTTTTTTAAGTGACAAAACTAGGATGAAATTAACTCAAAATTGCGTACATGTTCGGAGAAAACCAGACTGAAATATTAGAAAATTTTCAAGTGAAATTTATATTGCTTTTTTCTTAATTTTTAAACAAATTATTATTATTATTATTTATGCACTGTATGCAAAGGTTCACGTTGTATATGGCGGCCATCTTGGAATTGCTTACATCGGCCGCCATCTTGATTTGGCGTAAACAATCGCTTTGGCGGCCTAACGTATCGGATGCTACCACTCCACCATATTACGAAACTTTCAACCCAAGAAAAAATTATTTACATTTACGTGGTAAAAATATATTGTGACAGACATGATTTTTTGTGACCCTTCATTATCATTCAATTGCTCTAAATTGTGACACATTTGAAGTTCAGAAATTTTGGCTTACACAAACTGAACTTTCATCTTATATGTAATTTTTAAGAAACTTTAATTTAAAAAATATTTAATGGTGTGAAAGACACGACTCGTGTGAAAATTTGAATCATCTTTGTATATTCCTTGCTTAATTTTTTATCAATGATATTTTTTATACTACATAATGGATTACGTTATTCATAGAAATTCTAAAAAATTATAAAATCCTTGATAATTGAACAATGTAGAAGCCACAGCAGTTGATTCAATTGTTTCTCTTTTATACCAAGCTACATGCTCATCAGATTGAAATTTAAACATTCCTGCTATTTTAGTTGGCAGCAAGCACCTGATTTGGTATTGCTTATATGCTGTCGGTCCATGGAATTCTTCATTATCATACGGTACAATTACCCTCTGCAGTTTCAGATTTTTCTATTTTTTCACCTTCTAAAGACTGCTAAACATATTTATCAGACCTGGCATTTTCAAGTCACCAGATCTGAAATTCAACAAAGTACCTTTTTCAGTCAGATGCAAGACTAAAATACAATACCAGATTGCATATGAGCAAAAGCAGTGTGCTTTTCTTGTTGCTGGTGTTCCTTTAATTTCTTGACCGTTAGTAGCCTACATCTCATCCAGTTTTGCTTTTACAGCTTCTATTTTCACTTCTGATTCGTGTTAGATATTTATTCGTATGCAAATTTTCTTCATATTATTTGCAAATTCAAGCAATGTTCTTGGATCAGCCTCCTTGCTCGACTAACTTCTCGAACATGATGCTTTATGGTCTCACCTCAAGGTGTCTACTGGTCCCAAAATCATAAATTTTGTCCCAAAAATTTTAAGGCAAAAACAAAAGGTGGCTGCAGTTGAACTTAAATAAAAATTGCAAATGATGAAATTGAACAATTAGACAAAGAAATTATGAAAACTGAAAAGAAAATTAAAATGGTGCAACTCCCCCAATCCAACAATATTCTGAGACAGTTTTTTAAATACACAAATTGATATATAATTTTTTTACCAACTTCATTGATGCATAAAAACAAAAGACGAAATATTTTTAAAGTAACTGTTGATTTCTTCAATTTTTAATAATTTTCAAGTATTTAGAAAACAAAAATAATGAATATAATAGAGTATTTGTTTAATATGTTCATCTACTGTGACATAATTAATGGTTGTTCTTTATTTTTAAAATTTTATTTAGAAAAACAGCTGAAGTTTGATACTAGAGTCCTCTTTTCTTGAGATTACACTATGTAATAAAAACAGTGGGATTTTAAAGTATCTTTGCATCTAACTGACCCACATAATCTTGTAAAATCAGATCATGCATTTAAAGTCCCTAAAGGGTCTTCAAAATGTCCCTAAATGGACCAACAGAAATTTAGTAGACACGCTGCACCTATTCCATCAGTACTCGTATATTTTCATGATAAATACAGACATATTGCTAAGTGTTTCATTTCGTAAGCATATGTGTTTGGGTTTTAACTTGCAAATTTTCTGAATCCAATTTTGTGTGATGGAAGTTTTAATAATGAAAAGTATTCTTCTCCAAGTGTTAATTGAACATGATTTTTTAGTTGAGTTTTAGTGTTTACTATTGTTGCCCTCAATGAGAAAAACAATCAAAATGAAAGAAAACAGATTGTGACAGACATGGCAATTTTAAAACTTTTTCAGTTAAGTAAATTTTCTGATTTTATTTTCATTCTTCATCATAGGCTCTTCATTGTGATACAAAAAAAAATAGGAAATATACTATTAAGACTTTTATGCAGGTAGATATTTTTTAAACTAGAAATAACATGGTTTTTATGACAGATATGACAAGGTATTAACATAAAAATAAAATCATTCTTCAAAACAAAATTATAAAAATAAGATTAATTCTTTGAATGCTTTTGTAGATAAAAAAGTTTCGATAATCATAGTTGATATTTTGTTAACAAGCAAGTAGTAAAAAGAAATTAGCAGTAAAAAATTACTTTTGTTTACACAATGTTTTCCTTCTTATTTTCAAGAGGTTTGATGTTTTCCATAAGTTAAAATGAAAAAATATTAAACTGATTAAAAATTGTCTATGTCCTGCTTAACGTGGAATTGACCGAAACTAATTGGTAAATAAATTTCTTAATGTATTTGCACTCTACATTGTGAACTCACTTATAAATAAATAGCTTTATTGCCATTGCAATACCTTGTTATTTTTGCTTATAGAAATGTTACTCCAACATTTCAAGCAAGTTCTACTGTGTAAAAAATATTGTCTTTATATTCTCTGTATAAAGTAAGTTCCTGTGAATGTAAAAAAAATACTTGGATATACTTATTAACATGATTTAAAATTATAAGGCCCCATTTCTATGTGGATATTGATATTTCTGTTATCATATATAACATTGGTTCCCAACCTTTTAGTAACTGCGTACCACTTGAAATTTTTGGCATAACACCAGTCTTATATTTTTTTAGAAACATATATCTAATGTCAGAAAAGACCCTAATGACTTGTTCAATTTTAAGTAAAATACTAAGAAAGCTTCATATTTCATGATTAATGCACTTGTATTTCATATTAATGATGTTTTAAAAAGAAAAAAAGAAAACGATTATTGAAAATTACAGTTTTATTTTTTACTCACAGGTCTAAAAACAAATATTTTTAATAATTAGTACAAATTAAGCAAACAAAGATTAACATCAAAAATCAATTTTTAGTGTGAAAGTTGTTGTTTGTCTTTTATTAAAATATCAGGAGCAATGGAGCTTAATTTCACTCTTAAGTCCTCTTCAACACTTACTGTTTCTATATTTATTTTTTATACACAAAAGTTCAGAAAAACCACTCTTGCACAAGTAACAAATGGCATAAGACAGGCAGTGATATCAATTTAATTTCGCTGAGATAACCATTGAATAGAAATAGATAATCAGCAACAAAGTTTCTATTTAAATAATGTGCTACTGTTACCGTTATTTATTACAATGTAATAAAAACATTAATCACAAAATTGATTTCATATAATCCCATTTTTCCTATAACGTGGTTATACATACTAAAAATCGAACATACTTCGTAGAATATTTGGGTTCCTCGTATCATCCTTGCATACTACCTGAAACGTTGCTGCGTACCACCAGTGGTATGTGTACCACCGGTTGGGAATCTCTGATATATAACATTAGGAAAAACAATTAAAATTGGTTTTATGTTTATTGTACAAAAAGTTACATAGGAAGTGACGGAAGTATTGCATAACTCTCGAGGACAAAAAACATTTATTAGAATAATATAAAAATACTTACACTTTGCACAGTTAAAAACCTTTTCATGTTATTTAATTTCACAAGTCTTTCTAATGCTTGCTTTTTCAGTTTGAATGAAGTGAATTACTCCACAATTATTGACGAGAAATTGTTGATAAAAGCTCATTTCTTCTTATTTTGGTATTTTAATTCTTTTGAGATCAAGTGCACTGCTCAATAATATCTTCGAGTTCTTTCATACAGTACAACTCGCTTATAATGAGCCCTGTTTTAACGAGAACCCGGATTTAACGAGGAAATCAGAAATACTTGGTTGGTACACTGTTAAGTCTATGGAATCATAACTCGCTTTTAACGAGCAAACCCCGGTTATAGCGAACAATATTTTTGTGATTCATAAAATTTCTATTGACTTCCACTTCTTCAGCTCAGCTAATTCTTTCATGGAACCGAATTCTACAAGTGTTATCCAGCCTATGGACCAAGGGGTCATCAGAAGTTTTAAATCAAACTTTCGTAAGCACTTGATTTGGATGCTTATCGATAGAAGAGAAAAAATAAGAACAACCTCAATTGCTAATGTAAACATACTTGAAGCGATACGTTTAATGAGCGATGCATGGGAAAACGTTACATCAACATGCATTACCAATTGCTTCCAAAAGGCTGGATTGGACATTTCTCAAGAGGGGCAAATCACTGAGGAAGAGGTATACAACTTGGAAAATGAGTAGAGAAGAATTTGAAAATTACTTTCTGTTGGCCAATGTTATCACTTCCGAGATACCTACTCCCAAGGATATTGTAGCTGAAATTCAAGCAAAAGCAGGTGAAAAAAATAATGAAACCGATGATGATAACGACGAATGTGAAGAATTTCAAGCTGAATTGCTCACAACATACTTAATTACTTTTGAGTTCGCAGAAAAACTTCTATCT
The DNA here is from genome assembly GCA_947359465.1 of Metellina segmentata. Lineage (NCBI taxonomy): Eukaryota > Metazoa > Arthropoda > Arachnida > Araneae > Tetragnathidae > Metellina > Metellina segmentata. The sequence continues at coordinate 53,777,357 of OX375882.1, read as the reverse complement.
TTTATCGAAGCCAGGGGTGCAAATGACAATGTTTTTCGGACCATGAGTCTTCTCCGATGAACAATAACACAAGAAAGAGACAATAAGACAGTTCAAAACAAATTAACCAACTTCTTTTGTACTGCACAGAAATAAAAAATAAAGTATGTATACATAATATAGTAAGAGTATGTATGAATTTTTCACGAGTTTTTGGTTATAACGAGCAAATATCGCGGTCCCTTCGTGCTCGTTATAAGCGAGTTAGACTGTATTTTATATAAATTTCATTGTGACATAATTATTGTTGCTTTTTGTAACAATTATTTTTATTATACTTAAGCATAATGGTGAGACGAAAACGCTCCACCTCAGTTAGTAAACAGAAAGCTGCCAAACGATGGTGTAAAGAAATATGCAGTGTAGAAACTGATTCACTGGCTAATTTAAACATTCAAGATATAAATATGTGTTGTCAGACATTAGAAGCGAGTTTGAAAGAAGAATTAAATTGTGATTTGGACTGTGAAGTTCCTCATTATTTAATAGTTGATGAACAAGTCCTAAGAGGACTTGTGCGACAGAGCTGAAACACCGGCATTTGATGTCAACATGTGAAAAGTGCAGTCGTTTTTTAGTGTCAGGAAAGGATATAAAGCACTTGAAAAGTTCTACATGCATATGAACAAGGGTCTGCTTTCCAATAGGGCATTCAACAACATACAAGAAAAAGCAATTGAAATCAATACAAACACATACAAGAAAAATTGAAATCAATGCTTAAATAAACAGAAAAAAGCTTGGATAAAATAGGATGCCAAATAAAAACTGCTCATGAAAATTCCAACCAAATCACACAAATCGATGAGACATATGATGGCACCTGGGTGATTCTAGGTCACACATCGCAGATTGGAGTGGGGTGCGTCATTGATATATAAACAGGTTTTTTTATCTATACAAAGTAATGTCAAAACATATTGAGTGGGAGCATAACTTTTCCCGCATTTAAAACATTCAAATCCATCGGAAGAAGCTTGATCGACAATCGCCAGCATTTCCACGCTGATCGAATCACAACAGATTAATAATTAAATTACCTAAAATTACGAGTTCCAACGAAATCAACAATATACAATTATCTAAAATCAATCTGTGTTACGCGCTAGTAGATCAAAATCTCATCCACACGCGCTAGTGTTAGAATAGAATAGCAATAGCAATAGCAATAGAACTTGTCGCGCAGAGGGAATTTTTTTTCCCCTCAATCCCTTCCCTAGTTCCATCCGTGACCGTTCCCTTTCGTTTGCGCATGCGCGAAATTCGGTTCCTTCTGTGACATGCGGAATTTAAAGGCTAGTGGTAATCAGCAGCTACAGAGTTTAGTTCTATCTGTCTGGTTAAAGTGAGGAGGGCATGAAATCAACCAATCTTCCAGAAGATTTAAAGCTTTACAGATTTGATTTTTCCGTAATTGAATGTAATCTTTGTAATTTTGAGCAGAAGTTGTACAGCAGGGTTCATAAAAATGAAACTTTTCCAACCAATAGAACCCAGATTATTTTCATTTAAAGGTATAAATAAATATTCATTATGGGCAAATTGTTCTCCAGCCAATTGAGATAATATTTCATTAGTCTTGTAGATATAATATGTTTCTAAGCACCTGGCAGCTGAGGAATTCGTGCCAGAAAGAATCATAAAAATCCATCAATAACACTGTCAGGAAAATTTGAGACTCCTCAATCCTGGAATGCTTTGACAAAACAGTGATCCTACCTCCAGGGTTCTTACTACTGGAAGTTGGAAGGCTATATTGTTACATTGAAAACTAGGAAGTTTAGTGAGAAAAAAAAAAGAACTTGTTATCCAAGTCTCATCTAAAGAATGAATATGGAAACAATGTTACACATTTAATAATATTTGATGTACAATATTATAGAAATTAATACCTGCATTGAACAGAACCTTCTGTAACAATTGTAGAATTCAGTTCAACAGCCTTGGGCTCAGGTGGATCACAGGTTGAATTTAACTCTCAGATGAAGAATTGAGATGTAAACTGAGCAGCCTTGCCATACTACCTTTCCAAGTGACTGGGCCTTGCCATACTACCTTTCCAAGTGACCGGGCCTTGCCGTACCACCTTTCCAAATGACCGGGATCTACAAAAAGAAATATCTTGCTTCTTTTGGCAGTAGAAAAATAGCCTGTGGTTTAGAAGATAATTTTTTGTGCCATACTACCTTTCTAAATGACTGGGATCTACAAAAAAAAATTTTTGCTTCTTTTGGCAGTAGAAAAACAGCTTGTGGTTTAGAAGATAATTTTTTGTATTCATTTTCTGAAGAAAAGGTCTCATAGCTTGCTTTTCAAGGGAGAGGTAGTTATCGGGAGATAATATAGCTGAAATCACAATGCCCGTCTCTTGATTACAGTTTATTATATTTTGCAACAGGTCCTCAAATTTTGAGAAGCATTGCTCAAGGCAATATAGGTGTTATTGGTACTTACATGAACCAGAATCAAGTCACGATTCTTTTAAAAATGAAACCTTTTTTGTTACACGCTCAATGATGATTCCTGGAAAAGCTAGAATATATATTACATTACCATGTCATTGTGATGGTAAATACTGATTTTTCCATACTGATTTCCGATTTTACTCTGTATTTGACCATCGAAAATCCACACCAATAATTAAAACCTTCATAGTTACACTACAATTTTTGGACAATTTACAGACAGGAAGAGCAACTAAGAGAAGGGCAGAAACTAGTCAAAGAAAACAATAAAAAAAAAAGACTGCACCATAACTGAAGACTGCACTCAATTTTTAAAATGCAAAATGAACTCATAAAATAATTCAACCAAGAGTAAATTTCACGAAAACGAACAATGGAAACATAACAAAATGAAAAGCAAACAGTAAAAAAATTTGAGAACTGACAAACACAAGGAATACAGATTACACAAAAATGAATATCATGAACAAAATAACTTTTAAAATTACGTAATATTTTGCAAAAAAAGGATAAACGATTCCAGGCAAGCTTCGCGATATCAAGGAGCGTAATCAAATCTACCGACAGGCACTGAGCGACGAGCGTCGTACTCGTGAGTCGTGAGCGACTGGCGTGATTTACCACTACAATGCATTCCAAAATCGAAATTTGCTTAAATCGAATTGGCTCCCATGCCAAAAAAGTTTTTGAGCCAGGACCGCGAATCTATAGCAATCTCCGAAATTCTATAGCAACCTAGTGTGCCCCTAGGCGCTGCATTTCGCACTCATAAAATCACCCTCCAGGAGGTCAGACGCTGACAGTTCGTAAATGGTGATCAATGCCAGTGGTCACTTAAAAGGGGGGATAATATCCTCCATACACAAATCTGAGAGCGGTCTCAACAGACCCATTTTTTTTTTCGGATTCTGGAATAAGACGAGAATGGAAAGGTGAAGAGACCAGACGGATCAAGCTGATATTAACGCATCATTAACCCAGGAGGATCCCAGGTATATTGAGGGTCTGATTATGGTCTAGAAGGTATAGATACGTTAGGGTAAACTCTGAAAGGACGGTGGAACCTTCTATATGTATAATAATTTACGCTCGAAGGTATCCTCGGCCAAGTTTTTAATTGGATACTTCATCAACTTCTCACACATTCTAAGATCTCGAAGCTCCCCATCGAGAACGTTCCTGTCTACGGAACGGAGGCTATTCACACGCTGCTCTCTTTGTGGCACAGAAATGAGGCCATGGAAAACTTAATGGACTTCAGCCGTTTGTTCAGGAGCTTGAGATCTGAAAGATTCCGAACCCCTCCGTAATCAGATATTGCAAAAATTTCGTCCGTCTCTGTATCCAGAGGGTTAAATATTAAAAGAGCGTTGCAAACGTATTGAAAATCATTCTCTGTTATCATTGGAAGTTGATTATTACAAATTCTTGAGTTTTTTTAGTGAAAGTCAGAAACTATTAATGACTCAATAGTTTCTACCCAAAAAAAAGAACTAATTAACATTGGGACATGTAATATATTCACACAATACATAAGGCTTTTCTTAAAGGTCTAAAAGAGTTTGGGGAAGATGTGTCTGAACTAGTTTAAACTATTCACAAATTTTTTAATCAGTGGCCTAAGTGTTGGTCAACATACAAACAAATTCAAGAAGACTTGAAACTTCCCACTCACCATTTCATAAAGCATTGTTCAAGCAGGTGGCTAAGCCTAAAGCCAGCTGCTGAAAGGTTACTTGAACAGTGGATTGCAGTGCGAAAGTATTTCCTTGACTATATTCCAATAAAGAAGCCAAACATGATACAAAGATCAGGCAATAAAAATATTGTTCATTTACTTAGAAGTGAAACTATGAAGGCTGAAGTGATATTTGTCGTATCAAGTACAAGTATAGTTAATCGTGTGACCGAATTTCTTCAGAAAAAGGAACCTCTAAAACTTAAACCCTGCATTCTCAACTTGAATTGTTGACAAGAACAATTTTGGGTAGGATCTACAAAGAGGAATTTATTCGAGGTTTGAAAATGGCTAAATTTTAAGATAATGTCCTCAGAAACTGTTGCCTCTGGCAGATATTGTGATTGGAGATCAAATTTATAGAGCGCTACAGAATGTGAAAGAGAAGGAAAGGAATTTATTTTTTCTAAGGGCTCACAGAATCATTACAGTGCCAGTGTTAAATATCTTTTGAAGAAGTCCTCCTTCAGTTCATCTCTCCTTAAAAGTTTATCTTGTCTTGGTCCTCTTGAGAGACTCAGTAGCGAGAGTGTTCGACAAGTATTAGAATTTGCAAGAGCAATGCTATGGGATGTCCCAACAGACATACTACTGGATGAGTGGAAATTACTCAAGAGAATTTGAGGAAGAAGGATTTAGAATGAAGCATATTGATGTTTACTTGAACCATTTCTTCAGACTGCGAGACATTAGCAGAGTTGCCAAGTGCTATCAGAGTTTCTACGCTAAAGAATCGAAAATCCGCAACTCCGCGTAATCATTGGTTCACTCCGGAAATCGCTTTGATGCAGGGAAAAGAAATAATTCGTATAATCCTGTAATTAGTAATTCGTATAATTAATAATCGTATAATTAATAATCGTATAATTAATAATCGTATAATTAATAATTCGTATAATCCTGAGTTGCCTTCCGGTCCGTGACGTCACAGCGAGGGCTTCGCCCCCTCTTCGGTTATGCTTGACCACCCTCGGGGATTGCTACGTAGTCCCGTTTGGTTTGCTTCACAAACCAATACTCCTTTCGCAAGTGATTTCACTTTTTTTACTTTACACTTATTGCACCCTAAACTAATAGCCGCATCAGTAAGAAACCTTCTACATATTTTTTCCTGTACAATTTTAAGTAAACCGTGTTAATCTCCTAACTTTACAATCTGTACTTTGCCCGTAAACCGCCTGAGAGCAGAGTGAAAAAAGCGAGCCATTTTCCTCGCCAAATGAAAAGAAATCGTTTTATGGCAATTGTTGCTGCGATAAATTTTATATTTGGCAAACCCGATAGTGAAAAATACAACCCACACCTGACTGTGAAACCTTCTCCGCAAACTAAAAAATATAAAATTTGTGACTAACTTTTGATTGCATCGAATTTATTTATGAACCAATTTTAGAAATAATTATACCGTAAGAAAGAGTACATTCTGAGGTATACTGCGATATTTTCAAAATTACAAACTAATAGTAATAAGATATAGATATGACAGTTAAAAAAAAAAACGTAACAAAAATGTCCCGATTTTTCCTGAATTTCAAAAAAAAAATATTATCAAGAACCAAACTGGAATTTTTAAAAATACTCAACGAGCTGCAAAAATTTACGTTGAGATGTACTTTAAAAAAAAAAAAACTCACGTCTTAGGACTGAAAATTTGTATGTGTTTTGATCACTCGCGGAAGAAATTCCGCTTCTTCAATTTTGACACTTAATAAACCCTAAACTAATAGCCGCATCGGAAAAAAATCTTAATAATTGTCCAGGGAATACAATAAAGAACAAACAATGTTAATTTCATATTTTTCTGATCTGAACTTTCTAGGGAAACCGTCTAAGAATTGAGCTAAACAGCACAGTTTTCAATCCTGCGGCGGCGGAAACTTTTTTTTAATAAAGAGAGATATAAACCGTAAGGCACAAGAAAATTTAGAGATGGACTGGGAAGAAAAATATAAACTGGAAGCAGAGAAAAAAATTTAAAGCAGCTGGCAAAGAAAAGAATGGTGATAGAACAATAATTTAAAATTATGCGTAAGGAAGAGGATGAGCCGTTGGATAGTGCTTCAAAATTATTAAAGGAAGCAGCACTTGTTCAGGCAATGATTGAAGGAACGGCTAAAGTCTCAGATGATGCTGGTCAGCAAAGACAGACTTTAAAAAAATGTACATTCTTCTATTGAGAAGAAAAAGACAAAATTAATGTTAGTCTTTTTCAAAAAAAAAAAAAATTAAGACATAATTTTTCAAAGAAAAGGAAGAAATTCTTCAAGCTGTGTCAAAAATAAACAAATTAAAAAAATAATAATTCCTATTAAAAAAAAAAAATGTATGTTAATATTTTAAAATGATGTAATTTTTAAATTAAGAAAATAAAAATATCTTTCCAAAGAAAGAAAAAGAAAAGATAGGGGTAGCTTGGGAGGATCTTTTTATTTATTAAATTTATACTAGAATATGTTTAGCATTATTGTTATTTGTTACTTTTTTTTTGCTCGATTAGTCACTTTTTGTCACTATTTTCTACTTGATTAGTCACTTTTTGTCACCTTTTTCTACTCGATTAGTCACTTTTTGTCACCTTTTTCGTTTAATTTGTCACTTTTGTCACCTTTTTGGACCTTGAAACCTGTTAGGAGCCCTGTACATATTAATTAGACACTGACAACAAAGCAGGTTGTATTCATTGGTCTTCGTTCATTTTTGTGCTACACGAGGCTAATTAGCTCGAACCTACAACTTTGAATGGTTTCCGAGTCACGACGCAGATACAGGGGTTGGACAAAATAATGTGAACACCTGTGAAAAGAATTTTTTTTTATTAATAGGCCGTTGGTCCGCCCTTTGCATGAATTACAGCTTGTATCCGACGTGGAATTAACAAATACAAGTCACGTACAACATTCAGAGGTATACGTTCCCACTCAAATTGCAAAAGTCCCTAATTCAGAAAGTGTCCTTGGAGGGGGGAATCGACTGCGCAGCTTGTATTCCAAAATACTCCACAAAGGTTCAATTATATTGAGATCAGGGGACTGAGGGGCCCAGATGAGGTGCTCTATTTCATAGTCGTGTTCATAAAACCAGTCTCGGGCAATTCCACAGGTGTGAAGGGGGGCAATATCATCTTGGAAGACTGGTCGATTATCAGGAAACACAGTTTGCACCATTGGGTGAAGATGGTCGGCCAGAAGACTGACATAATCCTCTTCAGTAATACGGCCATTCAGAACAACAAGTGGGCCAAGACCAATATGTGATATCGCACCACAGATCATCACTGAACCATCGCCATGCCTAACCGTAGGCCGAAGACAGTCAACTTGATAGGCTTCTGGTGGCGTTCTTCAAATGTAAACACGTCCATTTGTAGGGGAAAATGTGAACAACGATTCGTCTGCCCGTATTACATTCTCCCATTGTTATTGTGTCCAATTTTTATTTTCGCGACACCATGTACGTCGCTTCAAGGCATCAATGGTTTTGAAATAGCCACTCTACCATGAATATATGCCATATGCAGTTCACGCCGGATAGATTTTGATGAAACTGCTTCCTGTAGATGTGTGTTTTTCTCAGATGTTATCTGGGATGCTGTTCTTGTGTTTTTTTACCACAATCCGCTTCAAAACCTTTCTAGCTCTGTCATTCAGCTACGAATTTCGACCATTGTTGTGCTTTTTAGATGATGCTTTTCCCTGTTTCAAATATGCTGACATTACAGTCGACACTGTACTTCTCCCACCACCAAGAAGGGTGGCCGTTATCGTTACTGAGGATGCAGCAAGACGGGCCCCGACAGTCATACCTTTTTCGAAATCAGAGATGTCAGCTACAACGCAATTTTAACAGAGAAAAATATTTCGCATCCGACTTCAATCACTGCTAGTAGCAGACTGATGTGTGTACTTTCTCATCCGCTAGATGGCACCCTTCACCGCTAGAGGGCAGGAGTATACGAGAGGTTTTTTTCGAGTGCTATTTTTTCACAAGTGTTCATATTATTTTGTCCAACCCCTGTATACCGTCCCCAATAGCCCATTGTGTTGCTCCAGAGTGACGCTAATTCATCTACATTAAATAGAACCATGTCCAAAACGGAATTAGAACCCAGAGCCTATTAAACTTAAGGACATAGGTCGAAAAAAGATAACGAACTAAATGAAACAAGATCGACGCGTTTGGCCCAGATTGCCACCATAAAAAGCCAGTTGGAAGTATAATAACCCAGTTGGAAGTAGTTGGAAAGCCCAGTTGGAAGTATAATAAATTAGCAATCGGAGGGTTGCGAGTTCGAAACTAGGTCCAGACAAAGACCGTCGTGTACACAGCGACTGGTAACCGTAAAATCTGCCGTGGCCCCAAGTATACCATATTGACGTGGTGTGAAAGTTTGGAGAGTGAGGTGCCATTTCAGGTGCTGAATTAGCCATCTGACTGTGGTTTAAAGTTACGTGGTGTTGTCCTGGACCGTGGCCCACGGCCCGTTGTGTTGCTCCAGAGTGACGTTAATTAATTACCAATTATCGTTTGGAGTAGACAATTATCAAAAAAGTATTATTAGGATATAAAGAAAGGTATTCTAATATACACTACCCTCTACAATAATGGACCGGACGCCAGCGGATATGTATAAAATCCGACGACTTGTTTGAGGTGTTTTTTGTGGTATGGTCTGGGACCTTTGCATGTTATTCCTGGTAAATTGAACGTCGACGCTAACATGAACTTTTTGGGCAATCAGGTTCTTCCTACGCTCTTTCAATTTTAAGGAATGGACGAGTGTTACTTCCAGGACGACAACATTCCATGTCATGTTGCAGCCTATGTCAAGCAGTGGTATCAAGGTATGGATGTAAAACGTTTTCCCTGGCCGGCTCAGTCTCGACCTAAACCCCATAGAACAGTTGTGGGACGACTTAGAACTATCCTTTCGGACCAGGGAACCACGTCCGAAATCTACAGCTGATCTGGCGACATTCTTGCAGCAGGATTGGGTACAAATACCCATAGCTTGTTGAAAGTATGCCCAGAAGGGCTGCTAGTGAAATTGCAGCACGTGCCCTTATTAAAGCATGTATTATTTCTCTTATACCATCACATTTTGCTGTCCGGTCCATTATTATAGGGTAGTGTATATACCATTACATGAAAATGGCCACTGACTAAAAATATAATTATATTTGTGTTAAAACAGAGTGTGTGTAAATAATGTTTAAAGATCGATATGTATATTAAAAAAAAATTTTAAGAGTACGAAGCACACTTACATTTGTTTCCTGCACCAGTCCAGCATCTTGAAATGTCGAAAAGACGTTTGTAATAATGACGCACTAAAAAGTACTGTTTGTTTGCAAAAAGCACTAAAAGTACTGTTTGCGAATAAGTTGCAAAGGAAGATTCCTCTGCAGCAAAAAAAAATTGCTTTAACGAAATGTTTATAATCTCACTTGATCAAAGCTTTATAAATCGCCAGTTAGCAAATTGACAGACATAATAAGAATGAAGAAATATTTTTTAATCTACACTGTTTGCTTACAACAATGCTTGATTAACAATCGAAAAGTAATACGTTTTAAACCTAATTGGTAAAAGTATTCAGATAAAGATGTATTGTTGTAATTGAAAGCAATTTTTTGTTCCCAATTAAAAGAGTGTTTTTTATTTCCATTGTTACATTTTATAGTTCCAAATTTTGCTGCTCGTGAATGTTACAAAGAAATGTATAATTTTCTTCCATGATAATTTTAAGACAAATTTTGATTTGATACTTAATTGTTGCGTCATCAAATTAACAAGAACCATTATTATGTTTACACTAGCAAAATTACCCGACCTCACTCGGGTTGAATTGGCGGTACAGCTATAGTCTACGTTTATAGCGGTGGCAACGGTCTTGGCGATTTTTTTTTGGCGCACTTCTAGTAGCGATAAATTAAGGCAACCCATCTGTCTTTACGGTTGTTTCAAGGCAACCTCGGCAAACGGAAACTTTCAATTTTCATTTTGAATATTCTAGAAAGTTATTCAAAAATCCGTTAAAGTTTGATTTCATTGGTTCTTTTGAAATTTTTTTCTTATCTCCCATTGGTTTGTTTGATTTCAAAATATCCTTTGATTGCATTAGTCCTTTTAAATTTTTTCTTTCTGATACCATTGGTTCATTTATTTGCATTTCTACAGTTGTGGAATTTTTATTTTATTATAATATTTTTCACAAAACTACTAAGAGTTTTTTTTTTTTTTTCCATTTTGATTATTTTTTTTCCGCAAGAGTTCTGACGTTATCAGGTTGAATAATTTCTTGCTTTTTTTTTTCTTTTAAAAATCTTTCTCTTTTCAAACAGCCTACTGTATTTAGTGTAATTGATAAATTTCAAGTTATATTCTTACCCAACATTCACAGTTTAGTTTTTCTGATAGTTCACATATATCACAAAGTTTTTTTTAAATAAACTCTTTAAAACCTTTTTCGAAAGTGTTTTCAAGCTTTCATTTTTAAATTTCTGAAAGAAAAAGAGTTATGAAATAATTTTTTCCTTGGCGACTTTAGAAGTGCGCCAAAGAAATCGCCAAGACCGTTGCCACCGCTAATAAACATAGAGTGTAGCTGTACCATTTTTGATTTGATTCCATTGGTTATTTTAATTTTGTAACATCCTTTGATTGCATTGGTCCTTTAAAATTTTTATCTTTGATTTCATTGGTTCATTTAAGGTTTTTCGCTAGTTGAGGAATTTTCTTTTATTATAATTTTTTTCACGATACAGTTCTGACGTATCAAGTAGTATTATTTCTTACATTCCGTTAAAACTAATTACTTTTTTATGTAAAAAAAATTTCAATTTAAATTTATTACTTTTTGTGAAGATTTTAAAAATATATATTTTTTCTCAAATGTGTTTTGAAGCTTTCATTTTCCGTTGTAAAAAAATATTTGTGAAGTAAAATATTTAACTTATGAAATATATGACTTATGAAAATTTAGCAATGGTAGTAACATCGATGTTTGTAAAAGAAGCTACTATCACTGACCTCTGGAGTCTAGACGTTATTGACATAACTGACCCTGTTTCAAAAAAGTCCAAGGAAGATATAGAATTTCAAATCAAGGCTCAATTTTAAGAAACTATTTCAATCACTGAAGAAGGTCGTTATGAGGTTTCTCTACCCTGGGCAGATGGCTATCGTCACCTTCCCACATCTCAGAACTTGGCTTTGAAAAGACTGGAGTCAACTATTCGAAAGCTTCACTCTGAAAATTTGTTCGATAGGTATGATAAAGTTCTGACAGAATGGAAAGAACTAGGAATAATTGAAGGAGGTACCTACAGATGAATCGATTGACTATGGACATTACTTACCACACAGGCTCGTAGTAAAAGAAAACAGTACTACAAAGGTGCGACCTGTGTTCGATGCTTCTGCAAGAGAAAAGTTTCAACTCTCTTTAAATCTATGTCTTGAATCTGGCCCAAATTTGACAGAGCTTATTCCCTCGATTCTTCTCAGATTTCGGGAACACAGATATGGAATCATTTCAGACATTGAGAAAGCTTTTCTGCAGATAAGTAAAAGACTTGAAGACAGAGACTATCTTCGATTCTTGTGGTGTAGTTATGAAGATGAGACGAAATTAAAGATTTTCCGCCATTCACGTGTGGTTTTTGGAGTGAAAAGCAGCCCTTTTCCCCTTGGATTTGTTCTTGACTACCATTTGAAAAGGTATTTGGAAAATCCTTTCTACAACAAGCAATTAGTTATGAAACTCCTCAATAGTTTTTATGTGGATAATGTCGTCACAAGTGTCGACAAAAAGGAGGAGTTAATAGAATTTATTAAAGAGTCTACAGCTGTATTGACAGAAGGGAAATTTATTCTGGAATAATATTCTGGTGATCCACAATCAGATGCTGTTTCCCTAGTATTAGGATTGTCTTGGAATCGATCAAAAGATACTTTGACTGTTAATTTGAACTGGCTGGAGAACTATAATTTAACAGTGATCTCAAAGAGAACCATACTCTGTAGCTAATAAGGTGTTCGATCCCATTGGATTGATCTGCCCAGTTTCCTTGTTTCCCAAGCTCTTGTTACAAAAAAATGTGGAAAACTGGGATATCTTGGAATATGGAAATCGATTCATCAACAAGAGGAATTTTTACGCTGGTATCGAGATCTTTTACTCTTAAGATAAGTGTTCATTCCTAGGTGGTTTCAAGCTCATGCAAGTGACAAGGAGTCGATCAGCATTCACACCTGCTGTGATGTCAGTCTTCATGCTTATGTTGCTGCTGTGTACGTGAGGATAGAAACCATAGATGAAGTGCACATACAACTTTTGGCTGCAAATTCAAGAGTAGTTCCCGTAAAGTCGATCACAATTCCACTTGCGGAGTTGTTAGCTGCAACGGTGGGGGCAAGACTGTGTACTTCAGTTCTAGAAGGACTTCAATGGAAAAATTTGAAGTTATACTTTTGGACGGATTCTTCCACAGTGTTAGCATGGATAAAAAGGGATCAGCCATGGACTGTTTTTGTCAACAACTGTGTCCGTGAAATACGAAAGCTAACCAATCCTGAAAGTTGGAGACACATTCCTGGCTGTGTTAACCCCGCAGACCTCCCGTCAAGAGGATGCTCTGCTAAGCAATTCCTAGAAAGCAAATGGTGGGAGGGTCCTACTTGGCTCAAAGCATCTCCGTTAGAGTGGCCTTCTTCCGCAGTAGTCTTCAATGATGAATATATTTTGAAGGAGAAGAAAACTAACGAGACTGAAATAAAAGCAGTCTCAGGATGCTTGATGACTCACACAACAAATTGCGAATGGTGTGAATCACCGAATGAAGTAGAGAATAATGTTTGCAAATTTCATGGAGATCGATGGTATTTTAGATACTTTTCGAATTACGATAAAATGGTGCGCATGTTATCTTGGATGCAAAGATTTATCGACAGTTGCAAAACGACTACAAATTTCAGAAATTCTGGAAAATTAACATCTGAAGAATTCATGACCGCTGAGCTGAAAATAGTAAAGTTTGTGCAGGAAGAATCTTTTAATTCTGATAACAAGAACCTAACTACATTAAATTTGTACAAGGATGAGTCGGGAATTTTGCAAGTAAAGACTAAGATCATCTATAGGCAAGATTCGAAAAATTTCAGAAATCCTATGGTTTTACCTTCAGAACACATTGTAGTTAGACGACTTATCATGACAGAGCATCGAAAAAATTCTTTTGCTGGATCTCAGATGCTGTTGAATATTTCAAGAAAGAATTTTTAGATACTGAATGCACGAAAAACGATCAGATCTGTAATATCAAAGTGCGTAGTCTGTATAAGACATGGAAAAAACAACTTAGATGCTCCAACGGTTCCATTACCAGAAAATAGAACCAGAGATGCACATGTGTTTGAGATCACAGGTTTCGACTTAGCAGGACCTCTTTATCTGAAAGGAGGTGTTAAAGCACGGATTTGCCTATACACCTGTGCTGTGTACCGTGCAGTGCATTTTGAACTTTTGTCTTCTCTCTCGACTGAAACATTTTTACTGAGTTTTCGACGGTTCATTTCAAGACGTGGGAGACCATCAGTAGTCTATTGTGACAATGGGACCAATTTCCTTGGAGCCTCCAATTAACTGAAGTCTGTTGACTGGAATCAGATTGTACAATATAGTACTGTTAGGAAAATTGAATGGAAGTTCAATCCATCAACTGCAGCTTGGTGAAGAGGCTTCTGGGAGAGGTTAGTTGGGGTGATGAAATTATTTTAAGGAAAGTTTTAAGTAAAGCTTATCTTTCCTATGAAGAGATGTCCACTGTTTTGTGTGATGTGGAATCAACTATCAATGCAAGACCTCTGACTTATGTTTCTGAGAATGACAGTGAACTTGTTCCTTTGTCTCCTTCTATGTTCATACGAGATTTACGACAGACTGGTGTGCCAGATTTTGACTAGGTGGATGAACATTCTATGAATAAGAGACTGAAATACCGTCAGAAATTAATGTCAGACCTGCGGAAACGATTTAGATCCGAGTATTTAGGACAACTAATTCAAAAATCCGAATTTAAAAAGTGCAATCGTCTCATTTCGATTGGCGATATAGTTATTATTGGAAGTGATAATACCAAACGAGTAGATTCGATTTTGGGTCGGGTTATAGAAGTTCTGCCTGGAAAAGAAAACATCACTCAACTGGTACGCTTGGAGACCGCTACGACACAGTTGTTAAGACCTATCCAGAGACTGTATCCTCTTGAAGTGCCCTTAACATGGGTAAGTGATCGTCATCGTCCTCTTACGAACACTGGTATCCAACCTACCCCTACGAAGGAAGAAGAAACTATGACACGTAGTGGAAGGAAGATCAAAGTACCTAGAAAGCTGGACTTGTAACAGTGACTTTCCCATAACTTTAATTCTGACTTTTCTGGAACTTAATGTGAAAAGTGTTACAAACCTTAGGAATTGAATTGATTGTCAATCAACTCAAGGTGGGATAATGTTGATTGTTGAATATCGTTTGGAGAAAGTAAAATAAACCATTTCCTCTTTCAAACATGAGGCGCCACGGTTCCTCCGATCGGGCGATTGCCTGCTGTTGTACAATAACTCAGAACTTTAATGCGCAGTATGCCATATATATTAAGATGGAATTGACGCGCGTATTTTTGTCTCCAGCTGAATTGTAAATAGATTAATGCTTGATGTGAATAAATTCTTATATTCGAACCTAGAGTTACCGGTGTGTTGCTCACTCAAAATCCACCACAGACAAAAAAAGCTGATTATCTTTAGGGGGCCATTCATAAATTTCGATGCGAATAATTTTTAGTGATTTTAAGACTCCCCTCTCCCTTTTTTTGATAGCGATATCATACCCCAACGAAATTTCACATTAAAAATTTAAAAAAAAAACTATTTCTATTGTCTTTTAAATATAAATTTTAAGGATTGACATCCTAACAATACGGCGAATCTTTGAAACAGAGGTCGCCAAATCATCATCTCGCATCTGCAATAAATTTCTCTCGGACCGGCCCTGCTCAAATGTCCTCAGGGATTAAGCTCATATGGGACCTCGTCAACTGACTGCAGTTAAAAATTGCGTGGAGGTGTTCCGGATTTTTCCCGGACCGAGAGTGGTGTGCTAGCTCAGGTGTTGCCTCGTCATCTGATCATGGTTCAAAATTACTTGGTGTTGTCCTCGTATCTTTCCCTTAGAAGATTGATCCCGGATCGTCGTCAATAGCCCGTTGTGTTGCTCTAGTACAACGTTAATTAAAATTACCTTACCTTACCACCATTCTCGGGCCGTCGCAAAAAATTCCGCTCTATTGCTACAGTGTGACGTTCATAAAATACCTACTCATTTACTTTTGGTATTAATAAGACTGAAGGAAAATAAAACATATTTTACAACCTAAAAAGAAGTGTTATAGCATGCGTAATTATCGCATTCTTTTATCTCGTGCAGTCGAATTACTTTTCGTGGGGCAAAAATAATCATATATACAAAATAAGCCAAACAAATTTAACTTGTTAAAATGTAAGATTCATGTAATGCAACTGCAATTGTAACTGTTAGTAAAAAATTGAAAAAGTGTTGGAAATCATGGAGTCTTATGTTAAAATAAAATTATTATAAAACATGTGGAAAATAATATTATAAATCCCACACCATGGATGAAAGTACAGTAAGTGTCCAAACATACATATTTTTGTATTGACCATGAATATAGAAAGCCGGTATCAATTGCATGTGTTTAGATGAATGTTTCTTGTAGAGCAAACCTCGTGTTAACGATCTATTGTTATCTGTCGTGATAATATATCATAAAAATGAATTTTTGAGAAAATAAATTGTAACTTTTTTACGAAAAACAAATCAAGATTTGTTGAGAGATTTTCCGTTGAATTGCTTATCCTAAAGTTAGGGTTACATGTATAATATTAAGGATCTATTTGAATTTGTCTCCAAAGCCATAATATTCTCCTTAATATATGTTGCTTCGAATTTAAACATAGATTTGCTCTTGTTTCAAAAGGAAAATCACGAATTATTGTTATTGTGGTGTTGATTGGACTGAAGACGGATTTTTTCCCCGGTACTGTCCTGAGTCATCGATACCTAATTCTTTATGTATTAAAATTTGATTTTGGTGTTTGAACTTAATTTGAAATAAAGTTGAACAAAATCATTCCTTAACATTTTGCTAAATTCCACATTCTTAGCAATTTTTGAACGTTCATCTGTTTATTGAAGTGTGTTATGCTGAACTATTTTTATGCTTAATATTGATTTTATTGTTAAGGGGTGAAAATATTGTTTAAACACTTGTGATTGATTCAGTTTGTCCACTTGATCTTGTGCCGTAAAACTCAAACCAAGCAACTGATTTATAACACCATTAGTTTATAATATTTGCTGTGCGTAATATGTCTAAGCTGTTAATTGTGATTTTATACATTGCTCTGCTCCATTAATGGATAGTACAGTATATTTACAATTGTTTAAAAAAGTTTTATACTGTTTTTGCACATTATAACCCCAACAATTTGATCACATTTTATCACTCAAGGTCCAAAATTGGAAAAGCTGAGCTACAACAGTTCAACCAACGGATCTTGTAGGAAACATGGGCACATTATCTAACAATTTTGCTCGAGTTATATCACTGCAAACGGATTTAATCTTTTTACTGATGATTAACCAAACTTTATTTCTAATTGTTCGTTCCAATTCATCAAACTACATGCCAACATCCGAACTAAACATTATACATTTTGCATGGAATTCTATTTGCTTTAAATAAACAGTTGTAAAGGAAAGTTCCTAATTTGCAAGTGTTTACTGTCACAGCTGAGACATAAAAAAAAAAAAGTAGTCAAAATCCAAATGGATTTAAGTATCAAGCATATCATAAAAGTATCATTAAAATAACATTCATTTAGAAACTTGAATGTTTAGCTGAGCTCACTTAAATACTAATGCCCACATAATGCAAAAATTCATCTCAATTAGGAATTACAACCAAATCTTCATACTTTTAATTGTGAGCTGCATTTGTACAGTTTGGCATCATTAGTAAGAACTGAAGTAACCTTGCACTTTAAGTCTTCACATTTATAATACTGTTCTGCAGGGTGTCAAGATTTAAATCACTGATTAAAATAATGATTTGTAAAAAGATAATCGATTTTATTCACAACCACTCTTACATTTTTAAAACTAAGTAAATATACATTAGAAAAATCATAGAACTCATCAAATGCTTTAAACTTTCTGCACTCATGGTGATTTCAGCACTAATGGCTACACCTAGCACTGATCAGCTTTTGAAAAATGTCTGGCAATGAACACTTGCAAATAATCTGAGGTGTCTATGGACTAAGTTATCTGTTGAGTCAGGGATTCTGCCAAACAGTAAAGTAAAAAACAGGTTGACATCTATTTGAAAGTTTTGACAATGCTCATGCATAATTTTATGTTACAAACAGTAAATCATTCATAAAGTATTCAGCATTTAATAAATCATTCAGTGTGGGAAGCATGGGAAAAGCTATTTATATTGGCCATGGCCTGTAGGCCTACTTCTAAATGTCAAGACAGCCAAAGAAAACCCCTAATGGTAGGCCTAAACTACTTGTTACCCCTTTAATTGACTGGCCAATAGCTTTGCTATAGTGATTTTAACTACTTTTTTAAAAATTGAGACATAAATACAAAATGACACAATGTGATTAATAATTTATTAAATAAAAAATAAAACTGAGCTTTCTATTTGAAAGGATGAAAGTTTAAAAACTATGAAATCATCTTTCATTTTGCAAAAGGCACACTGAAACAGTCACCTCTCACTTTAAGAGTAGTGACCCATAACAAATATTTATCTAATCAGACTAATTTAGGTCTGTTACTTACACTTACTGATAAATTAGTTAGAGTGTTGATGTTAGTTTACCCAAGTAAAACTTGTGGGATGTCTACTTGTGTTTTAAAGTTAAACATATGTTTTACCTTTTTTGAAATTTTATTTTTTTAACTGTATTAGCATGTAACAAATTGATTCTTAGTAAAATAAATATTGATTTACCATTTCACAAATTCTGATTGCTTAACTTGCAATAAATATTGGTTTACATGTCATGTCAAAAATTGAATTTGTTATTTAACAAATTTATATATAATTATTACAAAATCAATGTATAAGACCTACAAAAATTTAAATTAAAAAAAATTATTTAAAAAAAGTAATCATTTTTTTACACCCTGCTGTTTTGTCTTATGAACTAATGTCTTATGAATCAACTGAGCAGGCTTGACTAAGTAGTGTTTCCAAATGTGATAAAGTACTTCAAAAGCAATCACTTTGCTCATACATGTTACAGAAAATTTTGTGTTCCAAAGTGTGTTAAATGTGCTAGAATGAATGCCAAGGTCTTGAAGGCTAGTCAGATTTTTACAGAAAACCATGAAAGTATTTATAAAACAATGCAAATATAAGTTTCCAATTTTGGATTGAAATAGGAATGTAGAGGGCATAGAATGTAGTTTTTTGCCAGTGTAGATATAAAACAAGCTCATTAGTTTTGAGTCAGTACATCTATGGAAGAATCTTCAAATGGAACTTTAAGCTACGAAAACAAGTATGTCATGCAAGAACATATGTAGGTTATCTCTGCAGTAATTCTTATTATTCTGATGAATTATGCAATTTAAAGAGAAAAATATTAATATTTTAATAATCCCATCTTACAACAAATATTAAAATTTGTTTATTAATAATTAAGCATTTGTAGAACTAGATTATCAGGATATTCCATGTACCTATAGTTTGAGACGGTGAATTGTTTGTCAGATTTAGAGAACTAAACTGTTTTTTAATAAATCAGCTGAATATCACTTAATTTCTTTCTAGCTTTTCCTTGATTATAATGGCCTGGATGACCATCAAATCAGGCATCTTAGAGATTTGCTCCATCCCTCAAATCCTGGTTCGGAAATTGAAGTAAGTTCACACACATAGTTTTGGATGAGAAAAACAATTTATCATTCATTTTGATGCATATGCATTCATGATGAATGTTTTTTATTTATTTATTATTATTTTAAAGTTATTTTTTTATTAGTTCTTTTAAACTGATGTATCTATTAAGTAATATGTAAATAAATATTTTTAAAACATTGATTTCACATATTTGCTTTCAGTCATTTATTTTCAAACAAATTTATTTTGGATTTTAGTTCCCATGGAGTGACTACTTGGATGATGAGAAAATAATATCTAAAGGTACTGCTTACACTCATCTTTTGATTAATTGTTTATATTGTTATTGAGTTTAAGAGGGAAGCAGAAACACTTTTAAGAGGCATTAAGTCTCATGGGGCAGAAGTAACAGTATTAGGATTACTACCTAAGTATGGGTTAGGTAATGGGTGGTTAAATCAAAGGGCCAATAAGATGAACGGGTTGTTAAGGGATTTGTGTGAGAGGGAGGAGGTTAGATTTTTAGATGTTTGGAAGGAGTGTAGGAGGGATTGGATAAGCAGGGACAATTTGCATTTAAGCTTGATAGGTAATAGGGAGGTTGGCAAGCGGGTTTTGAATATTCTGGAGTCAAAAAACTAGTATACAAGCAGGGATGGGAAGGACATAGAGGGTTGACAGTACACAGTAATTGCTTAGGAAAACTAACAGGGTCTAAATTGCAGGAGACAAACAATACAAAGGGGAAGTGCAATGTAAGGGAGAAAAACAATACCAAGACAAATAATACAAGTGGAAAGTGCAATATAAGGGTAAAAAATAAGCTAAAAGTATTTTATTGTAATGCTCGCAGTGTGAGAAATAAAATGGATGAGCTCAAGGGAATTGCACAAGCAGAGGATATAGATATCATTGGGATTACTGAAAGTTGGGCAAGCAGTGAAGATGCAAAAATTTTAGAATTAAGTGGATTCACAATGTTTAGGGAGGACAGAGTGAATAGGAAAGGGGGTGGGGTTTTGATCTATGTGAGAGAATTATTAAACTTACTGTACGGAAATAAAGTTAAATAGTAAAACTGAGGGTATAGAATCAGTCTGGGTGAAACTGAATACAGACAAAGGCAAAGGACTAATTCTGGGCAATATATATAGACCTCCTGTTTGTAGTGAAGAGCAGGAAAAGGGCATGTGCAATCTGATAAACGAAGCATGTCAAAAAGGAGAATTAATTTTAATGGGGGACTATAACTATCCAAATATTGACTGGACAAACAATCTAGCTACAAATGGGAAAGGGGCAGAATTTTTGGTTTGGAAGTCATACAGGATTGTTTTTTGTACCAGATGGTGTATGAGGATACTAGGGACAATGCAATATTGGATTTGATTTTCAGCAATGATGAGGATAGGGTGCAGGATTTGGTTATAGGTGAGCCACTGGGAGAAAGTGATCATAGAAGTATCAGTTTAGTCAGCATACACAATCAATAGTAGGATAATTCCAAATTTCAGAAAGGTAAATTTTCATAAGATAAGGGAAGAGTTAAAGGAAACATTCAGAGGGGGATTATTAGCACCACATCATTCTGAACAATGGGAGGAATTCAAGAATAAGTTAGACAGAGTTAAAAAAACACGTAACGTTCAGGAAAAAAGGAAAATCTAGAAAATTGCTCCCTATGTGGTTTTCAGGGGAAACACACAAAGTTTTAAAATTAAAACAAAGAACATACAGGGTATATAAAAGCACTGGTAACGACAGGGACAAGGAGGCATATCAGAAAGGAGTTTAAAACTATTAGTCGGAAGCAAAAGGTGTCCTTGGAGGAAAAATTAGCAAGGGAAATAAATATAAACCCATAAGAATTTTTTGCATATGCAAGTGGTAAAAATAAATTTAGTACTACACTGGGCCCGTTGGAGGGGAAGGGAGGTGAATTAATTCAAGACGAGGTGGGAATGTCAAACGTGTTAAATGACTTTTTTCTGGGGGTTTTCAATGGTAACTATAATTTTAAAAAGAATCCCAAGGATGGAGCCTTTGCAGGGGGTATAATTAAAGAATGCAAATTCAACAGGGAAGAAATAGTACATCAGTTGAAAAGAATTAAGCCATCTAAAGCACCAGGGCCAGACGATATTTATCCGAGAGTACTAGTGGAATGCGCGGAAGAACTGGGGGAAGTAATTCACACGATATTTAATTCAACATATAGCACTGGTTTTGTACCAATGGATTGGAAGTTGGCCAACATAACTTCAATTTTCAAAAAGGGAATACAAAGTGATCCGGGCAACTATAGACCAGTAAGTCTAACATCAGTAATTTGCAAAATATTTGAATCTCTGTTAAAAAAGCATATAATGTTATACTTGGAGGAGTGGGGACTGTTATCAGAGAATCAGTATGGGTTTAGGAATGGCAGATCCTGCTCTACAAACCTTTTGAAGTTCTACGAAAAAATTACTGAGGAGCTGGATAATAAGAGCAGTGTGGATATCATGTACATAGATTTTCAAAAGGCTTTTGATAAATTATCTCATGATGCATTACTGTTTAAATTGGAAAGGCTGGGGATTCAGGGGAAAACATTAATATGGATAAAGAATTGGTTATTGGGTAGAAAACAGAGAGTGCAGGTAAAAGGAAATTATTCACAGTGGACAGAAGTTATAAGTTGGGTGCCTCAGGGATCAGTTTTGGGACCAATTTTATTTACAATCTTCATAGATGATATAGGTCTGGGGATCAAGAATAGAATCAGTATATTTGCAGATGACTTAAAAATATGGGGGACAGTGTATACCAAGTTACAGAAAGAAAATTTACAAGGGGATTTTGATAAGATATCCGAATGGGCTGTAAAATGGGGTATGTCATTTAATGTAGGGAAATGTCAAGTTCTGCATATGAGTTACAGGAACAGTGGAGCCGAGTACAGGCTGCAGGGAGTAAAGGTAAAAGAGGGAGAAACAGTCGAGGATCTTGGGGTGATAATTCACAGGGATTTTAAAATGGGTCATCAATGTTCAGCTGCGGGTAAAAAGGCTAATAGGTTACTGGGGTATATTAAAAAGACTGTAACTTCAAGGGATAAGAATATAATCTTGCCGTTATATAAGGGTTTAGTAAGACCACATCTAGATTATGCTGTACAATTCTGGGCTCCATATATGAGAAAGGACATAGAATCAATTGGAAAGGTTCAGCACAGAGCTACAAAAATAATAAAGGGGCTAGCAAATTTCGACTATAATGAACGTTTAAGTAAGCTAAACATGTATACACTGGAAAGAAGAAGGAGGGGGGATTTGATTCAGCTTTTCAAGTTTGTAAAACAAGGGGACACAGAGGGCTTAAATTTCAATAGGGATAACAGAACAAGGGGTCATGGGTATAAATTGAATAAGACACATTTTAATCGGGATTTAAGGAAAAACTACTACTTTAATAGGGTAATAGACAGTTGGAACGCGTTGCCAGAAAATATAGTTAATTCAAAGGGAGTGTACGAATTTAAGACACAATTGGATAGTCAGTGGGAATTGGAGAATTCATAAACAAAGGACCAGCCTTGTTGGGCTTGAGCCTGTAGCTGGTCATCAATATTTGTATTTGTATTATGATTTAAAAATAATTTGCTTTGGAATTGCTAAAATCCAGGTAGGAGCAGAGATGCCAACTACTACGGATTTTCCGTAGATTCTATGAAAGTGAATTGGGTACTATGGCTTACAATAGGGGTGCACAACCTTTTTGGGAGAAGGGCCACTCGCAACTTTGATTGAGACATGGGGGGCCGCAAATGAAGTTACAGCACAGATACAATGAAAGTGTTACTACCCAATTATGTACAGCTGTTATTACACTTAATATGTATATTAAAAAATAATCAAAAAAAAATTTTAAGATTAAACTTGCAAATGTTTTCTCAAAAAATCTAGGAGCTTGTTACAGAGCTAAATGAATAATATTGTGAATAGTTTAAAAAAAGAAGTTACCAACCATTTGCATTGATCAATCATTTAGAATTACTTTTAAGAATGTGTCTCAAGAACATCATGTATACTTCAACAAATTATTTTAGGTTATAAATTTAATAACAGTAATAGTACAATGAGCAATAAAGATGATTATCAAAAATTTTAATGATATCAGTAAAATTAGAAACAAAAATTACAGCATCAAATATATTTAATATTAAAATTTCTAAACTATAAACAATAATTATGTTACAGCTTGCTAATGGGATGGCTGATACTGAGTTTTACTAACTAATTTAGGTATTTTAGGTTCAATACTGCTAGTAGAAACTCTTTAAGACTGATTCTAAATGTTTGTCAGTCAATTTGCTT
Source organism: Metellina segmentata (assembly GCA_947359465.1). NCBI lineage: Eukaryota > Metazoa > Arthropoda > Arachnida > Araneae > Tetragnathidae > Metellina > Metellina segmentata. The sequence continues at coordinate 53,753,758 of OX375882.1, read as the reverse complement.
CTTAACTTAAATCCCCTTGGAATTTTAGTTATAAAATTATTAAATATTTTTTCGTATGGGAGAGCAAGTGCTCAAATTTAATTATTAAATGTTTTTGTATATAATTCTTTCAAACACAATTATTGGTTCTGATGTGTTTTTGTGTGTGATATACTGTACTAATTATAAATAATAAAATGTGTTGCACAAATGTTTTAGATTTGTATTTAAATATTTGAATTAATTATATATACGTATTATTAACACCTTAAAGCCCAAGTTTTTTTGGAAAAAACTGGTAAAAAATGGTTGAGGTTTTTTGGCAGAAAATGAATACATAAGTATAGTGTGGTTTTTTTTTGCAATTTCAGTTGAGAAGGGGGGGTAAAAGTTATACAAAAAAATATTATACAAACAAAGTGCAAACAATTTGATTATATGTTTATTTTGAATTTCAAAATATTAAAATCAAATTGTCACACTTACAAGCATAAAAATAACTAAAAATTCGGTTTGTTATGATATACCATCGCTGAAACTTTCTGAGTACTGAAAATTTTTTTAAACTACAGAATTTTTCCTTTGGTTCTACAGAAAACTTTCATCGCTGCTTGGCATCTCCGAGTAGGAATTGTATTTTATTTGTTAATGAAAAGTATTTTTCAAAAAGGAAATATATTACAGATGTAATCATTAAGCCAAAAAGCATGGTTTTGAGAAAATGAAGCAGAAACAATTTTGCTTACTAATAACTAAACTCAATAGGTGTATTTCTCAAGAAAAAATTTAACTTGGGTGCAAAGAAAAAATGACTAAGTGTACTTCACCAGACCTGGCTAAAAATCTTGTATCATGAAAATTATGACAGTGGTAACTTGTAATTGACAATATGAATAACTAACATTAACGTCACTCAATGTTTGTCACTGTACAAATTCCGGAATCCTCCGAACCTGGGCCATTTCGGATTATTTGTAGTATTTAAAAAAAAAAAACCTAATTTAACCCTCGTCCCCACGCAGAAATGTTTCTGCTCGTTATTTATGGAGGTTGGCAGTGAGCAAGGGTGGCAACCCCATAGTTGTCCTTAAAAAAGGAGGAAAGATGCTGTTTAGCAAATTGTCTGGATTTGGGACTTTGTACTGTTCTATTAAAAACTACCCTTGAAAGTTTTATTTTAAGAATTTTATACCCTTTGACTATTTGTAAAATATGATTTAAAACTTCTTTCTTACAGGGTGTATATCTTCCTTAAATATTCATGCACCAGAATTTGAATCATTTGTGCCAGGATGCAAATATAGTACTGTTGAATTTGATCCAGCTAACCAACCTGAAGCCTCTTACTTTAATGGATCAAATTTACAAGATACAGCCCCATTGATAGACAATACTCATTATTATGCACCTGTTGCAGCAGAACCTAGAACACTGCAGCCTACACTTCAAAACCTTCCTAATGATCAAGTACACGAAGACATATACGATCAGGGCATTTCATATTCTCAACCTCAGACGACATACAATGGTAATTTTTATTCTAATGCACATAATACTCAAGGTTCCACACCAGTGTCTACATTCAAGCTGAATCCAACAGTCTCCTCTTTTGTACCACACAATTATCCTCAGTCTGAACAACCATTAAATGGACTACAAAAGCCGACTGAGGAGTTCGATGTAGGAGATCCTGCTTGCGAAAGTAATGATATACAAACAACTGATGTCATACAAGAACAAAGTGTTTCAGTGGAACTTTCTGGGCAACATGTGAAAGAATTGAAACAGTCTCAGGACCCAAATAAATCAGATGCTCCTACAGTCTGTTCAAAAGAGGAAGCAGCAGCTGATGAAAGTGCTAATAATACAAAAAGCAGTACCGTTATCCAATCAGGGGTACGTTCTTGGGCAGATATAGTAAGCCGTGGACAGAAATCTGTTGAAAAAGTTCCTCTTGCAAAAGTTAATGATAACAAGTCATTTAAAGCCTCAAGTAAGGATCAAGAAAATGACAGCTTATCTATTGATGAAGACAAAATGTCTCTTGTATTGGGAAGTAAGTTCACATTGTTTTCATGAATATTTTCTGAATGAGATGTGTGTTTCAAGTATAAGCTGGTCTGAAAGTTAAAATTAAAAATTTATAATAATAAAAAATATAAAAATTTTGTATAGTGTTACATTGTCATTCAACATTTTTACTGCAATAGTAGTATTTTTGACAGTATTTTGTTTTGGGTTTTAAATCTTGTTTTTTTAATTCAAGTTTTAAAGATAAAAATAGTCTATCAATAGTTTTTCATTTATAATTATTTTCTCTTTTCAGATCACTTATATGAGGTGAAATTGAATTTCCTGCCTTTACTACTTCAGCCTCGCGGACTTATTAACAGGAGAAATTGGTGCTACATAAATGCTGTATCCTTTTACTTTAAAACTATACAACTTCACAGAACTCTAGATGTTATTTTTATTCAATTTTTACGTCTTAAATTTAATTTTTTAATATTAAGACATCCATAGCAGTTTTAATATTACAGTGATGGTGTTTTGTATCAGTTTCGTAAGGTGAGTAACAAATCCATGATCAAATCAGATATCCATTTCTAATTGTTTAAGGGGGTCTGGGACACATCGAAATTTTTTTTTTATTAATTAATATAAAATTTTTTTACTGATTACCCATCTCACTAATAAACAAAATCACAGCACAAAAATTTTCCAAAACTTAAAAAAAATTTAAAATTACAAATTTTTGAAAAAAAGGTCATTTTAAATTGCTAAAACTCAAAATATTCTTGATCCATTTTCAAAATTCTTGCAGTAAATTATTCACAAATTTATAAACTTTAATTTTGATTCAGCAATTTAAAAAATATTAATTTAATAAAAAATATTTGAATGAAAATCTTTGAAAATTTTAAGGTACTTTTTTTTTAAAGGTCATATTTTTAAAAGTAAATATTTGTTTCAAATTTGCTGAATCAAAATTAAAGTATAATGTTTGAAAAAGATATATTCCAAATTTCAACCCTTAAACTTTATCGGTTTTCGACTTATAGCAATTTGAATACAGGAAATCTTGAAAAAATGTATCATGGAGAAAAACGCATTTAAAGTTTTAAAGACAAATGTTGTTGCCATGACAACAACTGTCAAGAGTGTTAGATTTTCAAAATAACGCACCAAAAAAATTATTATATCTCTAAGTTCTAATTAAGATAGAAACATGATTTAGACGTCATTTTAAGCAGAAAAACACAGAGAATTTCTTAAAATAATAAAAAAAAGTTTAGAAAATTTGACGATTTTTGTGTCTTGGCTTTAATGTGTAAAAAACAAGTTATGACCATAAAGTTGGGTGAGTGATCTGAACCAAAAAACACACAGCACTTTATGAACTTGGAAATAAAAGACTTATTCCTCTAAATATCCTCCATCTGAGAGCACATATTTGATGACGTGTCTATTGTTTACCTAAAATCTGTATTGATTGCCTTGTATTTAAGTTTATAAATAAACATTTTCCTTAACTAATTCAGACATTACAAGCTTTATTAGCTTGTGCTCCATTTTACACACTTGTGAGAAATTTGCCACTAGGGCCTGCTGTGGAACGTGGAAAATCATCTACACCTGTTATAGACAGCATGTATGTACTTATTTTCATTCTATTTTTGAATTTAAAATATGTTGCAAAATTCGTAAGCATTTTCTATAACAATCACAAAAGAAACCTACAAGAATTGAATAAATATAAACATACTATCAGGAAACTTTGCACATCCCTATATTTTCTTTCTGCATGTTTATGCATGCTCTCCCTCAGTAGTGATGAATTAGCCGATAGATGGCGCTGGTCCTATTTTTTGTATATTCCGTTGCGGCCACGCCCGTGCCGCGAGTTGTATTCTCAATGTGTGTGGAGAATAGTAAAGTTTTATACAGTCCACTTGCTCTTGTTATATGTTTCTGAGCTATGTGATGTGTGTGTAACCATTTTTTGGTCCTCCGACCCGTGAGGAAATTCAGTGATCTGTGGATTGAGTATCTTCGAATTGGAATTGTGTGTTTCTGCATAAATTGTGATGTGGGACATCGAATTTCGTTGCGTCCTCAGTGAATTGTGATACCTTCAAAGGCGTGATCTGAAGTGTTTTAGTGACTCGGATATCAAACTTTGAGGTAAAAAAGTTGAATTAGTTTTGTGCTATTTAGTGTAAAAATTGTGATTGCAGTTGGTTTTTCAATTGTGGATTAGTTTTGAATTAGTTATATGGTAGTCTTGTTTCGTTTTGTATTGTTGTGCTTAAATTCGGTAGTAGTTGTTGAGTTTAAATTTAGAGGTGTATAGGGTGAATGTGTCTTATTTTATGAACAGTTGTAGGAATTAATTTAAATAATGGCGGTCAAATTGAATTTAAAAAAGGATGAGCTAATTCTGGTTGCGGAAGAATTGGACTTAACGATACCCGACAATGCAAAAGTAATACAGCTTAAGAAGTTGATTGAATCTAGTGATGTGTACAAAAATGATAGTGAATTTCTGCGTTGTCTTATTGATAATATTTTAGAAGAAAGGAAAGTGTACTTGGAAAATGAAAGGGATAAATTAAATAGTGAAACAAAAATAGAATTGGAGAGATTAAAATTAGCCCAATTAGAAAAAGAGCTAGAAATTGCAAACGCGAAAAGAAATTTAGTTAACACATCCCTAACTACAGAAGGCATTGAACAGACTCCCTCAACTGTTAATCTGGAACGATTAATCAATAGCATTAAAACCTTGACCATTCCAGTGCCTGTTAAAGCAGAATCGTTTAATCTGTTTTTTCATTCGTTGGAAAAGGCATTCCAAACCAAATCAGTTTCTAACGAATTGAAAGCAGAGATTCTTTTGAATATTTTGGGGGAAAAGGTAAATAACTTGCTAGTGTATGTGAGTCAGGAGGAATTAGGTAATTACGAGAAAATAAAAGGTTTAGTGTTGAAGGAATTTGAACCCACCCCCCAGGAATGTCGGAGCAACTTTAAAAAGGCCCAGAAGTTACCATCTGAGAATTATGTGCAGTTTGCTTCTCGGTTGTGCGCATCGTTTGACTATTATTGTCAGTTGCGCAAGGTAACAGAATTCAAATCCCTGTGCGAGCTCATGGTTTCCGATAAGATTTTCGAAACGCTTGATCGGGAATTAATGACTCACATTGGGGTAAAACAGGGCGAGACCTTTTTCAAACCTCAGCAGCTTGGTCGGGAGTGCGACATTTACTTATCATCGAGAGGTGAATGCAAAAATGAGTTAGTCAGTAGAAATGTAGCAGGGGAAACGAGAGGATTTCGAGGATATACGAGTAAATGGCAGAAAAATCCTAATTGGCGTGAGGATAAGAATGTAACTAAAGTATTCATGTCTGAAGAAAAAAGTGCAAATTGTGTTAGTTGTAAAAATGTGGTTCATCCTCTTTACACGTGTCCCCAATTTAAGAGGCTGTCAGTTTGGGAAAGAGCGGATGTGGTAAAGCGGAATAAATTGTGCTTTCGTTGCTTTTTGCCACACCAACTTCGTGAATGCCGTTCAGTAAGAAACTGTTTCTGTGGCCAACCCCACAATCATCTGATTCATTTTCCGCGTGAAGGGGACTCAGTTTCCGGCAACCCTAATTCACAAACAAATGCACCTGCTCAGTTTCTTCCGAGGCAGAGCGGTAGGGTAGGGGAGGCGGAGGTAGTTTCCCAACCCCAAATAGTCGCAACAAGTTTCGAGCAAAACAAAACCAAAACTGTGTTGTTGAGTACTGTTCGAGCTCTAGTCAAAAATAAGTATTCAGAGTGGATTGAAGTGCGATGCCTTCTGGATGTCGGGTCCCAATCTTGTCTGTGCACTAAGGCATGTTCAGAAAGGTTGCAATTAAAAATGGATAAAATAAATACCGTGGTTTCGTGTGTTAATGACGCAATAATGGTTGTTAATAATTGTGTGAGGACTTCGGTAACGAACAGGGATAAGAGTTACGAGAGAGAATTGTCTATGTTAGTGGTGAACAAGATAACCGATCTCATTCCAAGCAAGGTAATTAATGTGTGTGTTGACATATCAGAATTCGTTTCATTAGCTGATCATAGTTTCAATGTCCCAGGTAAAATTGACATGTTGCTGGGTGCAGAGATTTTTTATGAATTGTTGAGGCCTGGACAAATCTATGCCCAAGATTCGCAGTTGTTGTTGCAGAATACGGTGTTTGGTTACGTTGCAAGTGGGAGTGTTGATCAGGTAGCGGATAATCGCGTTCATTGTGGGTTAATTCTTGATGATGACCTAAATAAAACATTGAAGCAATTTTGGGAAATCGAAAACGTTGATATGGAGCGGACAGGGAATACAGAGGCATCGTTGTGTGAGGATCACTTCGTTCGTACCCATAGAAGAGATGAGGAGGGTAGATATGTAGTAGCAATGCCCTTGAGTAAAGATCCGTTGTGTTTAGGAAATTCTAAAGAGATTGCTGTGAGGCGGCTTAATTCGTTGTGGAAGCGCTTGTCTAGGGATTCCGAGTATTTGTCGTTGTATACGGATTTTTTGAGGGAATATGAGGAATTGGGTCATATGGAGAAGGTTATTGAGTCAAATGAACCACCCATACACTACTACATACCCCATCATGGCGTTCTACGCCCTGATAAACTGACAACTAAGCTGAGAGTTGTCTTTAATGCCTCGTCACCTACCACAACAGGCATGAGTCTGAATGACGTGCTGATGAAGGGAGAAGTCACTGAGGACGTCTTCGAAACAGTTACGCGGTTTCGGAGACACACGTTTGCCTTCACCACCGACATTCAAAAAATGTATCGGCAGATCCTCATCGATCCAGAACAACGAGATCTTCAGAGAATAGTGTGGAAGACTGGTGTCAACGAGGAGGTTTTAACTTACCGTTTAAAAACTGTCACTTATGGCACGTCAAATGCACCCTTCCTTGCACCCTTCCTGCAGCAGCTAGCCAAGGATGAGAAATCGAGATTTCCTCTGGCTTCTGAAGTTCTGCTGCACTACACCTACATGGACGACATCGTGACTGGGGCTCCTGACCTAGAGACCGCCCGAGAACTACAATCACAGCTGCAAGATGCCTTGCAGTCGTGCAGAATGACTCTTCACAAGTGGTCTTCCAATTCCCATGAATTGCTGAACATCTCTTTGTCATCTGATGTTGAACATCCGTTCACTGTTGACACGGAGTTCTCTGTGAAGACGTTGGGCATCAGCTGGAAGCCGGTTCAAGATCAGTTTGTCTTCAAGGTGTCAATTTCTAGTCGACCGTCATACACCAAGCGTGAGGTGCTAAGTGTGATCGCCAGGCTATATGACCCCCTTGGTTTCTTAGGCCCAGTGATAACGAAAGCCAAGATTCTTCTGCAGCGGCTATGGCAGCAGAAGCTAGATTGGGATGATGTGCTTCCCGATCCAATCGCCGAAGAGTGGAGCGAATTTGTGACAACCTTGAAGTGCATCGAGAAGGTTAAAATTCAGAGATACATATTGACCGACGGTTGTTTAAGAATCGTCCTTCAAGGCTTTGCAGATGCATCCGAAGCAGCATACGGAGCCGTCGTATACCTACAGTGCTTCCATCGAACTGATACTGCGAGAACTACCATTTTGGCAAGCAAGTCCCGCGTGGCACCCATTAGAGTGATTTCCATTCCACGGCTGGAACTCTGCGCTTGTGTTCTCTTGGCTCAGCTAGTGGAGAAAGTTCGTGCTACTCTACGTTTGGAGATCGAAGTTGTGTTGCATACGGACTCGACAATCGCCCTTGCGTGGTTGAACACACCTGCGAACCGTCTTAAGACCTTCATCGCCAACTGCGTGTCTAAAGTGCAACGGCTGACTGAAAACTGTCAGTGGAATCATGTGCCATCAGCTCTGAATCCTGCGGATGTGATTTCGCGTGGACTAGGCCCTCATGACCTTCCAGAGCTGGAATTGTGGTGGAATGGCCCGCCATTCCTTCAACGAGGTGAGACATCCAGTGAGCAACCCAATTCAACCCTTATGAATGATTCAGAGTTCTCATGTGAACTAAAAACGAATTTGGAGTTTGATATGGCGGTGTTTAATGTTTGTATATCTACATGTGAATTATCTTTATTATCTGATTTATTGTGCAGGAGTAATAATTATGTGAAAGTTCTTCGTGTATTTAGTTATGTATTAAGATTTGTAAATAATGTGAAACAGTGCAATGTGATAGTGTCTGGCCCGCTAGGTGCCTCAGAGTTGGACCAAGCTGAAAAATGCTTGATCCGAATGGTCCAAAAGGAGGTTTTTCTACTGAGATTAGGAACCTCCAACGCCAGAAAAGCGTCCTACCTAACAGTAAGTTAAGGAATTTAAATCCTTTTCTTGATAGTGATGGTGTAGTGCGGGTAGGTGGACGCCTGGGTAATTCAAATCTACCATATGATAACAAATACCCTACAATCTTGCCTAGTAATCATAAGGTGACAAACCAAATAATTGTGTATTTCCATAAGAAAAACCTTCATATTGGTGCATCTACACTTCTGCACTGTGTAAGAGAAAAGTTTTGGCCTTTGAATGGTCGTTCTCTGTGCAGAAAAATTGTACATGAGTGTATTATATGTTTTAAAACTAGACCAAATGTGATGTCACAGTTAATGGGTAATCTTCCCCGGGACAGAGTAGTTCCCGATTATCCCTTTAACTGCTCTGGTGTAGATTTTTGTGGACCATTTATGGTCAGATATCGTAACCAAAGAAAGGGTGTCCTGCATAAGATCTACATATGTATATTTGTGTGTTTTGTTACTAAAGCTGTTCATGTAGAAATTGTGTCGGACCTCACATCTGAGGCATTTATTGCTACCCTAAAGAGATTTTTTAGCCGTAGAGGCAAATGTGCCAAATTGTACTCGGACAATGGCAGGAATTTTGTAGGAGCTAATCAGGAAATCAAGAGGCTCTTGAAACTGGTTAAAGAGCCAGACGAGCAGCTAGCAGGCTTTTTATCTGCTGAAGGAATTGAATGGAAATTCATCCCTCCGAGAGCTCCTTCCTTCGGTGGCTTGTGGGAAGCTGCAGTAAAATCTGTGAAGTACCATTTTAAAAGAGTCGTGAGCGGAGCAAATTTGACGTACGAGGAACTTTTGACCGTAAGTGTTGAAATTGAGGGAGTTTTAAATTCCAGACCCTTGTGCCCTTTATCGAGCAATGAGGATGATTTAAGTGCATTAACTCCTGCTCACTTTCTCATAGGCAGATCAATTAATTCTATCGTTGAACCTGATTTAACTAAAGTGAACGAAAATGCCTTAAAAAGGTGGCAAAGGATGACCCGTCTAGTACAACTCGTGTGGAATAAATGGCATCGTAACTACTTAAGTGAGTTACAACAACGTAACAAATGGTTATTTAAAAAGGACAACGTGAAGGTCGGCGACTTGGTCGTCCTCGTAGAGGACAACATGCCTACCTTCAAGTGGCCTTTGGGAAGAGTAATAGAACTGTACCGTGGTAATGATAACTTGGTAAGGGTCGTGAAAGTGAGAACACAATATGGTGTGTACAAACGAGCTATCTCCCGCGTGTGTGTATTATCCATGCCAGATTGAAATAATTTATTTGTGTACTGTGTTTGTATTATTGTCTTTTTAAAACTTGTAATCTTTTTTGTAGTTTTTGTTGAATGTCTTACATTTCAACGGGGGGAGAATGTTTACGCATGCTCTCCCTCAGTAGTGATGAATTAGCCGATAGATGGCGCTGGTCCTATTTTTTGTATATTCCGTTGCGGCCACGCCCGTGCCGCGAGTTGTATTCTCAATGTGTGTGGAGAATAGTAAAGTTTTATACAGTCCACTTGCTCTTGTTATATGTTTCTGAGCTATGTGATGTGTGTGTAATCACTGCATGCCCAGCTTACCACTCAGGAATGATTGATTGGATACTAGGCTTTATAGATGAGTTTAGTTTTACAACATTTTAAAATTGTGGTCTGAGGACCTGTGATATACAAAAGTGAAAATGCTGAACTATCTGAAATTTATCTTTTTGGGTGAAAAGGTTCTTGTGCTTTTCTGCATATGATGATAATTCTTGAATGTATTAGAAAAAAATTTGTTCACTGAAATGCAGATAGGTGCCAAATGGCAAGCTAATTAAATTCATTTGTGCTGAAATATGTTTTTAGCTCTCAATTTTTACCCTTTTCTATAGTTGGTCCTCAATAGTTCAGGTTTATTAGAATAATATAGATGTAGATTATGATCACGACACAAAGCCATATATTTTTTGTTTAACATGGTGCACAATATAAAGGAAAGATTGAATCAAAGTAGCATTAATTAGTAAAATGCTGAGTTACTGATGTCAGCTTTCTATCATCAAAAGATAGGACACACAGCAGGTGTCTTCCTTTCCAACATTTACCCCTACTATGATAATGTTTGTCGTGTGGGACTGGCATGCTATACTTCACTGAACTCGACTTTTTAAAAATATAACAGAAATGGCAAAACAAAGCGTTGTCTTTAAAAATATGAAATGTTCAAAATAAAGATGGCTTGCAGTTGGTAGTGTAACAGATTAGGTACTGGGCAGTTGGTAACTGGATGGTACCAAAGACTTGTGACTTGTTTGCTGTTGCACATTAAATTTGCCATCACTAGTCTTCATGTTGGCATAGGAAGTGTTGTGTTGCTCTATTGCAATGTAAATTCAGCTGTCCCTGCCAAAATATAGATGATCACAATAGGTACTGTATGTTTTACCGACATCAATGAAAATAAATTTGAAATTGTATCCAAGTTGAACATTTTGGCAACTGATAAAAAATGTTTGGGTGCTATTCATGATCCTTCTTTGTGGAGGCATAGCATATAGCAAAACTTAAAATTAAATTGTAAAAAAGCAGCTCCATCAGTGTGAGTATTTAATAGATTTTTTTTTTTTGTGATTCTGTTATTACATCAGTGGTTCTTAACCGTTTCAGAATCACGAAACACAATTTTAGAAGATTTGCGGAACACAGTCGTAAAATAAAACAGTATATAATATATTTTTTTGTATTGCATCTCTACTATTATAAAAAGGAAGTGTTTGTTTGTTTCGCGGCCCAAAATCCTGACGATCTATGGCAATGAGATTTGGCACACAGGTAGTCCAAATTTTTTGCAATTTTTGGGTCTTGGCGAATTTTAAAATTCAATCTAGAAGATTTTAAAATGAATTTAATAGTTTTATTCTCCATCGGGTTCTTCAAAACGTTTCTACCAGAGAGAAGAAACACAGGAAACTAGACTTTTCTACCCACAGGACCTTGCCGTCACAAACTCTGGAATCATGCCAAGTTTTTTTCATCGCTGTAGATTGTAAATTTATTTTTTCCGTTTCCGCTTTAATTTTGTGCATAGTTGACAGATTGTTAATTCTTTTTTGTAAAAATCGGAATCACTAAAGATAGATTGAAAATTTCAACGGATTTGATAGATTGAAAATTTTAACGGAACGGGCAACACCGGGCTAGCCACGCAGTGGCTCGTAATAAATAAAAATCATATAATAACAGTTTAACTATCAGTCAATAGGAAATAACAATCAGTAAATGAAATTATTAAAAATTGTCGCTGATTTTTATGGGATATTTTGACCTGATGACTTTTACAAATGTATTCAATATCTGGTCTTGGGTGTGAGAGGAATAGCTACTCTCATTTCCTCTTCTATATTTGTCAGCCTTTCACGTTTCTTTGTCTTAATATTCGTTAATGTTGAAAAACCAAGCTCGTATTAGGTACAATGTTGAAAATTGTAGTACAAATTTAATTGCTTTTCAGAAATAGTTTTATATGCGATTTGAACAGAAATCTAAAATTCTTCAACTGTTACTTCGGAATGTTTCATTTTGAGGGTACGACTCGTTGACAATGTAACAAATTTTTCCTCTTGTAACAAAAACTCATAATTTTGTGTGTTGACTGCTGAAAATTGATTTTATATTTAATCATAATTTTTGGTATTCGATGCGGAAAAGTACTTTACAATGTTTTCCTAATAATGCTAAATGTTTTGTTATAATGGGAATTATTTCATCATTATTGTTATTTTGGACTAAAGGAAGCATGTCTACTGTTCTTTTTTAAATTATGTTCATTCCCCACAGCAATTTTTTTTTTTTGAAATGCTGATAGTTTGTTAGTTGATGTTAGAATATTTTCGGTTTTACCTTGTCAACAAGTATTCACGTTATTTAAATAAATGAAGATATTGGCTAAATATGCCAGTTCAATACACCAACTATCGTTTATACGAAAAGTTAAAAAAAAATTTAGTTCCCTTCGTTTAAAAAAAACGTTGACAGTTCATCCTTAAGTGTCAGAATTTTATTTAGAACTTTACCTCGCAATAACCACTTTATCTCGGAATGTAAAAGTAAAGATTCATGCTGAGCTTCCATAGATGCACATAGTTTTTTTAAATAGGCGTAGTTGTAAAGGTTGTGATTTGATGTAGTTTACCAATGTTTACAATTTGGTCTAATACGGATTTTAGTGTTGTGGGTAATGTTTTTGAGACAAGTGATCCTCAGTGTAAAAATCTGTAGATCTCGTATTGGGGTTTTTCTTTTTCGCAACAGTAATAAATCCTTAATAGAACCGACAATTGAAGGTTCACCATCAGAATTGGTTCATTCGCATTGGTCCTATGTTATGTAATTTATCTAAATATGACGAAATGGTGTCAAAAATACCCTGTCCAACTGTGAATTCAGTAAGTTGTCTGCAGCATAAAAATTGATTCACTATTTTGTTTTCATCATTGAAACGAACAAATACTAGTGTGTGAGCTGATATCAGTGGACTCGTCAATTTGTAAAGCAAAGTTTTCTGAAAGCTCATTAGTAACTTTTTGTTCAATATCATCTGCAATATGTATAATTCTGTTTTGGACTTAAAAATTTATTTTTTTGCATCACCATACATAATTGAAACGATTTCAGAACATGCTGGTAAAATCAAATGCCCTGCTATGGTGTTAAAAAAATAGCATTTATTTTTTCAACTTTATACGATGCAATTTGTGCTTTATTAGATACTAACCACTACATGGCCTGGTCGTTACTGTCACAGTGTTGCCATTGACAGTTTTTTTCATGGCATCTACTGTGACCACTGCTCTCCAAACCCCAGTGATAGTGCTAAATAAATGCCAATAAATTAATTTTCAAATATTTTAGACTAACATCTAAAAATTAGACTGGACACATTAATTATTCTGATTTGGTTTGCTTCGCAAACCAACACCACAGGCAACACTGTGAAGGCCTCAAAGTAGCTAATAAATAAGTTAATTAAAAAAATACTAGGGGGCCAGCCCCCTGCTCGCTTACGCTCGCCAACCCCCGGAGGATTGCTTCGCAATTCTCATTGGTTCGCTGCGCGAACCTATGCTCGCTTCGCTCGCATCAATGAAGACACGTGTCCTAGCAGAAGGGATTGATTACAAAATATATTCCAAAAAAATATTTTTCAAATCTAAATTTGTTGTATTACATAAAAGATATATACAGTACCTCTGGAATCAGAATTTAGATGAAAACTTTGAGCACATTTTTACTCGCAATGTGAGCGCTGCTTTGGAAATTGAATACCCAGCATGTTGTTTGTGTGTACATTTCCCCAGTACTCGAGCCACCCATACACTTTTTGACTGAGTTTGTTGTCGAAAGTTGTAGTGCACGCGTCTTGTTGTACTATAATTGTTAGCCTTGAAAAGGACCGTTTTTTAAATAGCCCTGAAAAGATCCTCCGCTTTCTTAGATTTCTATTACGAACCGCAACAGCTCGTCTAAAATTCATTTTTTTTTCAATAAAATTTCATCCGATAACGCTATAGAATCAAATGACTCGCGAGGCTCCTAGTAAACAAACAATCGCACAATGTTGCCAAAACGCGGTAACAAATAACGTCTTTTTTGCGTGCCACGTAAGAGAAATATATATATATAGATTTTAGATTAAAATTTAAAAATTGGACTGGACACATTAATCTTACTGACACTAAAAACATCAAAAAGAACAAACAATAATTTAAAAAATGAGTCCTACTTCCACTAGACATGGCATGCGTTACAATTGAAAAAAATTATTTATTTAAAAAAAATCTCATTTAAATATCTATTTGGTGTAAAATTTTCCATAGATTTCAAATCCATTAAAATTTTTACTGTCTTTAATGATCATGAAGATTGAAAACCTAAAATAGTTTGCCTGTGACTAAGTTGAAATCGCTAGAAAGAAAGTTATACCAATCAACAATGTAAATCTAAACACGCTAGAATCGGAAAACTTTGTTTGTTTCCAAAGGTATTAGTACGAAAAAACAGAATCTGTCCTTTCTTACATCAGCTAAGTCGTAACTTGGCACAGTTTCAAGGCCGAATAATGCAAAATCTTTTCCTGTCTTCAATTGAGGAGCTATGACGTCACGTTCGCAACAAAAAAAATGCAGAGTGAAAAATCTAATAAATTCATTTTAAAGTGTTCTATATTAAATTTTAAAATTCGGGTTGGGGAGGGGGACACAAAAAAATTAGGACTATCTGTGTGTCAATTTTCATTATTGTAAGTGTCATAGATTCATCAGGACACTGCTTACAGAGACATAGATAAACACTTCCTTTTATAATAGTAGTAATTGTTACTATTTTTTTTTTAATTTCCTTGATTAACTTGATTATTCAACCATTGCTGAAAATAATTATTGGCTTTGAACTGGAGATTGGCATATTTAGATGTAAAATTGTCGTTTTAATTTTGCTGGTATCATTGCACTATTACAAAGCTCACCAACCTCACAAAGAGTAATTTGACATTCATTTTCGTCAATATAAGTGAACCCTAAATCTAAATAATCATTGGAATATTTTCTATTAACATTTTTTTGAAATTTTGTTCTCCCTATTGGTGAGTACTATTATTGATATTGCATGTACTTGCACTAGCACTATCAGTGCTAGGATCATATTTTTGTTTTAGAAATTTGTCCCTTTTGCTGTTTCAAATAATTATTTGGAGGGTAATTAGGGCTATTTTAATTTCTAAAAGACCAGTTTGTCATAAATGAACTTATACCTACAATTACAAAACCATACATTTTATGACACGTATGTACACTTCTCATTCAACTGTTTGCACACTAGATCTGCCCACATGCGAAAGCAGATTTAATTCATGCAAAATAGAAATAATTGATAAAAGCCAACATAAGTAAAACAAAGATGATAAAACTAAAAACAGTGACTTTTGCTTTTTTACATGTTAGTAACCGTTTTAATTTTTCACTGATTTTGAAATTTTGTTGGAACACTTGCTGTAAGTTCATGTAGCGCTAGTGCTCTCCGCTTTTCAACGGTTAAGAACCACTGTATGCACTGAAAGCTTTTGTTTCCATTCTTATGCAACTTTGTCTTGGTTAAGGCTAGTTTTAATTTACATTCTTTTGCAACTTTTTACCTTTTCCTTTCACTTATGTACTTTAAGAATACAAATTTTAATTGTATTTTCGATATTGTTTCTTTTAAAATTGTAAATTATTCTCATGTTTCTGAAAAATATTTAGCTGATATTTATATACAAACTTATGCAGAAGATTCGAGTCTGCAATTGTGTGTTATATGTTCGAAATAAATTTCATTTCATTTTAGGGTTAAACTTACTTATGAATTTACTCAATTTGAGTCAGCTCAAGAAGAGGTACAGCCAGGACAGCCATTTCAACCTGATTTTATTTATGATATGTTACGTGACTTGAAATCAGATTGTCTTAAGGTAATATAAGTTACATGCTTATGTTTAAAAAAGCTAATTCATTACTAAAAAGAATTAAAGTATGCACAGCAAAAATTAAAAAATCTTTAAAGACTTTTTCAAATGTATGTTGGTTTTGTAATACATGCAATGCAAGATTATTCTTTGCTCAAATTTGCAAGTCAAAGCTTTAGATATATTTACTGTAGTTGAATTTTGTTTTGTGAAAAGTATTCTTCCAGCAATTTGATAAAGTTAACTATCATTATAAATTTTTGTACTATGCGTTTGTAGGGACAACAAGAAGATGCTGAAGAATTTTTGAGTTTTATTTTGAATGGTATGCATGAAGAAATGGTAAAAATCATCAAGAATTATGAGAAGAAAAATAATCTTGACTGTAAGTTAGTTATTTAATCTTATTAGTAAATTTCTAATTTTCTTCAAACCTTTTATATTTTGGACTTCTCATAGTCAAATCTTCCAGTTTTGGATATCCACAGGACTAAGCATTTCATATGTAAATAAGTGTATTATCATGGTATCAATGTCTAGATTATTTGTCTAATTTGTATGGGATTTTAAAACTCATGCATATCTCTTAGTAAACAAATTCAAAAACATAGACAACCTAATAATCAATTAAACTGAAAGAAATGAGTGAACAAATTTAAGTATGGAATAAAAATTGTTAATTTTATTGTAGTGTGATTGGGAGCTAGGCCACATTGTGTGACTTAATTGCATGTGGCTTCAGTAAGAAGTAAACTGTATGTTGAAAGAGATATATATGAATTTCAAATTGCTTATTAATAGAAATATGTTTACATTAATAAGATTCAAAATGCAAATTGTTTAAACAAATTATTGATACTAATGGGAAAACTACTCTTGCACTCTTTATTTGGGTGTTGCGAAACTGTTAATACTCGCATGAATATGTGAAATTAGAATGTTATGTGAATATAGTGTTTGCTAACATATCTTCTAAGAATAGCTGAAATAAAAAGTAGCTTTGTCTTGTGTCAAAACACAGAAGAGTAAACTAACTGTTGTACTCAAAATCCTCTTAACATTATCTTTTATACAATTATCCATTTACCTCATAATTTACAATTAAAACTCTTGTATCACCAATATATTTTTTGTATTCGAAAATTACAATACTGTTAAAAGTTTCCTCAATCAGTGCAGATAAAACCGAAATTCTGTTTTCAATATTCAAATAACATCTTGATATTTGGTTTAATATTCACTAAATAAATTAGATTTCATTTATTTTTCTAAAGGTGCATTGTAGTTGAATAATTTTAAAACTTGGTGAAATTAATTAATCATTTTTACTTTTATTTAATAAGGTTATTGAATTATTTTAATTTTTCAGTAGTAGAAGAATTGAAAGAAAATGGTGATGTTAGTGATGGTGAGGAGGAATGGAAAGTTATTGGCTCTAAGCACAAAGGAATGGTTACTAGGAAGGTGATGGCATTAACATTTTTTTAACCATATCATTTCATTAAATAGGCTAAAATACTCATTTTTATGCAAAATATGCTACAAGCAGATTTTAAAATGTTTTTATTTCCTTGGCGACTTTAAAAGTGCGTCAAAAAAAATTTCCAAGGGCGTTGCCACTGCTCATAAACATACTAAAACTGTACCCACAAATTTAAAAAGCATGGAAAATTTAGATGCTTGCTTCGTTTCCCTGACTTCTCTTCATAGTAATTTATAAATAAAATCACTAAAATTTCAAAAATGTACAAAGAACCATGGATTTGTTGAACCAGAACTTTTTAGATCATAGTTCTGGCATTAATAGTATCTACTGCAATCGAAACTATAAAATTGAGGTTCATAAATTCAAGATTAGACTGCATTTTAACTAATGTAGGATAATATTCACACCATCTTGCTTTTTAACTTGTAAAAAAAAAATGCTTCATGGCACTAGTGTTCTAATTATTCTGTGAAGTGGGCCTATGTGTTCCAATTATTCTGAATCTACCTAATCAGTTTTGTCCATCTTTACTTTGCATCCAGATTCAGTGGTGTATAGAATATGCAACCATTCTTGATAAATTATAGCATGTAATTTTTTTTGTATAGGTTGCTGAACATAAAACGCCTATTTCTGAGCTTCTTGGTGGACAGATAAAGTCATTTTTAACTACTAGTGGAAGTAAAACTTCTGCATCGATTCAACCTTTCTTTACATTGCAGCTTGATATTCAGGTATTGCTTTTTCATTAATACTTTTAATGCAATGAAAATTATGCACATTTTTGGGACTTTTTTCTAAACTGTCTTTTTTTTTTTTTTAATTTGAAATTTAGTCTGAAAATGTAAATTCCGTCTCGGAAGCTTTAAAAGAAATGACTGTCAAAGAACCAATCCAGGGATACACGTGTGCCAAGACAAAACAGGAGGTAGTTACTTTTGATATGTAATCTTTTTCTTACAATTGTATATTAGTTGAAAAAAGTTTTTGGAGTTAGCATTTTTAGACAATAACCTTAAGGATTGTGGAAACCCTGGAAAATGGTCCTAAGGTTTCTGTGTGCATGGTGAAACAGAACGATATAGCTCAAATTACAGTCTACAAGTTCAAAGTTCCATCTGTAGGCTACAGAAAAGTGCATATACCTTGCAGACAGAACTTTGAACTTGATTATAATTTGAGAAATATTAAATATATAGTTTTTCTACACAAAGCATATACCTTAGGACTATTTTTCAGGGTTCTCATAATCCTTGAAAAATGTCAGCATTTATTTTAGTCCTTGAATTTCACTTTATTTTAAATAGTTGACCCATTCTAAAACTTCAAATGTTTCTATTAAATATTCTACTACAAAATGTTTTCTATTGAAAACTTTAACTCTCTTTAGTGTTTCAATTGTATTTAGTCGTTTAAATTTAATTTTCATCATTTGCGAAATGAGATCCTTGATAATTTCTTGAACTATCCTTGTATTTTTTAATGAAAAGAAGAAACTATTCCTAGTCTAAAAAGTTTAAATTATATGCTTTCACACTTTCCTAGTTTCTTTATTAGGCATGTGCTTTTCTGAAATATGTGTACTAACTTTTATTCAAAAATATTTGTTTTACATTGAAAGTCTATTAGCATTGTATATATACTTTTATTGAGAAGTTGTGTAATTTTACATTCTTAAATGGGGTATGGGAATTTCCCAGCTTGTAAATTGGACCTTTATCTCCCTTTCCCAAAACTAAAATTGTATTTCTAGATTCCTTAAATGATTAGGAATCGAATTTAAAACTTCCAAGTAGCATAATTATTGTTATTAGTACTTAAGAAAGGTGTACTTTTCATCGACATTGCTTATAATTTAAGTTATATGAACGATACTTCTATATTGAGCATTAAAGCTTACTCTTTAAGTGGAACTAAGTCTGATTTAATTTCATTATAACTTGCATAGTGTTTAAAAATATAGTCTACATCCTTTATGCATTTTTTTCATAAATGGCAATAGATTTGTTAGTACATAAGCTACAATTTTGTTTTGCTTTATGTTAACTGTCTTTTGTTAAACAATAAAATTACCTTTGAATTCATTTTAGGTGGAAGCATTTAGTCACATAGCTTTGCAGAAATTACCTCCCATTCTGATACTTCATTTAAAAAGATTTGTTTATAACAAAAATGGCGGGTGCAAAAAAGTGATGAAAAAAACTGACTATCCACTTGTGCTGGAACTCACCAAAGGTAGTATTTGTCACATTTTTTTTATAGCCTTTTACTGTAAAATTCTTATTTTAACTAAGTTTTGTTTATTTCCAGATATGTTTTCATCTGATTTGAAGAAAAACCAAAAGCTTCGCAGATATAAACTTTTTGCAGGTTTGTTTTTGAATAATCTATTGTTAGAGCAGTTGTACTTAATTCAAAAATAAAATAAAATTTCTCAAAAAGAAATTTTATATTATATATTGTCTCTTTATCAAAATTCACTATTTTTTAAATTTAAAATCGTATGGATTTGTATAAAACAATTCAAAGGAATAAAAATAACAAGTTTAAGAAAATTTTAATTGATTTAATGTTTTGTGTAAATCAATCCTATCTAGAAATGTAACTAATTTTGTCTGATATCCAACAAATTAAACTAATGGGTTAATAAATTATTAAAATCCTGATTGTTTCACACCTTGACCTGAAGTGTGAAATTCACCTTCTCTGCATATGACGAGAACTCTTATGGCAAGTTAAAACAGTAATGATTTTGTCAGACTTATATTTAATTACAAACCTAATTTGAATCAATTTATTTAACTAACTATATTATAAATGTAATTCCAAAAAATTATAGGCTGCTACTTAAGTATTTATTAAAAATCATCGATTTCTGTTTTGAAGTGATACAAGATGCCAAACTATCGTTTTTCAGCAATGTTCAAAGAAATTAATAAATAGATTCCAGGTTAGTGTATTCAGATTTAAGTATTATCATTAAAAACTGGACCCTGGGGTTGGCGAGTGTAAGCAAGCAGGGGCGAAGCCCTCGCTGTGACGTCGTGGACCGGAAAGTCAAATCAGGATTATACGATTTATGAAAATAGTTTCGCCGTCCAGGAGATTCACTCTGTGAAAGTAATGTTGGTTTGCGAAGCAATCCCCGGGGGTTGGCGAGCAAAGTAAATAGATTCTATTGAGACTGGAGTAAACAAACACAATTCATGGTTTTCAACACTACTCATCAGCTAGTAACTAAATCTTGCTGAAGATTATATAAAAGGCTCTTGTATTGTAAATAACAAAGGTAAAGTTTGATTTTTGTGTAGTATGAATCTGATGTTCATTTAAAAAATTTATTCATTTCTTTGTTCTACGTAGTGATGTATCATGATGGAGAGGAAGCAGTTAAAGGCCACTATATATCTGACGTCTTCAACCATGGCAGCCAATCGTGGATAAGGTGTGATGACCGGGCAGTCATCCCAGTGAATGAGTCTGAAGTACTTTCGCATAGCCCACCTAGAGTTCCTTACCTGCTCTTCTACCAAGAGAGCTGAACCCAAGCAAAATTCAGATAGCCAATCGGATGCAATCCTGTATGGGATTAAAAACTTTTAAAAAATCAATCAACATATTTTGTGATAAGCACTTATGAAGTGAATGCTGCGTATATGATTTAGCTATTTTGATTGACAGTCATGTACATACTAGCAAAGACTGATTTTGGGACTGTAGTTGGCCTCCCATTTTCACTATTTTCTGAGACTTTAAATGAGAATGAAATACATCGCTATTACGAATTGTGAATATTTTTAGATTGTGGAAACAAAACGAAAAATGAAAGATTGAGACTTTTGAAACTGTTAATGGCTTGGTATTTTTTTATTCCTGTGTATATATCATATTTTAGAACTTGAATGAATTTTTTTTTGAAGTAAATAAATAAAAGGTTTTGAATTATTGAGCTTGTGTTTTATATTTTTTACCAGACTGTAAATTGACTGGAGACACCAGATTTCACTGTGATGCTTCAAGGGGACAGTTGACCCTCCAAATCAACAAGATTGAGAAATATTAAACTCTTAATAGCAACAGAATTTTTATATATATATATATATATATATATATTATGGTTTGAACATTTGTTTGCTTTACAATCCAGTTATGCACTTGCCAAAAAAAACTTAATTTGAAATATATGTATGCAACTATCACATGAATTAAAATTTTGACACTATATGAAAAAAATGCATGTCGAAGCTATCAAATTTTATATAACTTCCACACAGCTTAATATAATGTATTTGTACTAAAATTTATATACAGGCTTTTCAGTCAGTTTCCTAAATTTCTAAGCAAAATGATATTTTTGAATACCCAATATATCTGCTATCCCATTTTATAATACTTATGAAGTGCGAAAGACTTGTTCCCGAGTGCAAGTAGTATATTTATACAGTAAAACTTGATTAATTCAAAGGTGAAGGAGCCATCTGAAATTATTCAAGAATTTGGATAAAAGTTTTTATGGATTCCGTGAATTAACAGAGTATTTACACATTAAAAAAAATTGAATAAGGCATTAAACAAATGAACACTTAAAAAATGTTATAAATTAAAAAAAAAATTCGTACTTTTATTTTTATGAACCTTTTTTAATTGAAAGGGCTGTCACAACTTGTCCTGCAAACCTCAGATCCTTAATGGTTTTATGAGCTGTTGAAATTGAAATTGCTTCCAATCATGAATCAGAATATCCTACTTGCTTTGAAGGGGTACGTAGTAATTTCATAGGAACATTTACCAAATGCGAAGTAATGTTTGCTCAATAGCATATTGCATAAAACTGTAATGCCAGGGGGGAAAAAAATCTAAGAAAACAATTGCAGTAAGAAAATTATTTTTCTCTATTTTAGATATTTTTGTTTCACACTTGGTGAATACTAAGTTCTTATATAGCTAATTTAGATTTAAAAAGGGTTTACACACCTGAGCTGTAAATTGTACAATTCAAACTGTATGGTCTTCACAAATGACCTGTGGTCAGAAAATAAAACATTTAGTTCATATTTGTACCCTGTAAACTAGACCCTTCTACAAGTTGACATTTCAATGGCTCTGAAAGCATTTTCAATCACTTTAGGACCTTCAGTTGTTCTGTCACATTTCCTATATTCTGTTGTGAAATCTTGCCCTTGAGTGTTATCTTCAGCCTAGAAATTGGCTAAACATCACATGGAGTCATGTCTGAGAAGTAGAATAGGTACATCTGTGTTGTGCTGGGATGTAGACTTGTGGGCCAATACCAAGGGGCCACAGATAAAATGAAAGTTATTTATCAGTATTACTAAGAATGATAAGTAAATAATTTAACAATGCATGACAGCAGTTTTTAATATATGGGTCAATTTTTGTAACCCAGTATAAGGACATTCGCTGTAGACTTGAGAGGAAGAGACATGCTTTTGCACCGGACAATGGTGCGGCATGTATATCTGAAACTTAGTATTATATTGTAAAAATAAATGTGTGTGTCCAATATTTAGGTATGTAGTGTCCCTCTGTTCTTGGTCACTACTACACACATTGTCTATCTAATTAGACATTGCCCGGTCACTCTGACAAAAATTGTTTCTAAATTTTCATTAGTCAAGAAATATCTATTTTTGCAATTTAATATTCTTGAGTAGTTTATTCAGATATGTTAACCCAAAGAGCCTTGCACATTTCAAATTTATGCATCGCTACTATTATAAAAGGAAGTGTTTGTTTCGCCGCCGCAAAATCCTGACGATCTATGTCACTCACAATGAGATTTGGCAAACAGGTAGTCCGAATTTTATGCAATTTTTGGGTCACGGTGAAATTTTAAAATTCAATCTAGAATCTTTTTAAATGAATTTAATAGTTTTATTCTCTACCTGGTTCTTCAAACGCGTTTCGTCCGGCCGAAAGAAATCACGTTGGGTTGGCGTGGAAGTTTGGAGAGTGGGGTGCCAGCTCAGGTGTTGCTTCGTCATCTGACCGTGGTTCAAAATTACGAGGTGTTGTCCTCGAATCTTTCCCCTAAGGGACTGATTGCGGACCGTCGTCAATATCCCGTTGTGTTGCTCTAGTACGACGTTAACTAAAAATTACCATTACCTTTCCCTCATGGGACTGATCCCGGACCGTCGTCAATAGCCCGTTGTGTTGCTCTAGTACGACAATAACTAAAATTACCACACATTACCGGCCGAAAGAAGAAACCTAAAATGAACTTTTTCTACCCACGTGACCTTTTATAGTTTCGCAAGAGATAGTGACGTCATGTAAACTTTCACTTTCCAAAAAAAAAACCAGATTGCATATTCTGCCCTTTGCGTTAAAAAAAAAAAGAAACATATTACATTTCCTGTCCCCTTTTCGGCGAATGAGAGCAAGAAATAAAAAACATATTGACTGGGATTAAGTTTTTTTCGTAAATTCGGAATCGCTAAGGATAGATTAAAAATTTGAACGGATTTGAAATCTGCGGAAAATTTCACTTCAGATTGATTCCCAAAAATATGATTTTCTTTAAATAAATAATTTTTAAATTGAATATATCTTCAAATGATTTGAAATATGAGGAAAATTTTACACCAGATTAATACCTTACATCACGGGGTTGGTTTACGAAGGGCACGGGCTAGCCACGCAGTGGCTAGTATTGTCTAGAAACAATTTACAATTGTTTTTATTGACAAAATAGAAGTTTAATGAGTTTTCATATTTAATTTATTTTGCTGGTTCTCATTTCTGTGTCGATGAGTTCATACCGTACTGATTCAGGTACATTTTTAGTCAAAATGGAAAAAGTGTTCTTGTAATTGGAAAAATGGATGCAATTCCCCGACTTTAATTGGGTTTGAAATAGTTAATTTGCATTGGAGACAAAATGTGGCTCTAAAGTTGAGTAATATCAATTAATCTTTACCCTGAAGTTATGTATTTGTTATTAGTAATGTCAACCAGTAAAGCTAATCCAGACTTTTGATATCAGGGACATTTTTATCAGCCATATGATGATTAGGGCTAATGGAATTTATAAAATTGTTGAAATCACATATTCAAACCCTAGGGTTGCCAGAAAATCAAGAGCCACATGTGGTCAACTGTCTATATCCCTGGTGTTGAGACGTATTTGGCTAAAACTCTCAAAGAAGTGCATTGAAACATTGTGGTGAGCTATCTTACAGTAGCCATTTTGAGAATTTAATCTTAAAATTTTTCATAGACAGTAGATATGCCTCTTGTCGATAGCATGGGCCAACAGAGCATACTCACCTTGATTTTGAAAAAAAATTTGACCTTCATATTGATTTCTGTGTCATGAAGACCCTGGTGTTTTCTAGTGAGATGATTGTGCCTATGATTGAGGGTGAACTATAGGTCAGGCCCAGGACTCATCTCTGATCGTGAAATCAGGATCAACATTAATGTATTCTAGCGTTTTGTGCAAATCAGTTTAGATGGAAACATGCCAAACTCAAAAATATACATGCAAGTATAAGGGCTGCACAAGAAAAAATCTTGGTTGCATTTACCAATCCCGTCTTCAGACTAGTAAGTTAACGCTATAAGAAATAAAGTTGGTTGGATATTTTTTAGATCAGACCTTGTATAGTTGTAGATATTTTATTTCATTGCTTGTTAGATTGCAAACAAATTTAGTCATTCTTCAGATTTTATTTCAAACAAATTATACTTGAGATATAATTAGTTGTCAGAGTAATAACCATCGTTATTTTGCTCAGTATTTACTAAAGTAATTTTGCTATGAATTAAGATTTTTAAGGCGATTTTATTCATGAAGTGTTATTTTTTAAGAGCTAGAAAACATTTAGCAATTATTGGAGTCACTCAATCGATTCATTTTAACAAACTTGAACTCCTCAAGAGTCCTAGTGTTAAAATTTATGTGTCATTTCAATTTCTCTGGAGATGAAAATTACTCATGCTGGAATAAAGTTTTTGAAATCCAAGACTAATTTATCAAATAAGAAGTGCGTGGCAATTTTTTTAATAGAACTTGAAAAAGTAAAAATTGTCAGCCTTTACTTACATTGTTCCCTAATGTTAGAATTTAGTTTAAATTGAAATTTTTTTAAATCATCTGGTTAATTTTATTTTAAAATATTTGTTATCAGAAATATAGTAAAAGAGCAACAAAGCAAGGGTTAAAACAATTTATTGATATTGTACTTGTATATATGTACAACAGGAAGCACAACCATGCCGACTTAAATTACTGGCTTTTGGACACTGAGGAATTACCAAAAAAGTCTGGACGAACGAACTATTCTTTAACCACTACAAAATTAAATAAGAGCTCTCTATGCATAGAACAAGCGTGTCATAGCATGTTATATCCATGCTTTTTACAAAAATCTATGATAAAGCTTGAACATATTACTCCTAAGAACATCATGAGTAAGCAAAAGAATGTGAAAATGCATATGCTTAAGAATATAAAGAATAAAAAGGCATCTTAATCTTAAATCAGTTACCATTCATTGGACCCGTGTACCAGCTGACTCTGCCTATTGGAACACCATTTTCATACAAGTACTGAATGTAAATTAAACTGGACCCGAACAACATCTGCATCCATCAAAAAGACAATAAAAAGTGGTTCAAAGGGGCTTTGAGAGTGTGACCATACAAAAAAGGGAAATCCAAGATCCTCAAAATAAACAAGTGCAATTTCACATTTCCATAGCTTATCATGGTTGGATAAATAAATTATAAAATAAAAATGGAATATTCACCTTGGAATGTTTTTTTTTCCCAGTGTAAAATGAGATTACTGTTTTCAGAAACAACTAATCTATATAAAGTGCATTTCACTATAGTAAAAAAATGCTAAGTATGATAACAACAAAAGTTTTTCTTCTAATTACCTAGACACACTTAATCAAGTGCAAGCTTTGATACAAACAAGCTACTGCGATTGGAAATTGAATGTTAAGTTTATCTAAGATTTTTGTTAAGATAGCATTGTTTTATTTACATGTAGAATAATTTTTAATGAATGATGTACTTTTTATAAAAATAAAAAAAATTCCAACTGATTTATCTATATAGGTATCCTATTTAAAGCAAGGTATAATTTATTAACTTTGATAGTTATATTGACTTAAAATGCACAGTAAATTTTCTCTTAATTATAACTTTGTAAAACAGATTTGATCCATTTGATTCATATAAGCTAATTATAATTTACATTTCAAAGACATTATACATTTTTGATTTCATATAGAATTATGTAAGAATTTGTAACTAACAAATCAAAACCAATGTTATATTCAATGTTAAATTTCACTTTACTCTGTAGTAACTAACAGTGCCAGTGATGATACAGCCAAGATATTGTAAGCAATATAAATGTTTTCTATGGTTCTAATATAAAACTGTTGTACAACAATCCTTTCCAAATTTAATTTCTTCACAGAAAAATATTCATAAAAATGAGTTCTCAAAGGTTAACAATTTCTAAACATGGTAGGTTTTTAATAGTAACAGATGCTTAAAAAAATTCAAAAACATGATTGGCGAATTAATTACTTTTAGACACATTTTTAAATTAGTGAACCCCTTTTCAAAATCTGTGCAAGACAGTCAGAGAAAAAACATAAAAGGATTAAAAATAAAATTTTATCAAATGCAAGACAAAAATAAACAAATTTAAAAGTTTACTGAAACATATTTTTTTCTTAAATGCATAAACATTAAAAATATAACACATTTAATTCTCTCCATACCTTTAAATCCTAATATTGTATATATTTAAACACATAACAACAAACCATCTGACTATTTAATTTGTAAAGTATAGCAACTGGCTAGACTGTACAGATTTTTATTTAAAGATAAATTACAAGAGATAAAAGTAACAAGTTTCTCAGTTGTGCATTTTTATGACTAGCTTTTGCATTTTATGTAAACAATCAACATCTGTAAAACATCTGGCAAATGCGATTCCAGTTGACTGACAAGACTGATGGAAAATTATAATTATTAATAATATGCAGCTCAAGTCATTGCTACAGTTCTCAGTGATCACTATAGAACAAAAATACTATATATATATATATGTATATATATTTTATATATTAATTTTACACCACTATAGTTTGCAGCATCTACCCTAGATAATAAGGGAAAGAGATAAGTACATCAAGATCCAACTATACTTTTGAAATTCACTGTTTTATAAATCAAAGGAAGGCAAATTTGGTATCTAACATAAAACTACTTGACAGTATAATAATTAAATAACTTACATTCTTACAAGAACACTGACTAGAAAATATTCAATACGTAGATTTCATACTTAAAATTCTCTTGAGATATTTCCCCCTAATACTTAATATACTTTCCATGTACTGAAGACTAGATAAATTCAATCACAAAATATATTTGACCATCCTTTACCAATATTTCTTCTAATAGATCAATGATGGGTACTTTGCATTCGGACTAGAGCAAGTGACTTTCTCATGTGGAGAAAAGGCTCAGACAGCCTGATAACCCTTAACTCAGAAACATGTCTATTTATATAAACCAAATGAATTTACATTAAAATTAATATTAAAAATATAAACACTGAATAAAAAATTAGTAACTTCTAAAATGCAAATTTTGGTAAATTGTCTCAATATAACATTCCTTTTTTCTTTTCTATCATTCTAAGATAAAATTCTTTTATTAGTTTGAAAATTTACTCAACCTACAGCTCTTCATATACACATTATTTCTCAAGTACAATTGTTGCATCATCACAAGTTAAAAAATTCAACAGTTTCTTATAATTTTTAATGTATTGAATTCATGAGTGCAATTGCTGAGTGTCAATTTTATACTGTTTGCAAAAAGCTTTGCACCAGCATAAGTTTCCATGTGAAAAGTGCTGTAAGTTGTTTTGATGAAATACTGTTCAATAAATTTCATGACATTTTATTCTTATGACATGCTCCACTGAAAGTTTCTGAAGAGCAGGAACCAGCTACCCACACTAAAGTAAACATTTTTTATGACTTAGACAATCTTAAAAACAGATTAATCATTTCAAATCGATTATCGATTACTAAAATAGCACAAGATTGTAAAAGAAAGACTACAGATTTCCAATAAATTCTTAAAACATATTCAAAAGTATAGTTATTTCTTGAAAAGTCAGAAAAGGATTTATGCAAACAGGATTTGCAATGATGAGGTGGGAACCAGGGGTAACAATAACAGGTAGCTTCTGAGCAAGGACGTTTCTGGATGGATATCAAGTTCAGTTACTTTGGAGGCCATCTGACTTAGCAGGGAGCACAGGGGGAGATACAGGAGTAGAGTCATCGTGAAACAAGGGATTTTTAACTTCCATTTCTCCAGTCTGGAATGAAAATACAAAGTTTTAGTTTTAATATACAAGTTTCTGAGATTCATAATAGACAGTGCACTTAAGGAGTTCATTCGGAAACATCACAAGCCCATAAAAGGGAACCTCGGTTAAATTTTTAAACTGACTTTAACCTTTTGACTACAGTTATAGATATAACTAGCCACTGCGTGGCCAGCACGGTGTTGCCAATGACAGTTCTTTTCGTGGGGTCAGGTGTGACCACCGCTCACTAACCCCGGGTGATTGCTATGAATTCCCATTGGTTAATAACCATAACGGCATTGCTAAATGCGACCAAATTCAAATTGCAAAGAGATTCAGTCGGCATGATGTCACAAACTCTTGCGAAAATATAAATATTTAATTAAAAAATTATATATTAAAAGAAAATCAAATGTATAAGGTATCTATCTGGTGTAAAACAAAGCATTGGAAGAAGCTGCTGCAACTCGATTGCCAAAAAGTCGTGACGTCATTGTCTAATGCGCCCTTATTGATATTGCAAAAATAAAAAAGCAGATTTCAAAAGCACAGGAAATGGAATCTAATTTCTCGATGACAAAAGTCAAAATCATATGGACAAAATATAAAAGTTTCAATTCAAAAATTATTTATTTTAAGAAAATCATATTTTTAGGTATCGATCTAATGTGAAATTTTCAGCAGATTTCAAATCCACTGAAATTTTCAATCTATCTTTAATGAACCCGATTTAACAAAAGAGAACTAAACAATGCTGCTTTAACATCCGTAGTCTAAATTTATTCTTGCCGTTATCATGGTGCAATTGCTGTGCCAGCCATAGTCTAAAGGTTAATAATAAAACCAGTGAACCAAGAACCTCCTTGTTTTGGCATGCAGCAGTGGAAAATTGTAAATCTAAGTAATTAATAGAATGGGGTAAATGATAATTTTTAATGTTTCTTTCTCCGGCAGCAGAAAAATCTAATTTTGAAATAATGTATTGCACCTTTTGAGAAAAGGTATGTTGTGGTGAATTGACTGGAATCTTAGTTCCGGGAACGCCGACAGAGGGCGTAGTCTTGCATGCATGGGTGTCGAGAGCACATGGCCTTGTGGTAATTGTGGAAACAAAGTTAGTAAGTAAGTAACGCTGGATTGAGCTTGACCGGAACAGCAGGATTTTTGTTGATTACCCCTCTTGACTGCTATTCTCAGGATTTAACCCCTTTTGGGCATCTTGGCAGCCCAACCCCTGATTTACCTTTACCTGTAGATATTGTACATACAGTGCAGTTAAAATAAATATTGTGATCTTGAAAAACTTGGATTTTATGCTCTCCAATTCTTGACACTAGAAAAACTTGGATTATTTTCAAAATTCCTTGATCAGCAAAAACAAGGTACAAACCCGAAAAAATAAAGTTTACAAGAGTTGAAAGACTGAAAATTATTAAGCACTATTTTCTCATCAATTAGAAATTTGTAGAATTTCTTTTGATCTGTGTAATTTTTTTAACATAACAAGTGTTTGAGTTTCGGTATATTGGAGTTTCATCTGAGAGTGGTCATGTGGGATTATGTCCTAACCTAATCATCAAAAACATTTCTGGGGTTCCATAAGAATAGGATATTTATTTCAACTCATACATTTCTCCCACCTTTAAAACCAGTTTCACCCCCCTAGATCTTTCAGTTATCACATATTACTAACAAAGGGATAGGAGACAGTCTACATGCCTTAGGCTTTCTACTTAAACTCAAATAAAACAAAATTCGAGGAATCTTTACAACAGGTGTACCTTGAATCCACTCTAGTAGCTAATATTTATATGCCCTTTCACCATAAAAAAACCCTTTCCAGATCAATTGGTTTTTTAAAATGGAAGTTCACACGAATTTTTAACAGGAGTAGAAGAGACTTCACAAGTATTTTTGTGCAATGCACATTTCGACGTTGTTTACCACTCTCAGCTTGAGTGAAGTATGTGTTTTCATTTGTATCTATTTGTGACATTTAATTTTATGTATTATGCAATGTCTATTTAATAGCCAAAGAACATACTTAATAAGAAAGGGCTCCTAAATGGAGTGCTTGTGAACAAAGAAATGCAAAGTTCTCCAAGAATGATAAGTGTCCAGAACACTAATGTGTTGTATAACTGTATAACAAATTGCATTTAAATATAACCGGATAAAAATTGGTACCTTATTCAGTGTACATAGTACATATGCAACCTCACTTGATCATTTTACTTTCAGCTGGTTAATAGAACAGGTTATTGGAGGAAAAAACCATTGAAGTAATGTGACATTTTCCAGAGAAGGTGCTACTTTATAAGCAATTGTTAAGAAAAAGAAAATGAGTGTCTTTAGCCTAAGTTTCTCTTTAAGACCTAAATTTTAAACATTTAAAATGGCACATAAAAAGACAGTCATTGCACTGATTCAATACATAAGATTTAGTTAGAAATAAATTTTATTAATAACAGAAAATAAAAGGTATACTGACTGGGGCTAAACCAGGACACTCATAAACTGTATAGTCTCCTTCCTCCCCTATCTCTTCTTCAGAATCAACATCAGATGCCGACGTATTCTTTGTTGACCCAGCTCTAAACGGCACAAAGTTTAAAGAATCATAAATTTAGCAAACCATAATTTCTAATTATTTAGAAAGAAAATGATTTTGAGAAACAGTAAACATTTCAGTAAGGAACTAACTTAAGTATGCTTTAATAGAATTCAAACTTAAGTTTAACCAAACCAACAAATTTAAATACAAAATAATTCAGAAATAATTAAATGCAACCTACCTTTTTGGGATTCAACGTTTTTATGTTACAAGATTAAAAAATTAACTATGAAAAATACTGTCTTTGGAATAATTAATTAAAAACGATGCACAGACTTGGACGTCAATACACAAGACTGACCCATTTCCACCTTTGAAAGAAAAATGCCAATATATTTAACTTCAAATAAAGAAGCTTTTTTAAATAAATTGTGGCTTGAAATATACTTGGTTTGTTTCTACTATAGTTATTTCTTGCTGAGTAAAAGCTATTCAAACTGAGAATCCCCTTGGAGGCAAAAACACACTAGTGGACATTCTGAGCAAATTTTTAAGTAAAATTTTTCTAGAGTTCACACAACTATTTCTAGAGTATTTATCAAGTAAAATTATTAAAAATAAAAATTGGTAAAATTTGACCAAAAACCTAGTAAAAACGACACACATTTCGGTTTAGAAATGACACCAATGGAAATTTTAGTAGGAAAGTTAAAACGAGTAATGGTATTGATTTCAACCCTGTGATTTTCTTCTGTTTACTTGTATCGAAAACATGAAAGCAATACATTTCCCACTAAACTCTAGAAATTATGCATCATACATTTTGGATACCAAGATTGATTTCTCAATCAGAATTCAGTTGAACTAGGTTAATTATATAATTAAAAAAATATCAGAACAAAATTAGTAAAATTAAAAAAAAAAATGCCTTTTAGATTGTGTTTTGTAAGAATTTAGTTCCAGTAAAAACCTTAATTTTTACCCTATGATGTTAACTTCCAAACTAGCTTGTCAATTTGGTGTCTATGGAACTCAAGTCTTTTTAAAGCTCAATTCAACACCAAGATCTCAAATTTCCCAAAAATGTACAGGGAAAATACCATGGTTTTTCTGGAAGCATAGACCAAATTGTATCGTGTTAAAATTCTGATACATCCCATCCATTCAAAAAGAATAAAAACAAAACTCAAAATATCATTGACCAGAATAAACTTTAAAACAGATCAAATGACAGTAAACAAAAGGCAATGAATCCCATTAAGGCAGTTTTTTTCACAACATTTTTTCAAACTCAAAAGAGCAATACTGGAATATAATTCCACAGCAATCATAACAGTTAATACATTTTGCATCAAATGAACTCGAGATTAATCTTGAAAAAGAAAATTTACTGAGCATAATCTTCAGTTCACACAGAAAACAATGGTATGAAATTAACAATGTTTTAAATACACTTAGTTAAAAAAACGCCAACATTTATTAAACATACTTTTCAACAGCAATCATCTGCTGTTTTTGATGTTGATAATGATACATCTGAGCACTCTGAGCTAACTTTCTATCACCATTTGGAGATGCAATGTCTTTACAGGGCCCAGTTACACCATATGCTGGATAATCAACATCTGCAGCTGCTTTTCTACTTTTCTGAAGCCTACACAAAAAAAAAATGAATCATTTCACGAACACTTAATATCAAAACATCAAATTTGTAAAGCCAATAAATTCAATTGACAGATTAGTTGAAATATGAATTTTGATTCTACAACTAGCATGTGACATAGATTATAAATTACTTTCACAATTAGTTCTATATGGACATAACTAAAAAAAAATGCAAGGAATCCTGCAATTTTTTTTTTTTTTTATAAATTGA
Organism: Metellina segmentata; assembly: GCA_947359465.1. Taxonomy (NCBI): domain Eukaryota; kingdom Metazoa; phylum Arthropoda; class Arachnida; order Araneae; family Tetragnathidae; genus Metellina; species Metellina segmentata. The sequence goes on along the minus strand of OX375882.1, from coordinate 53,720,634 downwards.
GAGCTTCTAAAATGACATAAAATCCCAAGTGAAAACATTATTCTTTTAATAGGATTTGCAGATAAAACCATATTAAAATCTGTTTTTGTCAAGCTCCCAGGAAAATTCCAATACATTTCTATGATATATATACATCGATCTTCATTAGAACCTATTTGAATTTTACAGATAGAAGGAAACTACATCAGGGTGGCAACAAAATTCTCAAAAAAAAGTTAACTGTCATTTTCCTGATGGTGTCACAAAAATTTCCCTGATTTTACAATTCAATTAATAGTGTTGTGATTCGTGATTGGTATTGATATACAGTATCCACACATAATTTTTAAATATGTAGGGGCAGATGGGCTAAAAAGATAATTCTTCACAAATATTTTATATTTTTTCTCTTCAGATATTTTGATTGTTATTGTAAGGGTTGGAACCTTTAATGGAACTCTTATAATACAGGCATGAGAATGCAAAATTTCAAAAAAGAGGAAAACCAAAATGTGAAATTAAATACATGCGAGTCAGGTCTGTGTGCACAGGATTTCGCAACAGTAAAAATTAAAATTAACAACTCGAACATGCTCGAGGAACAATTTGTACACTATGGAGTTGGTGAGCAGTGGGCGGACCCCCTAGTAAACCTGGGCGATGTTCAAATTTTTACATTGCGATACATCAACATTCTGACATTGCAATATCGTGATGCTAACCATGCATTTTATATATAGTAAAAGCAAAACCTTGTTCCTATATCACCATATATATAATTATTATTAAGTTCTTTTTCTCTTGGTTATTAAAAATCGCAGTAGGAAAAAAATAATAATAACAAGTATAGATCTACGTTGTACATTTAAGAAACACGCATGATTTAAAACAAGATTTTGCATATATATCTGTTAGGGTGTGTGTGCATCAAATGCCCCATCTTTTTAAAAAATTCATGGAAATGGTCTGTCATTGTTATTTTTGTTCGAAATGCAAAAAAAAAATATTATACATAAAAGTTTTGAAAAATTGTATAACATCCATGTGGTCCACCTGTACTAGGAATGTACAATAAAAGTGGAAATTCTGATACACAAAGCATCGTGAGTAAAACAAATTTTTTCAACATATATTGTCATGAAATAATGCAATTAAGATTGTTTTGTGATATAATAAAATAATATATTATCCTATGCTATTAATTTTCTAATTTCATTTTAAATTCATACAAGTACACTCAATTTAAGAATCAGTCAATTTTGGTCGTTTTCGCAGATTTCTCTGTTTTTGTCGATCTTGTTCGACAACCTGCAGAATAATTTGGTAACGATTTTCACATTTTGCTGACTGTATGAAATCAGTACTTAGCTTGATCCCTCTTTCTGCAGTCATTGACAACATTCAATGCTTGTAACTTTGTGAATGATGTGGTATAGGATGCAGAATTTGACCATTCTGAAACATCTTCTATTTAAAAATTTGAGTCTAGTTCAAGCAGATAAAATAAAAACCAATAATATGATCCAAGTAAATCAGAAAGAGTTGTATTTAGAGTGATATTTTTTAGGAAATTTGGGTTTTTCGAAATCCATGCCATATCTACCTTGCAATTTAAAAGCAGTATTGATGGAATTTGGTTTTGTAGCTAGCATAGCATTAGCGATGGCTTATTTTTTAAAGGGGTATTCCTCTTAATTTTACGCTGTCATCAAGAAGTTTTTTAAGTTTTTCACAAGCTTTTCGTTCACTGATTATTGGGATATTTGCTTTTTCATGAAACAGCTTTGCTTGGGAAAGGACTAGTTTTGCAGACTCCCATTTAGTCCTATTTTCTTGGACACCTTCTTTAATATGATACATCATACACCTGAAAACTTGCAAATTAGCTGGAAGTTTGGAGCCATTTATTTGTGAATCATCACAAATTATCATCCAAGACCAAAAATATTTGAAGTCAGTCTGGTTTCCATAGGGAAATCAGAACAAAAAGTTCAGTTAAAGTTAGGCCAGTGTACACTGTCCAAATCAGAATCAAACTAGCAATAAACAAAAGTTGAAAATCAGTTCATAATGAAAACCACAAGTTGAAATTAACAGGAAATGTATTGTAAACAAAGTTAAAGCTGCAGTCACTAGCCTAGTCAGTGTTACCACATGGTTTTGGCAACAACTTTATTTTGGTTGTAATTGATGATGCTGATACAGAAAATCTAAAATTTCAAAGTTGTCGTGGACCCCTTAAAACTATTTGAAAGAACAGAAAGAATTGGTATGGTAACTTTTTATGGGAAATGGAACATTTGAGATTGGGGACAAACCCTAATATATATGTGTGTGTGCATGTGTGTCCCCCCACACACCATATATGCTCAAGTAGAGATTCAAAATTAGCTTTTAAGAAAAACTTCAGCATAAATAGAAATAAAGGGGCATTTGATTCCTCTAAGTAATGACGACGGCATATGTGACCTAAATTGCCACAGAAATTCGCAACAAAAAAGGATGCAAACGGATTGATTGTAACATCAAGAAACAAGAATGGGTTTTTGGAATTCAACTTCATTGTGTAAAATCATTTTAGTTGAAATTATACTGAATTACAATTTTGCTAAAAAAAGTAATTTGGAATCGAAAGTCATCTTCAGGACTCAAATGACTTTGAGAAATTCCTCATTAATTTGGCGCTGAGCGATAACATCGCGACACCGGAAAACCGTGAGATCGGGGAAAATCGCGATGTCACGATGACCGCGAGATCTGCGCTAGCTAAGGGATGACTGAATAAGATCGGAAAAAATCGCGATGTCACGATGACCGAGAGATTTGCGCTAGCTAAGGGATGCCTGTGTAAGATCGGAAAAAATCGCGATTTAACGATGACCGCGAGATCTGCGCTAGCTAAGGGATGACTGAATAAGATCGGAAAAAATCGCGATGTCACGACGACCGCGAGATCTGTACTAGCTAAGGGATGCCTGTGTAAGATCGGAAAAAATCGCGATGTCACGATGACCGAGAGATTTGCGCTAGCTAAGGGAAGCCTGTGTAAGATCGGAAAAAATCGCGATTTGACGATGACCGCGATATTTGCGCTAGTTAAGGGATGCCCGTGTAAGATCGGAAAAAATCGCGATGTCACGATGACCGAGAGATTTGCGCTAGCTAAGGGAAGCCTGTGTAAGATCGGAAAAAATCGCGATTTAACGATGACCGCAAGATTTGCGCTAGTTAAGGGATGCCCGTGTAAGATCGGAAAAAATCGCGATGTCACGATGACCGCGAGATCTGCGCTAGCTAAGGGATGCCTGTGTAAGATCGGAAAAAATCGTGATTTAACGATGACCGCGAGATTTGCGCTAGTTAAGGGATGCCCGTGTAAGATCGGAAAAAATCGCGATGTCACGATGACCGCGAGATCTGCGCTAGCTAAGGGATGCCTGTGTAAGAACGGAAAAAATCGCGATTTAACGATGCATCGCCATCGTGAAACTGATGTGGTTGTCGTCCTCACACCGGTTTTTCACGATATATCGATACATCGCCCAGGCATACCCACTAGTACATAAAAACGTCACTAGGACATCCGGTTCTTCAAAGCTTGAAATATACTCTCATCGGCTAGGAACACTGATACGTCATATGCTTAAAAACGGCCTAAATCACGTTAGAAAACGCGGAAAATTACTAAAAAACGTAAAAACATGAAAAAATCTAAAAAAGCGGAAATCCGCGGAAACGCGGAAGATACTCATTCCTGATAATAGCAATCGAAAAAACTGGAGATAAAAAATACAAAATATTTTGATAATGAACTTATTTACATCTGACCCAACATTATCATACTATACATCGAAATCAAATGCAAATACACATAAAAAATTCTACAAAAATGTAATTGCAAGCAAACGAATATTAATTTGATGCACACACACACACACAAAAATCATTATCAGTTAAAAAATTTCAAATTGTAGCTATACCATAAGTTGTATCGCCGGTCTCACGACGACGAGACGCGGAAAACGGCGGCGGCGGTTTTGCTGTGTTCTTGATTCGAATTACAATTTCGTCGAATACGATTTATTCGATTCTCAAAAGTACTAGTAATCGCGCATCTCTAAATAAGACAAACGATGATAGTTGCTGTTTAAATTAACAAAATTTCCCTGATTTTTTGTGAAATTTGGAATTTTTCCGAGATTTTCCTGATCTTACCAGAATTAAAAAGTTCCCTGATTTCCCGGTTCTGTTAACACCCTGTACATACTAAATAAAAATACAAATTAAACTCTGCATTTTACATGAGTTCAAAGCACTTTGCATCACATAAGTTGCTTTAACCAAATACACTCATTGCCATAAAAATTTGCGCACCAAGAAATAATTGTGGGATCGTAACGAAATTTGACATGAAGGTACATGTCGTCCATATATGCAAATGATTAGAAATGCAGCGTGATTGCCCATTGCGTAATGCCACTAGGGGCGTTGAACTTCGTTCTCCTTGGAGTATAAAACAGGTAAGCAGAGCTTGTTTGAGTGTTCTTAATCTTTTGCAAAGGAAACGCTGAGGTAGACATGCCGTTACGCCGTCATCGAAGATAATATGAGCAGCTGTCAGAGTTCGAGAGGGGAAGAATCATCGGAATAATGGAAGCTGGGTGGTCAACTCGGCAAGTAGCTCGTCAAGTAGGTCGTTCTCATTTTACTGTGAAGAGGTGTTGGGACCAGTGGACAGAAGAGACGTCATTTACATGGCGACCAGGCTCAGGACGCCCACGACAGACCAGTCGTCGAGAAGACCGTCGCATCATACGAAACGCACGCGTAGAGGCAACTGCCTCATTGGCCGCTATTCAGACACAGGCAGGACTTTCACTACGGGCCCCTGTGTCTTCCCGAACCATCGCAAGGCACCTGGCTGAAGGACATCTATTATCGCGGTGCCCATTACGTGTGCTGCCAATGACACCCACCCACCGACGCCTCCGTTTGGAGTGGTGTCGCGTACGACGGGACTGGACTGCAACGGAATGGAACTAGGTCGTCTTCAGCGACGAATCTAGATTCAATTTGATCAGTGATGACAATCGTGTTCGTGAATGGAGGCCCCGTGGTGAACGCCTCAATCCTGCCTTCGCTTTACAGCGACACACCGCTCCCACAGCTGGTGTGATGGTATGGGGTGCCATTGCTTACGTTACACGGTCACTCCTAATATTGATCCATGGCACAATGACAGCCCAGCGGTACGTCCATGACATCCTTCAGCCACATGTGATGCCACTCGTGGCAGGGCTCCCAGGAGCCATTTTCCAACAAGACAATGCTCGGCCACATACAGCAAGGATGTCACAAGACTGCCTCCGCCACATTACCACCCTTCCCTGGCCTGCTCGATCCCCAGATTTGTCACCAATCGAGCATATCTGGGATCATTTGGGACGGCAAGTTGGAATTAAAGGCGCGTTTACAGCAACTGTGGAACGAGATGTCTCAGGACATCATACGGAACTTGCATGCCTTAATGCCCGCTCGTATCGCATCGTGCATTCGTCCTAGAGAGGGTTCAACAGAGTACTAAAACTTCCGTTCATTTGTACTTTTTTCTGCAATAAATTATCCCTTTTCTTTGATCTTCTAATCACTTACTTATATCAAAGTAGTACTTACATGTGTAAAATTTCGTTTCATTTTGACGACTTTTTCTTGGTGCGCAAATTTTTATGGCAATGAGTGTAGGTAAATGAGATAATTTTTTTAAAAACTGATCGGTTAATTGATCACCCTCTTTACACATGAAACTTGCCTCGTTCTTAAAGATTGTGAAATTAAATTATCTACTTAAGAACGGAATTTTAAGCAATTCAGCCGAATATCAATGTTATCTACTTAATAAGTAGCAACAAAAACACTGAATTAGACTCTTTAGTCATAATCCGGCCCTTGGTGACAGATTGCCTCAAATGACATTAAAAACTTCCAACCTGGCATAACAAGGTCTACGCGAAACTGCGAGTGCTCCTTACTCATATAAATAAGGAAATACACAAGGACCTTAGCATTGAGAAAAATTATATAGCAAAAAAAAAGAATATAGGACATTTTCTAGAGCAATTACAGTGGTAAATCAACTTAGAACACCACAATACAAAATACTGAAGGATGACCATTCTTTTACTCTGAATGACAAAATGATTTCCAAGGCTTTTTCCTGAAATTTTTAAAATAAAATAACAATTCTTTTATGGTAAACATATCCTCTGCCTAAGGCATTTTTTTTTTTTTTAAGAATATGTAATAGCTTTATACGAAAGTTCGTGCAGTTATATAAGATGCAACACATTTTCGACGGTGTTGAATATTCAACTAACATATAAAGACTCTCTTGCATACTTTTATTGTACCCGTCACAAAAATATTGAGTTTTTAATTTCAACTAGACCCATTTAACTTGAGGAAGCTGACAGGAGCCAGCCAGGAGGCATGGACTATGTGAGATTTACACAGCGAGCGATACAAAAAACACCCGACAAATTTCAATTAATCTATGGAATGATGTAGATGAAATCAAATGCAAGTTTAGACAGTTTGAGGTTTGATGAATTGTGTGTGAGTGAAGGTTTAAGAATGGTATGTAAAATTTCTTGGGTATGAGGAATAGAAGTTCTACATGGTAGCTATATGCGTAGCTATTTGCTGTGTTTAAGCCGCCATGAAAGGTATCATTACTATTTAAATCGACCTCTTGAGTGGTAGAGAAAAAACTATCTACATACGAGGTGCGGCATTTAATTCCCGGAACATGGTTGGTTTTGGATTCAATGGCGCAAGAGCCATATTTGGCTAATCTTCTCCAAGCAACGTCAAGTAAATGGACATGCATACAAGGAGAGCTTTATGACACAGAAGAGAGAAATACCCCCAGGGAGGAGTCTAACCTGAGTCGCTTACAAATCACAGGTTGCTGGCAGAGCGGGCAAACCCACTGGGCCAACCGCCCGTGTGGTGATTTGGCTGAAATCACATGAGTAATAATGTTTGCACATGTTTTAACTAATTAATGTGTGCGTAAAGCTTAAGCAGATACAGCCAATTGTTAGTTGGCTATAACGAAAATAACAGAGATGTGTGTGTCAACTTCAGCGTAAATATGATTAACCGAAATTCAAAGCAGTGTGTTAACATTAAATTTAGAATGAATATTGGCAAAACTGCTACTGAAACCCTGGACGGCAAGATGTGAACGACAAACCTAGAAGTGGGCGTACAAAAACAAAAATGGGGAACGCAAATGTAAAGACTGAGATTTGGTCAATCAACAATGCCAATCAGAGGTACAGAAAGATTGGAGAAGCTATTCAGAGGAAAAGACCTGAACTGTGGCCTGACAATTAACTACAATTTAAGTTGATCCAGATGATTCATACGATAGTATTTGATCAGAAGTATAGTCCACCTCCCGCGAAAAGACAGCAGTGTCGATTTGTAGATGAGTTCCACTACTATCTGGACTATAACGATGGACTATAACGTAGTACAACTGCCGTAGTCAAAAGAAATATACACCCAGGGTTGACCTTTAATGTGTCAATAAAACTTTCCATGTGCATATGTTCAACACTTGATGTCTGTCTTGTGTTAAACACAGCCAAGCCAAATATGGCCCCGCGCCATAAAACCTAACCAACTAGTAACCCACCTTCTTTATTGTTTCATAACTCTCGGAGTGGCAACCCTTTGGAGTTGGCAACAAACTCTTATTTAGGGACAATTACAATGAATCTAAACCGAAATTTGAATTCTGATCCAAAACATGCAGAAAATGATCACAAGTTTTTTAATGTCACAAACACAACGAAATTTTAAAAGAAATTTAATCCAAAGCGCAAAATTTACTTGCAGGATAATGTGAAAACTCCGACAGTCTAGAAAAGCTTTATCCTTGAATAAATAATTTAGAGATAAAAGGAAACCGAAAATTTGCTTATTTCTTTAGATACATATTAAATAAGCCATTTAAATAAATGTGTCATCAGGGAATGGTGGTTAGGTACGTTAACGTTACATGGATAAACACAATGGGCTATTGTCGAGTCAACAGGATGCGATTTTAACAGGGCAAAGTTTGGTAAGATTGAAACAATTAAAAGTATTCTTGGGTCTTGTTTTTACTCTTTAGTTTGAATTCCATTTCATGATACAACACATAGAATTCTACAATATATAGAATTTAAAATAAAAAGTTTAATATAGAAAGATAAATTTTAATGATCATAATATCTGAATGAATTTTAATATTCCGGCCTTTTTGTTACACAACTTGTTTCAAGTGAACAAACGGTACATAAGGTGAATATATTCTTTCACTAAGAAAAGGGGCGCAAAATTCTAGGGATCAGAAGACCTTTGCTCTAGTAATCGGGACTTCAATCAGGATTCATCATCGAGCTGACATGCAAAACGAACTACGGCTTCCGACAAATTTAGCAATGGTTATAAGCTGGAAAACCCTGCTGAAAATGGTAAAAAAAAGGCACCCACCGGATCACTACTATTATAAAAGGACGTGTTTGTCTTTGTCTCTCTCTGTGATCAGTGTCCTGACGAATCTATGGCTTTTACAATAATGAAATTTGACACACAAGTAGTCCGAATTTTTTGCAATTTTTCTATCGCGCCCAAATTTGAAATTTCATTTTTCATAACATTTTAAAATAAATGTATTGGAATTTAATTATTAGTGTTTTTTTTAAGAATGACAGCACTATAAACAGATTACAGTTTCTAAATTTATTTTTACCGTTTCATTTTACGAGTAACGAGTTCAGTGGAGGAACAACACAAATAAAGTTTTAACTGGAGCGATGTAGTTCTTTTTTTTCCCCTATCTCCTAGATCGATAAAGATATAGTAAAAATTTCACCGGATATGAAATTTGCGGAAAATTTTGCAGTAGATCAATACCTAAAAATATGATTTTTTTAAATAAATAATTTTTAAATTGTAACCTTTATATTTTTCCCATACGAATTTGACCTTTGCAATCGAGAAATCACAGATTCCATTTCCTGCGTTTAAACAATTCGAGCGAAGAGAAGCAAAACAAATAAAAAAAATTTTGCCTGGCGTCGTTAAGTTCTTTTTTGTAAAATCAGGATCGTTAAAGATAGATTAAAAAATTCAACGAATTTGAAATCTGAGGAAAATTTTGCAGCAAACAGATACCTTACATTTGAATTTCTTTAAATAAATAATTTTTAAATTGTAACTTTTTTATTTTTACAATACGAATAAGGCCACATTAGAAAATGACGTCACAACTTTTAAGTTCTTCAGTTCTTTTTTCTATCTCAGCGATCGTTAAAGATAGAATGAAAATTTCAACGGATTTGAAATCTGCGGATAATGTTACATTAGATCGATACCTAATACATTTGATTTTCTTTTAAAAAAAGAACTTTTCAATTAAATATTTTATATTTTCGCAAGAGATTGCGACGTCACACCTATTGAATATCTTCGCTATTAAATGGGAATGTAGTAATCACACCGGGGTTAGCGAGCAGTGGTCACACCTGACCCCACGAAAAGAACTCTCACGGGCAAGGACAATTTTACATTAGATCGATACCTTATACATTCGATTTTCTTTTGTTAAATAATTTTTAATTGAATATTTATATTTTCGCGAGAGATAGAGATTCGTTATTCTCCGGGGGTTAGCGAGCAGTGGTCACACCCGACCCCACGAAAAGAACTGTCATGGGCAACGCCGTGCTGGCCACGCAGTGGCTAGTAAATAATAATGTCAAGATAAGTCAGTTAATTTTACGATAGTTAACAGATAACGATAGTTACGATAGTTAGCGGGACAAATTGGTTTTAAAGTTAGATATACAACTTCGATATGCTTAGAATCCTTTATAAATTTTTTATTATTTCAGAATATCATTAGATTCGACGTTCACTTCTGTGCTTTGTATTTCATATCGAGAAAATATCTATACGATACTAAAAATTACGGTAAAAACTAACATTGTTAATGATGCTAGATCATATCTTAATGAGATCCACTGCAACAATTTGGTTTCAATTAAATGGCCACAGAATAGTTTACAAAAATAGAAATTAAAATACTAAACTTTTCCACAATCCAATAGTAAAACTTAATACTCAATAAATTATATGGAGCCATGAATCAGTGAGGAAATATTTATATAAAGGAAGCAAATATATACTAACAATATTTAGAAAACGCTTTTGTATATGAAAATATATGTAGTACATCATTCTACAGTATCGTATCAAATCAAGATAAACAAATGGTGAGGTTTTAATGAGGAACACTATCGTCGGACAATATACCGTTGATACCTGTTGTAATAATACGTGTTGACCTCCTGTTTAAAGAATGGTTACAAAATACCAATCTATATATTATACAACCTATACTACGCAAAAAAGATAACTTTTCAAACAAAGATATTAGGGTAAGAAATATATTTACAAAAAATACTTATCAAGTTTCGACACTTTTTTAAGAGCAATGAATGTATTGAGTCCGCGGGCTGTTATACCAATTATAAAATATAGGAAACACAGGGTTATTTAATCTTAAACAGCCAAAGTTTAAGAATAACTGAAATGCTAACATTCACGGAAAAAGTGGCATATTAATCGTTTGGTATCTAATCAAAGCTCGCATCGTTTGATGAATTTTCAGCTGTAAATTTGAAAAATGCATTTTAAAGTTTCACACTTCCGGTGTAATACCAAGCAAAACGGATAGGAATCGATGACTTACAAACCATGGAGGTAGTCTTTAGCCTGAGCAATAAGGTCAGGAGATGCTTTATCCATGACAGAGACGAGGCGAAATGGCGAGGAACTCCAATATCCTCGGAATGCACCCGAAGGGAAGAATAAATGAAAAAAAAAAGTTGGGTAAAACGTCATCCATCCTTCTATATAGGGGCCGTAATTTAAAAACTCGTATTTTCCCTTTAATTGATAACTGGACTTAGCATCGCTTTGAGAATAAGTTTTCGTGGAATGAGGGTACCAATAAGCGATAGTGGCGACAGTATGTACTTGTCAAAGGGAAATGTAAAGTTCATTTTACCGTAGGGGAAATTTCGGCACACTTGAAGCTTAGTTTTAGCGTGATTTTCTTTATTGATAGCTTTTAAGGTTACGATCGTACCTGGCTTTCAAGCAAAAAAAAACCTGCAACGAGATGAAGTTCAATGGAACTTTTAAGAGTACCGTATTTAATTCAAAATGTTAATTCGAGGAATTACGTAGTTATGCATTAGAAGTTAAAAAAAGAATGGGAAAAGAGAGTAAGAACGGTTCCTATTTGGAACTTTTCTCGTGCTTTTACTTCCAAGTTAAGTAATCGAAATAACTGTTTCAAAAGAATATCAAAGACAGACCATTTAAAATATTTCCTTTATTGCAACAACCTAATTAGTCCAAGTGTAGCAAAAAAAAAAATACTAACAAATTAATTTTTAATTGAATTTGCAATTTTTCAGAAGATAATCTTGTTAATCATCATTTTGCATCAACACACGTTTCTGTACTTTTCCCCTTTTTTGTTGGTTGATTGCTTTCTATGGCGGAAGGACATACATCCAAGTAATGGACATACACAAAGTTTTTATTGATACAGAAGAGAAAGGCATCGGAGGAATATAACCTGTGCTCACAGGTTTCTAACACAGTGGGCATACCCACTGAGCCACAATGGCCCCGGACCTTATTAGGATTTACCCTTTAAAATGCGCTCACAATGCCACCTAACTTAATTTTCAAACCCGGATTTCTGACATCAATTTGCTTCTGTCTGGGTATTGATGTTGAGGGTTCCAAGCAATTTCATTTTCATGAAAGAACATTTATTTTAGGAATTGGCGATTTGAAAAGTACTGCAGATAGATAATTCATAATTTGTTACACAAAATGTTTTATGAATTTTGTATAACATGTGTGTGTGTGTGGGCAACTTGAACGGCAAAGTCATTTGTAAGAATGTTCAGTGCAAAAAAGCATATGAGAAACAGCGATTCCGTTACCCAAATGCTCTCGCATGATACGCATCGGGATATCCTTAAAATGTAGTTTATCACCATTTTTGGCGACGTCTGGTTGTCAATTGGCGATGACCAATCATATCGATTGGGAATTCATCCTTTGGAATTTGTATTGGCTATTTCATATCATTGCCTAAAGCAAGCAAATTGACCCCAGATCCGGAATACATACATAAAACATCAGTCATCGCAAAAGCACAACCCCACCCATATCTAGTTTGACAGAAAGAGCCTCTCAAAGTTCGGTATGCGGTTTTCATGTCCAAGAATAGCTCGACACAGCAGCAGACTATCTCAACCAGACTCGCCTTACTGCACTCACTTTCGAATTAATATGTTTTATTTTCACACCTAGAATCAATGAAATTTAAAATGCAATATCTAAGACGAATTTTCACTGTTCACAAGGTATAGGGAGATGAAAGTTTTGCTTCCAGTTACCCAATATGGAATAACTACTGGAAGCATGTTCAATCACGAAAACACTGACATCTACTCAGCTTTATAGAAAAAGTAAAACTAATTGTTTGAGAAGTAAACCGACTGCTAATTTGGTAGCTTCTTGAACCCTAATACTGATGATTGCCAATAAGAAATAGTTAATGCAGTTCATTGAGGTAAAAATATACAAATTTGTCGGTCTATGGTCATTTATCGCAACACAAGGGTTAATTGCGACTTAAAGTGGATTCCTTACGAACTGGACCACTAAGAACCAAGAAACAATACGCAAATTCCACTACATTGCTATAACTATGAACACCATATACCTATTTAACAATGCAAGAAAACTATAACTAGGTAAACGTATATTTTTTTTGAAAAAAATTGGGAGCTTCGCCTATTGCTCGCCAACCCCACTCAAAAAAAAAATTCGACTGAAGACTGCAACTTTCTACGTCTTTTGCTCACTCGCGTTAGAAATTTCGCTTTTTCAATTTTGACACTTAAAAACCACAAACTAATAGCCGCATCGGAAAAAATTCTTCAAAATTGTCTAGGGGATACGATGAAGAACAAACCATGTTAATTTCGTAATTTTCTGATCTGTACTTTCTCGGGAAACCGCCAATAACTTATAACTAGAAGCGAACGAAAAACCCCAGTTTTCAATCTTGCGGCGACGGCGGTAACTTTTTTTAAAAATAAAGAGAAAAGGTAAAACTAATATTATTTACTGAAGCTTAAAAAAAATTGTTAAGAAAACTTGCAGATTTCTGTACCATAATGTAAGAGCCCACAGAATAAATATTACCATTGACTGTTGCGATAATGAGATATAAGTGATTTTAAAACATTTAAGTTTGTGATTTTAAAACATTTAAGTTTGTGATTTTAAAACATTTAAGTTTGTGACTTTGAAATATCAAGAAAGAAATATCTGAAAAAAGGAATACTGTTATCAATGTGCTGGTAAATATGAAAAAGAAATGGTATGCGAAGTTAAATGTTCCGTATAAGCAGTTTTCTCTCATTAGTTTATAATCGATACTAATTGTGACCCAGAAGTAATAAGAGAGGGAAAATATAACCAACACTTGATACTGAGCAAATGTTTAGATCAGAAAGGATGACAAAAAATCTTTTAACACTTAAAATGTCTAGTAAGATAAACAAGTGTATCTACCTCATGAATTTGAAAAACTTTAAACTCAATTTGAATGTTAAATTAAGGGAAATGAAAAGTAAACTAGCATCGACTGCTGAAATGAAGAGAAGACTTAAATTGGCTGATAATGCCATGCTTTGGAATGATGAAAACAAATAACTTTTTTGGATTAGAAAAAATATATCTATCAACGGGCCAGACAGCTACAAATATTACTGACATGATTAAAGGAAATAACTTATGCTTTAATATTCAAATGGATAGAGGCTATGCCATTATGTGGGAAACATTTTCATGACAACAACATTTTCAGAGTCAAATTTTCTGCAGTTTCAAATCCGTTGAAATTTTCCATCTATCTTTAACGATCCTGATTTCACAAAAAAGAACTAAACAAAGCCAGCAAAAATGTTCCTTATTATTATTATTTTTGCTTTCCTTTGCTGAAATCGTAAGGAAATGTTAGCGGTTTACTTTTTGAATGCAAAGGTTGACGTGACGTCACAATCTTTTAAAAAATATAAGATATTCAATTAATTTTTTTTATTTATTTAAAGAAAATCGTATTTTTAGGTATTGATCCAAAGTAAAATTTTTTTCAGATTTCGAATCCATTGAAATTCTTACTCTATCTTTTACGGTCTAGGAGATAGAAAAAAGAACATAACATAACTCAAGTTGAAAGTATGTTTTTTATCGTCTGGTGGAAAATCATTCCTCTGCGCAAAATGAAAACGGAAACGAAAAAATTAAATTCAGAATTTGTGATCTTTTAAGCTGTTGCATTTAGAGGAAAACAGTAATAATTAAATTTCCTTAAATTCATTTTTAAATGTTCTAGATTGAATTTTAAAATTTGCTGTGACCCAAAAATTGTAAAAACTTTGGACTACATGTGTGCCAAATCCCATTTACTGTAAGTGCCAGATTCGTCAGGACTTTGTGTGCAGAAAACAAACAGACAAACACTTCCTTTTATAACTAGAGAAAGCTATTGAAGGTCCAATTGTTCTTACACTGGTTCATAGTTTGAAAGCCTTTCTACCCAAATTCTTTTGATAACCCTGAAAATCCCATGGACCTATTGAAGAATCTATGCACTTTAAACTGAAGAGGACAGATCTCTCCAATTTGAACCACATCGCACTAAGATTCATGGTAATGACAATTTTCTGCTCTGCACTTGGCATTTAAGGAAATTTTCTTGTTTTATAAGTGTTACACTTGGAAGGTCAAGGGTTTGCACCGGATATCAACTGGCCACGGGAGTCGTTTTCTAGTTTTCAAAACATAACACTATTGTGGGCCAGTAATAAAAGTTAAACTGGATGGGCACTTCCAGATAACCTTTTCTTGTTGTCAGGGGCATATTTGCTAGGTATAAAGAAATATATTTCGGGTAAGAAGTTGATATGTGAAACTTTCTCTATGCATGTTGATTTGTTTCAAATATTTATAATGTGCCTTCAGCCTTGGTCTGTTTTCATTGTATCTGATTGCTAATAAAGGGGTCTCCTCTATATCAGTAGTGGTTTTCGTAGAGTTGATACCCATACAACAACCAAGGCTTCTTTTTAAGGGATTAAAACAATAACATGGACTAGATGGATGTTCCAGAGCTATTTAGTGAACTTTTATGCGTTTTTCTTGGATCATAAGTTATGAGTTGGTTGCATTACCATGAAGAAATATGATACTGCAGATCAAACTGTTGCGCCTCTTATAACCATCAATGCACATTAAGGAAATCGAAATACACAATGCTTCTAGCATTTGATCAAGGGTGATATCCTCCATGATAATCAAGTCAATTTATCAATGCTGTTTTTCTCTTAAGAGTGCAAGTAAAGAAGTCCTTGCCCAAAATACCTTCAAATATCAAGAAAATCAGAAACAACTAAGCATTGAATTTGCTAGATTTCTTAGAGTAGACAACACTAGTTAATCCCTTTTAGTGAGGTTTCAAAGCTTCCAATTACCAGTGTCATACGACATCCGTCCCCTCCAAAATTTAGTAACAATCACGAAGAACAGAACCCAATTTCCCAGCTTAACATTATACGAGAAAAATGGTTTGGAGTGGATTCGAAAGAACTCCAATCTCACTTCAGCAAACACATGGAACCTTTCCCCATGAGCAACATTCAAGCCCATACGGTTGCCAAATGCAGTATATCATGACATTTGGGAGACCAACGATGATACTGAGTGACTTAGGCACCCAGTTCACATGTGAAATTTTCCAACAGATCACCAACATTCTGGGTATCTCGTTGCACCACACAACCATCAGGAACCCGAAAGCAAAGGGACAATCAGAGCGAATCAACTTGTCTATTAAAAACACTATTCTTGCTCTCACAGACAGACGCGTTGACTTCAATACTGCAGTGGCTATACAAGAACAAATGTATAATGCATCAAAGCACAGCAGTCACAGCTTTACACCAGACATTTTCCACTTTGGACGTAACCTCAGCCTAGTTTTCAACACTATTAAGGAAACTCCACTCATTACCACAGATGGACATACGAATGACCTACTAAGAGCCTTGCAGATCATCCGCAAAGAAACTGAAGAAAATCTGAGGCATCAACAAGGCATTCAACAACAGAGGCTAAACCAAAACAGTGTCCAACGTGTTACAAAGAGAGGTGACGTTGTATACATTAAGAATGGGGACAAATTCAAAGTGAGATTCAGTAGACCCTATGAGGTCATAAAAAATTGTCATTGTACATGACTCTTTAATTTTATATTGTTGATGTATATTTTGTCTATATGGTTTATTGCAATTTAGTTATGTACTGTGAAATTTTTGCCATTATTCAAATCATGTGACTACTATTTGTTGTACTTTTACCTCCCAATTATGTTGATTTTAGTGATGTGAATTATCCTCTGACATGGGTGGTGTTCCAGGCGGAAGTGCTCAGTTCCCAGCAAGTTACTGGAACTCCTCAAAAGTTAAGCGGAGGGAAGAAGACGTCATAATACATCCGTCCTCTCCAAAATTTAGTAACAATTGCGAAGAACAGAACCCAATTTCCCAGTTTAACATTATACAAGAAAAACGGTTTGGAGTGGATTCGAAAGACGCTCTAAACTCACACCTGCAAAATCGCTTAGCGAAACCTTCCCCAAATCAGAAAACCAGATGTGTGAAGTTACCACGTCCGTTGGGGCCGACAGAATTGGAGTGGAATCGCACAGTGTTTGGCGTACAACGACACTCCACCCAACCATTGAACGAGCGTTGTCGCCAACCTTCTCGCTTCAAGCAGTGCTTGGTGAGAGAAACTAGGCAGTTCTCCAAACTCCCTAGCGCGAAAGAAGGTTTCGTTTTTTAGTACTGGACTGTCTGGTGTGGCCCAATGACTCAAGTATGGAAATGCTTTGAATTACACTCACCCTTCCTTAAATTTTTGACAATTTCATATCTCTAGTGAGACTTGTCATCTCCCACGGAAGTAACGATTCTATTCTTGGACGATTTCTGTGGCTTGTTAAAAAGACTAGAGCATTATAAGTATTCATTTCAACTACCGCTGGAACACTACCAGCCTTTGAATAACGTTGTATTGACAATCACCAGTATTGCCAGTACAAACCATATGTATATATATATATTCTCAAGTGAATAAACAAGTGTTCATATTTCACCAGCACTCTTGTCTTTCTTACAATTATGGAAAAACAATGCAATAAGCTCTAATCATTCTTTCTTAGTAAACATTTTTAAATTCCCACTATACGAACCTTAATCTGGAAATCTCCATTGTAATCATTGTTACAACCAGATTCATAGACAATAGTATTAACTAAATAAGTTTAATGCCATCCAGAAGCTTTGTCAGTTGAAGTTGTAATATATTTCTGTCCTAATTGAACCATTTCATTAGGCATTGATTGGTCCATTTTCATAAGGCGTAAAAGTAAAAACAAGATTTTTTTTCTTCTTTGCAGTCTCTTAAACCAATTCCAGCTATCAGTAGTAAAAGGTCTTCACAACAATAAGCCACAATTATTTCACTCGTGTTTAAATCAGATTTGGGTGATACCTTAACTTCTTGTGAAATCTGGTGTGCAAGTGTTTCTTTATGAATCGTTCACATCAAAAAGGCATGAAAAAGGTGATAGTTGGGTTGCATAAATGAAAATTGCCATAAATTTTAAAAATCCAAATTAGTCCCAGTTTGAAAGTTATCAAGATTATACTAAAACTGAGAGAGCATAGAGAGGAATGCTGACTACATCTGATAGTAATAAATAACTGGGAGTTTGGTAACAGAAAATCAAAAATTGTACATGCATAAACAATCTAGATAAAACTTTGCACCCTGTTTTAATTTTTTTTGCACATCTATACTTTTTGATGATTTAAACAATGATTGTTGTCCAACCAGAAGACTTAAATCAGGATAGAATAAGGTTAGTTAAAGCCCTAAATATGCCTAACTCATCTTCATTCTTTGGAAAAAAATTCCAAGACACAAGAAACATAACATGCCAATCAGTACAAAAAGTTAACAGCGAAAAATTCCAAATTACCATCTATTTTTTCGAATACATCAGTAATCATACAAATGTAATAATTTAATAACCACTTTGACTGCAGTCTGGACAAGGAAAGAAATGAAGTGTTAGAAGATAACTGATTTTTTAATTTGGTAAATTAGTGACAAAATTCTCAATACTAGTTTTTGTGGTTTTATTTCCAGTTTTTTTTTATTATTATATTATTATTATTTTTTATAAAGAGGCACTATAATAAGGATGGGTACAGAACAAACATTAGGAGAAAATTCCATACTACATGCAATGAAACAAATTTTTTTTAATGTGTAACGGGATGAAATAAATACCAATACTAAGTTGATAGTTACTTCTCTTAAAAATAAATAGACACATTATAAAGATCAAACATGCATTTAGATTAGGGTTTCAATTTTTGCAATGTCCAATTATAGAACCCAAATGAAACTTAAAAAATGGATTTGCAATTCAAGCGATTTAGTTAAAACACAACAAGGAAAAAAAAATAAGGATTGTTCTTAACTGTTTTTGAACACTGGAATATCCATCATGCAAGAAATTTTTTTTATTGTTAGAAATCCTTGTAATTATTCTGGAAATAATTTCATAACAAAAAAATAATGCAAAGCATTCTCACAGTTAAAAATAAATTTTGTAACTATCATGATTTACTGTAAATTTTTAGGGCAAATACAACAGCAGTAAGTAAACAATCAAGAAACTTGGTAAGTAATGGAAGTTTAAAAAACATTAATATTATTGCATAATTAGTTACGCTGCTAAAATGCTTAATTTTTGGTGATAGTCGAAAACAAATTGTAAACTCAAGTATCTTAAAAATAAAAAAAGCATAAGTTTTTGGTGGAATAAAAAAAAGGGTATTTTCAGTTAGATTTTATTTTAAAAAGATACATTTGTCAAGTTCTATGCATGAATAACCATCAACGTTTACAGTAATTAAAACATCTAGGTACAGTATTATTTTACTTTTAATTGGAATTGTAAAAAACGGTACTAATTTTCAAGGAAGCATTGTCTTGATAACTTGAAAACTGGATACAGGGCAAAGTAAGGTATGGAAAATATTGTTACATTGCGTTATTTGTAAAATGTAATACTGATAGGAGAGAAGCTTTTAAAAATGACTTTAATATTCTTCCAGTTTAAATTTTATTAAATATAAAACCCATTAAATACCTGTAGAAACAGAATCCTGCTGATATAACTCCAAAGATTCCAACAGCACAACATCCGGCAACTATAGCTGAAAGCAAAAAATAAATTATTGAAAACAAATAAAGAAAGTTTCAGTTGATAATATTTTTAAATGATTTCTAACCTACAAGTACATGTTTCATTGTGAACAAAATAGCAAATATAAAGGCTCATTACACAAAACCTAGGCCTCTGCAATTAATAAGATAAAGAAAAAGTGTTAGGTGAAATTGTATCTTCAAGACATCCAGGGTTGAAATTCAAAGTTCAATCACAGGGAGGATCAAAGTCATGTTAGTTTCCCATGAAATACACATAAAAAGTAAAAGGTGTAAAATTCTTAGACAGAATATTCAGGAACATAAAAGATTGATGGAAAAGGAGTACAAAACAAAATTCAAGACAATAAATCTAGAATTTCTACATTCACATAATAAAGTACTAACCAACAAAATAAACATCACTAAAGGAGTCTTCTTCCTTTCTTATAACAGTCTCTATTTGCTGATGTTTTAAAGTGTAAGGACCAGTTTTTTCAGATGATAAACCATATGTCGTTTCAGCTTGGGGAGAAGTACTCTTCTGATTTTCACTAACAGTGGAGCTTTTTTCTGCAGATTCTAAAAGAAAGGGGATTAAGAAATTAAGCATTGTTAACCTTTGAATTGATTATTGATTATTTTTACTACGAAACTAATTCAAATTTGAAAGAAATTAGCCATGTGGATTAGAGTTTTATGCCTTACCCATATTTTCTGCAAGATGTTCCTCGTCATTCACATCTTTGACTGACGCATATGCAGCAGCTTTACTTTCAGCAGATCCGCTTTCTTCGTGTGGCCTCTTCACAGATGCGAATGAGGACGCAAAACTGTGGGCGCCTGCTCTACCAACATTACTTTGAAATGGAAAAGTGCTTGCAGAAAGCGAACGAACAATTTCATCATTTTGATCTGCTTGCTGTGGTCTCAACAATGGGTAATTTAGCTGTGGTAGAAAAGAAGACCGCATCTGTTGAGTTGTCTGCATCTGCTGCTGCCGCGTTAACCTTTGAACAAAATCTTGGAGATCTTTTTGCAAAATAGCTTCTGTAAACAAGAAAAAGAAAATACATATGAAAATAAGGAACTGTATAATTTATTTAATAAAAGCAAAACTTCCACACAACTTCATAATTTGTAACCACTATTTTTCACTGACTAACACATTTAGATTACTGTAGACTTACAATCTAGATTACAATCCCATACCAAATGTTAATGTAATGCACACTAGATATGTGAAAGTAGTTAGACAAGCTTTTAGACATTCTGGACCTTGGTTCAATTGACTTTGGATTTGAATCTAATTCAAAGCACAGATGTTTGTAAGGGTTCCGAATCCACTTTAACCTGTGTCCCTGTCAAATTATTGTTACCAACTTTATGTAGCAAAAAAAATAAAAATAATCGAATTAGCTACCAGTTTTACTTTAAAAGGTTTTGTGCTGTATGCTTTAATTTTGAAGAAATTGGTCGAAATAATCAGTCAAGAAATGAACATGTCTTCAGCAGTATTAGATGCTACAAAGGTTTTAGTGGATGTGAATAAATTATTCTAAATTCAATTTCTTATTCTATTTCATAAACAATCCCAAATATTTGGAAATTATTTATATATTTTGGAAAGAAAAAATAAATTTAGTCCTCTGAAAGATTATGTAAAAGGGCTTGATTGGTTGAGAGAAAAATTGGTTAAAAGACATATAGGAAAAACTGCAGGTTGCAGAGAGGAAAAATGTATGCATGATTCTTAGAGGGTTAACACAAAGTATAAGAATTGAAATTCTATAAAAATAATTTTTAGAAATAGTATTCATCAGCACTGGTAAATCAATCTTAGTTTCAACTATATCGCAATGCTCACTTTATATCTCAGCTTCTAAAACACTATCAAGTTAAGGTTGATTCAAGCATGGTAAAAAATGGTTATTTAGCTGTTTCAACATTAAGCTTACACAAAAATGTAAACAGATACTAGGCAATTTAGTCATTTAGTGGTTTGAAAGTTTTATAAAATATATAACATCTTATGAAAATATATTAAGTTAGTTTTATGCAAGACTAGCGCCATAACACAAAATGGGAAGATAGAACAATGGTGTGAAATTCAGTCATAAAGTTACTGTGAATACTCAAAGTGTACAAAATTTCATGACAATAAATCATTATTTGGATACAATGTGAGTAGAGGCAGAGTGCAGAAATAACTGATTTCCCATTAAAATGACCCCAAATGGAAAAATAACATGAAATGTGATGAAAACATTATACTATTTTTTAAACACTTCCATTTTTATGCAAATACTAGCTGAATAACGTGGCGTTGCTCGGATTGAAATGGTTAAATGTTGATTGAAAAACGAATAAGAATAATCCCTCTTCTTACATTAAAAATGCAATTATTCAAGTCGTACGGAAAATATTTTTTAATAGCTTCTACAATTTACTGTGCGAATGCAAATATATACATTTAATTCCTGAATAATATATTGCAATATGCAAAAGATTAAGACATATACAAAAAGAAATGAAATTCCAAAGAAAAAATGCATAATTCTGAAAAACGAAAGATGTACTGAATTTCGACTTCCTGAGCTGAAATAGAGCAATTTGATAAAAGACAAAAAAATATTGACAAAGACGATAATGATTCATGAAATTCAGTAATGCTCAAATATGACCGCGGCATTTCCCAGTATTAACTCATGTACACATACCCTGTAGAACGTGTTTCCTTGTCAATATTCATTTATTGCAAGAAAACAAACTTTAGATTTTAAAATAGAGGTTTCGATGGGCACTTTTAGGACTACCTGTGTGCCAATTTTCATGGTTGCAAGAGCTATTGAGTGGTCTGAGGACAGAAAAGTAATCTCTTAATATTATAAAAGGAAGTGTTTGTCTGTCTGTTTTTTTCGCGGCCGCAAAATCCTAACGATTCTATGGCACTTACAGCAATTAGATTTGACATACAGGTAGTTCAAATGTTTGGCAATTTTTAGGACGCGGCGAAATTTTAAAATTTAATCTTGAAGATTTTTATATGAATTTAATATTTTTATTCTCTACCTGGTTCTTCAAACGCGTTTCTACCAGAGAGAGAAGAAACACCGGAAACTAGACTTGTCTACCCACGTGACCTTGCCACGTCAGCCGTTGGATACATGCCAAGTTTTTTTTTCCTCTGACAGAACGCGGATAAATTTTTTTTTTCGTTTCCGCTTTGATTTTGCCGGTTGAATGATTTTCCATTCAGGCGATAAATCTTTTAACTGGAGTCACAGTTATTTTTTCCATCTCCTAGAGCATTAAAGATAGAGTACAAATTTCAACGGATTTGAAATCTCCGGAAAATTTCACACTATATTGATACCTAAAAATATGATTTTCTTTAAATAAATAATTTTTAAATTGAATATATCTTCAACAGATTTGAAATCTGCGAAAATTTTACACCAGATTAATACCTTACATCACGGCGTTGCCCGTGGTGTTGGTTTGCGAAGGGCACGGGCAACGTCGGGCTAGTAGCCTATATTTTCCGCAGTGTTCTAAGTATAAGTGTACCAAATTTGGTATGGATTGGTCAAACGGTGTAGATTTGTATAGAAAATACAAACATCCTTATATACACAGTCCAGTCACATTAATGTAACCACCACCTACTTTCGACGTCAACGTGAAATAACCAATCACAAAAGGCAGGTGGCAGCACATTGCAGTGGAGTGTATATAAAGGATGTCCTAGGGCATCGGAAAGCATTTCAATCGTTGGTGTAATGCAGAAATGTAGCGATTTATCCGACGTCCAAAACGGGCATGATTATTGGCTTTCGGACCAAGGGTGGAAGCATTTCGGAAACGGCTAATTTTGTGAACTGTTCGGGTATCGCCGTGGTAAAAGTATACCGTGCATGGCAAAATGGCACTATCCAAAATCAGCGGCGTGGCACATGTGGTGCACCAAGGGCTATAGATGAGAGGCGAACGAAGGCTACGGAGATGCGTTCGGGCGAATAGACGTGCAACTGTTGAGCAACTGACCACCCAGATGAACCAGGGGGCTACCAAGACTGTATCCTCAACAACGGTTCAGCGAACGTTGCTGCGTATGGGCCTCCGCAGCAGACGCCTGGTTAATGCACCTATGCTGACTGCTGTTCACAGGCGACGAAGGCGGGAATTTGCAGGCCAGTATCGCAACTGGACGTCCACAGAATGGCGACAGGTGGCTTTTTCCGATGAATCACGTTTTATGCTCCATCGGACAGATGGACGTTGGCGTATACGGCGTGAAACGTCTGAAAGCAAACACCCTGCAACAATTGCCATGGATCCTCAACCGCGTAATCTAGCACAGCTGGCCACGGCACTGGAGTCGGCATGGCTCAACATCCCAGTGAACACCTTCAGAAACCTAATTGACTTCTTCCTGCACGTCTCACAGCGGTCCGTTCTGCCAAAGGTGGTTATTCTGGCTTTTGACAGGTGGTCACATTAATGTGACTGGACATTAATTTTTCTTGTTTCCAGACAAGCCGCTGGCTGAGCGACAGCGCGAGCCCGGAGGAAGTTGGAGCGGGTGCCTGCGAAATCAACTCGTACTGTCTCGGAGCCGTAAACAAGGATTTGGTGGGCTCATGGACGTGGATTCAGCAGCGACCTATCTGGCATCAGAGCCGAGTGAAACGGGACTGTTGGACGCACAAACTAGGTAGCAAAGTACAAATCGTACGATGAAACAGGAGACACACATACAAGATAATAGGGCAAATAATCAACCGTCAATATCTACACCATGGTGTGGAAGCTGGTCCGACACCCGGATGTCAATTACATCTTCAGCGGAAGCACAAAGTACTTGGTTTTTATATCATCGCCAGATGCTTGATGTGTACGATTCCATTACACATGTAGATTTCCGTGATTTCTCCTCGCATACACAACCTCGTTTCATTTTTCTCGGATCACCCACACATAGCTCTACACAATGATATGCAGCATACTTCGCAAATATTTCTTATGTGTTTTTATTTCTCAAATTTCTCCTTATGAGTCGGCCATATTAAAATTTACCTACATTTCGTATTACAAAAGTTAAGTTTTTATTTGGTGTTCGGTATTTAGAATTGGTTTGTCGCTCCCAGTCATTTTGCCACAAAAGTAAGGAAAATTACGACGACTTTAAATAGATTGCAAGTCACGACGAACATCCATGCTCAGATCGGGATTCGAACCGAGAGCCATAGCTCTAACCAATCGGCTATCAAGCCGTCGGTGGCGTTTAGAACTAGAACATAAAATATATATATGACATTTTTAATTCTTAGGCACGGTTATCTGTAAATAGATGTCAGCAGCAGATGTTCGTTCTCACGGTCTGTCTCACGACGGAGATAAATGAAATCAGCACTCAAGATTTCATTGTTGAAAAATTGTAAAAACAAATAATTCAGCTGTCGAGTATCTGTATAATACCCAAAACAAATATTTACAAAATACTTTACAAGATCACGATCTCTACCTAATTTTCCAAAAAGCTGTATTCGGAAGCTTTTACTAACATTTCAGGCAAATGAAAA
This sequence comes from Metellina segmentata, assembly GCA_947359465.1. Classification (NCBI taxonomy): domain Eukaryota; kingdom Metazoa; phylum Arthropoda; class Arachnida; order Araneae; family Tetragnathidae; genus Metellina; species Metellina segmentata. The sequence goes on along the minus strand of OX375882.1, from coordinate 53,695,573 downwards.
TATGTTCATCATCTCAATTTTTGATTTGGAGTTTCTGAATTAATACTAAGTTTCATCTTCACAAATTATAGCCCGGTTCTAGCGACAGTCGATTTCATGAATATCACTTCTTGTAGCAAAGTAATCTAACCAGCGGCCCACATTATTTTACGGTCGCAAAATTAAAATAAATCACTATTTTCAAAATACATATACTGCAATAAAACATCAAATATTTTACTATGCTTTTAGTAATGGAAGCTTTCGGAAGCTTTTAGTAATGTTCAGCAAGGTGATATAATTGTCTTCATAAATAGCAAGTGTTTATTTTTACGTAGAATTTAATATAGAACATCAGTTTTTCCGCGAAAATAATCTCTGAATCAAAGAATGCTAGCCATCGTTTCGTTGCATTGTTCCAAATATCAATAAATTAGTGAAAGGAAAGGGAGAACACATTTCTGGAAATAAATTTCTGTACCATTTCCAGTGGGTAAAACGTGAATCATTCCACTTTAGTTCCAAAACAACCTACATTGGTATAATTTTATAAACTTGATATTTATTCGTCAGAATCTATTTTATAAACAAGGGGCCCAATAAGTGCATTCAAAGCTGGAAAGGGTCTGTGAGACCGCTGGTTAACACGATGCTAATTACTCATGCACACACAGGAAAAAGTCGAATATGAATACGTATTTTCACTGGTACTGAAGAGCAAATGAGTCTCAGTCTAATTAACCCACGTCTGGCAAAAAATGTCAGTAGAGTGATAAGCCAACCAATATAAACTGCAAAATTTAGTTCAAATGGATCAAAGAGTTTAGAAATACACATAGAACCGACAGGTACTAATTTAACCAGTTACTTTTGCTTTAATGCTTTCCTTCATTTTTGATTAATTAAACTTAGTTCAAATTAAACCTTACGGCAAATCTAAAGTGCATGCAAATTGAAGACCTTAAAATTTCTAAACAACATACACAAATTTAAGAAACCCTAATCAAGTAATTCAAATCGTATAGGAATTTATTAATCACGTGTTAAATGCTCTTGTTATTGCAGTTGAAATGTCTGTTCTTTAAATGACGTTTGTACAACTTTTGGGGTTTCTCTCAGACACATGGCTGAAATGCAGTTCCTAGATCACCTATCCACGGATGGCTTATGTATAACAATAAAAATTTAGTAACAATATATTCCCAGTTAAAATGGAAGTCTAAAAGGAAGTTATTTCAAATACGACATGTACAGAACGCAGGTTTTGTTCCACAACTTTAGAACACTATGCCACCTTTCTCGATTTTCCTCGTTCTTAGCTTTTGTTAGTCAGCGGCTCAGCAGCTGAATAAAGAACATACTGTGATCATATTCTCCGAAAGAATGCAGAATTTATTCTACCGCTTCCTGAGATTGAAATATAGAAATGCAAAATAGTTTTATTTCTTTGTTTCGTCTGGGCATTGACAGGATTTTACTTTAGAAAAATAAAACACTCATTTTAGGGTTTCAGTCTCATCAAAAATAGTAATGGTCAGAGTATTTACTGATTTTAAAAAAAATCTGTAGTTTTTATTCTTGTTTTGTAATACTCCATGTTATATATATTTTTAAATTTCATTCATTTCAAATTCAATCGCGAGTATAAACCAAGTGAGTTCTGGTACAATGTGAGAAACACTGTTGAAGAGATGACATTTATCAGTATTCGGCTATTTGTAGATTTGTCCTTTTTCTATCAATGTCAAGCAAAAATACAAGATTTTTACAGAAAAGTTTAACATGTATTTTATGTGTTATACGTTGTTGAAGCTAGATGCAGTCTTATAACGTGTAAGATTTGTTTCTACATTTTATTTTTTCGAAGAAATGTTATTCCAGTGGATAATTTTAGACATTACAAACGATAGAATTGTTTAGCAATAGTCAAAAATTTCACCAACCTCACAATCATTTCACACAAGATTTCGAAGTGATCAAAAATTCAAAACTTCAGTTATGATATTACATAAAGTTAGCACAATAAAATTGTACAAAATATCGACCATTGAAAACTCGAAATTCAATATTATTTTAATCCCTTTGTCAAAAACATACATATAATAGGGAAATTCAATGAAGAGGAAGACATCTGATACATGATAAAACAACTCATACAGAAATATAATGTTGGACGTTAAGTGTACCGAAATAGAATTTCCGAGACATGGGGAAATGACATCGACAGATATCTAAAAATATGTAGCATTTTCGAACTCGCGTGAACTTATGCACATCGACAACCATAACTGCAAAAGCTTTCTTTCACAACGCGTTGTAGCGGTCAATGAATGAATGACAGTCCACCATATGTTTACCTGGATAAGGAACTTCCCGCCATCGCAAAGCCTCCCTCACTTCGGCAAACGACAACAGTATCCACAGATAAAGCGTGTGTCCGAGAACCATATCCTGGATCTCGGCAAGCACACAAACGGGATACAGCACAAGAAATACCGATCGTAAATCAAGATACCGCAGGTCAACAGAAGAGAGAAAGAGCAAAACGTTAGCAGTGAACGCTTTCGACTAGATTCTTAGTGGGGGTTGCCGTGGCAACCGCGAAGTCCACTCCACACTATTTCGGGATAAGGACATTTTCTTTATAATGCGATTTCAGCCGCATTGTTTTGAAAATGGAGCCATCATTCAACTACATGGAGAGCTTTAGATAAAACTGAACTAGATACTGCATAGTCGTTTTTCTTTGATGTCACTAACTCATAAAAAGAGCATTTATCGGCTTTCATTAAAAAAATGTTTTAACTGCAAAAGGCTTGATTACTTAGTAGTGGAACATTTGAAAAATTCCTGGAACTTATTTTATTCCATGAAATTATAGAAAACCCATTTTTCATTCCACTAGGTTTTAGATTAGAGTTCAGACAACATGAGTCACCGTGAAAATCTATTTACATTGCTACAAAGGTAATTGGTAATTTTTTAATTAAAGTCGTACTAGAGCAATACAGGGGGCTATTGACGACGGTATGGGATCAATCCCATAAGGGAAAGATCCGAGGACAACACCTTGTAATTTTGAAACACGGTCAGATGACGATGCAACGCCTGAGCAGGCACCACACTCTATAAACTTCCACACCAACCCAACGTGAGGACTTTCGGCAACGACAGGTTTAAGGTGCACCAGCGGACTCTACACCATACGCTTACAAACATCCATGCCCGGACCCGTATACGAACCAGGGACCTATCGATCTAAAGGCTAACACATTAACCACTATACCGGTTGGAGCTACAAAGAAAGGTAAGATTAGCTCGATTCTCAAAACCAACAAAATAAACATTTTCCTTTGAATGTTGACTACATAAAAAATTATCTGAAATGACTACTGCAGATGACTGAAATAACTAATTTTTAAAACACGTACGAAATACTTTAGTTTAATTTGTCCCTTTTTACGGTTATATTTTACTACACAAGAACCAATAAAGGAAAGTTGGGAGTTGTTAACACAGTTAAAGTTACAGCTTAACATTCAACATAAGCGTAACAGCGTGTCGGTAACTGATTACACTTCAATCGTCACTTTGTAATTTAATTCAATGCATTTTATCAGGAAATGACCAGTAAATACAAGGAATTTGGGGACGAATTAAAGTGAACACGGTCGGTAGTAACGATCTCATTTAGAAATAAAAAAGTAATACTGCATCACTACCAAAGAATAAAAGGGCTAGAAGTACATAAAAATGCAGATTGGCATTAGAATTAGCTTTTTATCAACAGTGGGTGCCAAAAGTATTCATCCTCTTTCCACATTTCTAACTATTTTCATGTATTTTATAAGAATCTAGATTAAGATTTAAAATTTTACCACATAATAGCACCTTTTATTTTGTCTCCATCAAAATAATTGAATAATTATATAAAAATCTAGGCAAAAGATATTTTAAATGTAACTCAACCCATACAATCAGGCACATTAAAGTATTCGATAACCTGTCAAAAGTACAAATGCTAAACAAAACCGTGAAATTTAATGTACAAGATTTTTTCCACTTTATGTTACCTGAAGTCTAAATGTCATTTTTTACACAACGCATTTGGTCAAACAAACAAAATTATTTCTATTCTGGGTGGAGACAGATTTTTATGGATTTTACTATTTTATGATATAAAAAAAAGTGATTTCATCAGATTTCCTCACAAAGGTATAGATCATTAAAAGATACAAATAGATTGGTGATAGTTTACCAATAATTACCGTTTTTTTGTAGTGAAGACAGTTAATTAAAACAAACACTTTATAAAACGTGCTACTAAATGGAATTTTCAAGAAATGTATTGCTAAGCATAAATTAATCATGAATATCGTACCAAATTAATTTGTCATCCTTCCCTTGATGATGAAATGCGGAAATATCGCATCCGTGGTGCAAACGTGCCACCAGTCAAAATACAAATAGGTAAACTGAGTGCCTGTGATTCGTCATCTCCAAGCAATCCATTTGTCATCTTTACAATCAAATTATTTTTACTCAAAATCGACATTTGTAGCAGTTACCTCAGTATCACCGTCCTCCGTGGTGCAATGAATGTGAAATGGTTAGTATGGATAGGCATATGTATTTTCTTCCAAAGTAAATTTCAAAAATTATAAAATGCCTAAACGATGTTAAAATTATTCTCCGCATACTTAAATTATTGTTGCTTTTTTTTCTAAAAAATGTGATTATTCCGATCACCTTTTTCGATCTATAGTTAATCAATTCAACCCCAAAACTCAGCTAGTCTACAGTCACGTTGCAGTGGTTTGGAACATGGGGTGCAAGCGCATGTATAGTTCTTATCATCTGACCGTGGTTCAAAATTACGATGTTGTCCTTGGATCTTTCCCTTCGGAAATGACCCGGGACCGTCGCCAATAACCCGTTGTGTTGCTCCAGTGCAACGTTAATCAACTACCTACCTTCTAGTCTACAGATAATACCGAGTTTAAAGCTTAGTGGTGAAAGACTAGTAATGAATCATCGTGGTAATTGTTGTGTCAGCGCCTTTTAAAAAAGAAACGTTTGAAAGTTCAGTATCAAAGTAACACATAAACATTCTTATGGACGGGCACAGAAAAGGTAATGGTAAGTGTTTTGTGGGGTTTGGGTAGAAATAATTTACTTTGGGATGTTCTTATCTAGGTGATGGGTATTGCGAGCAGCTAAGCGATTGGACAGCATTGTACCACAAGTGACCATCTCTTGTTAATCAAGTCACGTTGGGTTGGCGTGGAAGTTTGGAGAGTGGGGTGCCAGTTCAGGTGTTGCTTCGTCATCTGACCGTGGTTCAAAATTACGAGGTGTTGTCCTCGGATCTTTCCCTTAAGGGACTGATCCCGGACCGTCGTCAATAGCCCGTTGTGTTGCTCTAGTACGACGTTAACTAAAATTACCATTACCATTACCTTGTTAATCAACTGAACCAGCGCAGTGGTCGAATGGTTCAATCACTCGTTTTAAAATGGCGGGCTGAATGAAGTGCTTGGATGCGAGTTCGATCCTCATAGGCCGATTTTGGGCTGGCTCCGTGGAGCTTCCTGGTGAAATCGACATGTAAATGTGGACCAACTTCCAGAAAGACCTTTCTTTTTCGAAAACGATTAACCCAGTTAAAGTATATAGAACACTCTGGGACTAACCATCTTGTTGAAACTAATCAGCTCGGGTTGATTGGGTTTTAATGACGCAAAGACTATATTTGGCTAAGCTATACCAAACACAAAGCAAACATCCAGTAATGTGCATGCACACAAACAATAAAAGTTTCACTGACACAGGAGAAAATAATACACCCAGGGTAAGTAGCAGGAATCAAACCTGCGAATAAAATTGGGGTTGATGCCAATTGGAGAAATTAATTTGTGGTAGAGCATCAGGTTAGGGGTGCATCCACGTACATAACAGGGTATGTGCTGATAATAGTTAATCAAACAAGGGTGCTTTCAACAAAAAGCTTAAAACTGCAAATGGGGTGACAGAGATCAGACTGATTTGGAAATCACGAAATCCGAATCCAATGCGCGGAATCAGTTTTGCGGTAGTTTCTAAGGCATATAGTATTCAACTGACGAATATCTACTAACATTCAGCAAGTATTAGTGCGACCAGAAAATCAGCCCTGCTATGTCAGTAGGATTTAAGTGCAGTTTTTTGTGTGCCTGGATTACTGATTTTTTCAAAGCTAGGATATCCGTAATAATAAACGCAGGTATTTAGACGAGTTCTCGAAATTAACTTTCTAGCTAGAATAAATTATTCATGGTGTCGTCGTTTTTCCGACTCCGATTTACAAAAATGCATCAAATAAACTGAATTTATCTTGTAAGTTTTAAATCGAGAAAAGTATTTCTTGAATACATCAAAAACTTTATTTTTGACTTTATTTTGAACTTTATTTTTGACTTATATTAAACTTGAACATCAAAAATTTTATTTTTTGAGTTGTGTCACTTTTCTTGCCGGGTGCGATTTGTTTTATCCGTGAAAATTGATTTGCATATTTGTTGATTCTCTTATATCAATACAACTATGTCAATTTAGTAAGTTCAAAACAAATCAAGGCCAAATCCTATATTTTCTATTTCCAAATCCTATATTTGTCAATGTGTTTTACTCTTTCGCAAAATCAAGATTTGTTTTCAAATGTATTTTCTTTTAATCAAATCAAGTACATTTAACTAATTTGCCATTTGAAAGAATACCCATTTTATCAACGAAACTGTGAAAGTCAATGTTTATTACGATTAACTGCAAAACATTTTTTGAATGAACGAAAGCAACGAAATAAATCTGAAACTTGAATGCCAATTGAAAATTTTCTAAAATCGCTACAAAAAATTTTATTTTTAAATTAGCTGTTGAGATCTACACTAAAAAGTTCCAAAAGCAATATATACGTATTTTCTCACCCAATGGATCTTCCATTTTTATTTTAAACTACCTGATCAAACAACACGACTGCTATTGGCGGTGATGGACAGGCAGCTATGACGTTTCTAAGCTGCAGCTTTCTGACCTAGTGCGCAATAAAAAGTAATTCATACACGGATGACGTAAATGTTCCAAACGAATTCATAACTTGTCGGTAAACATTTGTGCAAACAATAAAAATAGTATCTATTGCGAACGCACTTATTACAATTCCCTATAAATAACGAAACTAAAGTTTAGAAATAAGTTAGCAAAGGAAGACAATCGAATAATACTCAAATTACCAGTGTCAATTAATCAAATTTGTCTATTGGGTAATTTTTATTGCGTAAATTTTTTGGTGAATATAATTTTTTAAATACGGATCTTTTTGCATTTATTTTAAACTTGACTCTGGTGTATGATAGTAAATTAAATCGGGCTTCTGAACAGTGATTCCGTGAATTCAATAAAAAATAGAGATGGAAGCTAAAATCTCGTCTTTTCGAAGCTGTTTTTTAACATGTTATGTTGATTTTTCGTTATGCATTCTGGAAATTCTTCATGTTGTAAAATAAATGTATGGACAATTTAGTTGAACAATTGTGAACAAGAGAAAAAAAAACCTTGTAAATATACAATTATTGCGACTTGCGATTCCAGACATTTCTTTTAATCAATAGATGCATTTGCACTCTTCCACAGGGAAGTAGCTGGTAGCATACAGATATTGCATAGATCACAACTCTAATACAACAAAGATGTTTTACACCATTAAAAACTATCAACAGAGCATTATTTGTTGTCAATGAAGATTATTGCGCTGATATTGAGGGTAACTGTTGGGTTATTCCGATTTTATATAGAGCCCAAGGTCTAAAAATGAACAACCAATGAGAGTATAATGGGAATATTTCTTTAATTCTTAGCATTTTAATTTTTTAAACTTGGATAGGATTATTTGTAAAACAGAATGCTTACCAGTTTACTTCTATACACTCAGTATTTGTTATTAAATGTCACTGAGTTTTAAATAGCAAAAATCATTTAAACGAATTCAAAACACAATTATACAAGGTAAGATATAAGGGAAAATAATATAATTTCTATATCAATAGATTTTTCTGATCATAATCAATTTGTTTATTTGAAATCATGCTTTAACTTCAACTTTTAAGAAGCAATAAGCAGAGGGAAATATTACTAGATACTAACTCTTTTACACTTCAGGAAACCACAACTTTTTTTTTTTTTTTTTAATTTTGGGATGAAAATTTTGCCATAAAAATGTTATACTTTACTAAAACCAACGATTTTGATAACCTTAATCAATTGGAACTGAAATTAGATCCATAACATAACGTTTCATATTTGGAAAACAAAATCTAATTTAGGCTAGACATAAAAAGTTAGATCTCCAGATAGGACTATTTATGGGAGCTTAGTTGTGACACCTAAAAACTCATCGCAATGTAGCCATTCACTTTGACTTTCTCCATGGGAGAGGCTAAAAATCATTAGTGACACAATCATTTGATCCAATTTCAAATGGGGTTTATTGAGCCTCGATCAATGTACTCCATGGAAAATATTTTCTATTGTTTATTAATTCTTGCGCTGTATTCTGTCAGTTTGTATTTTTTAAGGTGTAAATTAGTACATGAATATTTTGTATTTAGGTAATATAAGAGATTTTTTGTAGTAAAAAACTTTTTTTTTTACTATAACATATTTACAACTCCAGAAATTAACTCATTTACGTCAACAAGAATTTAACGAAATTCCACAGTTAGCGCGTCCGAAAGCTAGAATGAATTTAAAATTCAAAACGAACGTTCCTTCTTTTTTCTTTGTTTTTGGATATCGCACCCCGGCAAGAAAAGTTACAAAACTCAAAATTGCAGAATTTGAGAAACATCAACTTAAAGGATACTATAAAACAAAAATTCAAATAGTATGAGCTTCTTTTAAATTTTAGGTAAGTAGTTATGGTGGTAACTTCTATTATATTCTATAGAATAGTAATATAACACGCTGGGGCACCTCATTCATAGTTTTCAATGACATAACATCAAAATTTTTATTTTTTGTTTTGAGTCACTTTTCTTGCCGGGGTACGATATATTCGTAGCTCTTTCTTCCTGATTGCAGGCAGCCAAAGTCAAAGCAAGAAAACCCAAACATGAATTTGAAACCATTTTGAAACCCAAAAACTAAAACATGTCACGTCCCTTCGAAAAACACTGACCGAGTGAGATTTCTATCAATCGAAACCATCAATCACTTTGACAATAAAATTGATCGTCTAGGGAGCCCTTAAGAGTTCCGTGATCGGAACAAAAGTATCGGGGGAGGGCGGTCCGAGGGCGATAATCGTATCCCAAACCAAGTAACGGCAGTGATCTGTACGTTTACGAATGGCGGAATCGGGGCTCTCCGGTACGCTGGAATTGTATGCCAATGAGAGAAGGCTGGTTGCTCTATCAAACTGGACTGCGGTATCTGTGAAGCACCGCTGGGTGCCCCGTAACTTCCCGAGTCGAGATGGTTCCAAGGGTTGAAGATTGGACCTCGGTCAAAATGATTTCTAAGAGCCGGGATAGAGGCATCTTGCTCCCGATACAGCCGATCTCATCCACCTCTCCCAGCTTAGCCAATCCTGGTGGCAGGGATCTTCGGGCGGCACATCACATGGTCTCTTCCATTCTTCGTTATTCTACTGGAGACTTTTCCTAGCCTTTTCAGTGGTTAATCCGTTGTGGATTTTAAATAACTCGGTGCGGAGGGGTCGGTTTCCATTCGGAACGAAAGTCTCATGTGGGAGCTATGCTTAAACTCAGCGTCGGTCCCATTCATGTACCCTGCTTAACCGGTGATGGTGGCGGAGGCTTTCGAGTGTGCGTACCGTAATGGAAGACATCGTAACTTAGATGACCAATTTTCCCCGGCTATTGGGACAAGCCAATCCGTTATGCCCAACAGCGTGGTGCGGAGGGAGTACTTGCCTCCAATTAAGAAGGGGTATAGAGAAGCAAGAAAGCTAAATTACCTAGCATTTATAGTTTTCCAGACAAATAAACAATTAAATATATCTCTACTACAGTACAAAGTCCCAAATCCTCTGAACCTCGGCCATTCATAATTTAGGATTATTTGCATTTTTTGTCAAAAAAACCTCCACCCCCTCAAACGTGGAAATTTCACGTTTGCAATAGTAAAATAGCAGATATATAAATAGGAATTTTTTTTTTTAAAGGAAAAAACTTTTTAATACAATGCAACACATTTTTACTTGCAAATCTTCTAATTTTTCTGTGTGGTATTTGCTGTGAACATGCCCGTTATTTTGCGTTTCATCAATCAGGTCCAGGTTTAACTCCTTGTTGTTTAAAAGAAAGTGTCTGTCTACATGCATGTATGTATGCAGTGTCCATTCGAAACTACAGGACTTACAGTAATGAAATCTGGCACACAGGTAGTTCTAATTTTATGCGAATTTTGTGTTAAGACCAAATTTTAAAATTTAATCTAGAACATTTTTAAATTAATTTATTGACATTATTCATAACTTGTTTTTCCTTTCATTTCCTGAGCACAAATGATTCCAGCAAAGCGAAATAAACAAGTAAAAAATTTTGACTGTGTTTATTTCTTTTTTTATTCTTTAGTCCAAGTTTCTATCTTAACGATCGTTAAAGATAGAGTGAAAATTTCAACGGATTTGTCTTTTTAATAATTTTAGTAAGGACAAGGAAAGAAATGTCATGGCCAATGCCGTGCTGACCTGCTAGTGTTTAATATTCAAGACATGAAAGAATTGCATATGGTTGGAAATAAACACAGGCACCTTAAAAGAATCACGTTATACCCCGCCTCTGATTTTTCAGTTACTACATTAAAATGGTCCACCATTGTCTGTTTCACTCAACTCTAAATTCTGCCAACCTTCAACATAACAGAAAACATGGGATGGTTTGTGTATGGGGACACAATCCCAATAGCTTAAGATGTGAATCTGTTTTCGTTTTATTAGAGGAAAGGTAAAATGTAAACCAATAAAGCATTGGTGGTTTTAAGTGAAGCATACTTTATTTTTCAAAGGCCAAGATGATACAAGCATAGTATATGCATCAATATTATTTTACATAGGTTAAATCTCTACCGACATTGCTCAGAGTAGTGGGCAATATAGAAATGTACTTGAAGTCGAACATGCATCGTGTAGCCTATAAGTATGGTGACCATATTCCAGACAGTGCAAATCTGGACTGTGATGATCCTGAATCCAAGGGATGTGGAAGGGGTTCAAGGGCCCTAATACCGAAAATTTTGAAAATTCTGGCCTTTATAAACCTTTTAAGCGTCTATAATCTATATCTAAACAATCCAATTTTTTAGGATTTTGATATCTGCCCCTCCTTCCCGCAGCTTGGTCAATGATTGGGACGGTTCAATGGCAATTGGCTGTTCATGTCCCCCACTTTTGTATATCACATATTATTAAGATCTAAATTTGCAAAGAATCTAAATTTCTCCAAATAAAAGTACTAACATTTCAAGATTTTTGTTTACATTGCAAAGTTTAAAAGACACACATTATAATAACTGGACAGAGTTGTCAATAAAGAAAAATAAACATAAAAATGATATCTAAACTACTGAACTCATCAAGTTACTGTCTTTTTAAAAAAAGTTGTCATTGTTTGTGGAAGATGATGGTTGTTTATTCCAGTAATACTTCTCTGATGAGGCCAAGTGCATTTAGCAGGGTCTTGTTCTTAATTTTTTCATACATATCCACACATGTTAGAGAACCGCTCATATGAATAACAAAATGGCCTTAACACACTCGATTGACTATGAGGACTTTTCAGGATTCCAAAAATTGTTTATCAACAAGAACACCCATTCAACTGAAGCATTAGTTCCCAGTAGTGAAAGGACAAACATCTTGAGATTAGGGACACTTATCTCATCTTTTTAAAATCCTGGAACACAGTTAACCATCCTTGCTGTCGAAATTTCCTGTTTTGTACTTTCTTTCGAGGACAATTATTTCATTATTCGGGACGCTGGGACACAGCCCTTGAAATGAGAACTGTCCTGATTTTTTCGGGACATTGTCACCATATCTATGTGATTTCTTTGGAATAAACATCAATGCTCAAATCACCAGAAAGCAAAAAAAAATATCAGTAGATGGAATCATATTGAATAAAATTTCCCTGATACAATCTTTAAAAGTTATTACATTCTTAGTCAATATCCATCGGATCAGGTGGCAACACATTTGAAGTACTTACATCAGCATCGACATGCTCTGCTTTCTCACTCTGTATACAAGTTGCATTATTCGGCTTAAGTCAATTTGGGCTTTTCTGATTCCTTTTGAATTTTTTTTTATTTTTTTTTTAAAGATATAGCTACTGTTACATTTTTGCTCATATTTTCTTAACAATATTTTTGACATTATAACATTTTTTTCCACTCAGTACACTTACCAGCTTATGACTTTACAAATTATATTTTATAAGTAATTATTGCTAAATAATATTGTAGATCCAGTTATTTTATATAAATTGACAACAAGTTCAAAGTCCTCCAAAGTTACCCTGCCTGAACGCTGCATGGTGATCATTTTCAGTGTTGACGCACAAATCCCAACCTTCTCACCTTACAGCTGCCCACTAATCACTAATTTAGATACAAACATAAACCCTCTATACAAACAAATTTAAATCATAAGATTATTGTTTAGTTTATGACATGCAAGCACGAGATTGATCTTTTCCCAAGGATTGGATTTTCTTGGTCGCGAGTTTTGTAGACCCCTTATACTGGACTAAATTTAAAGACGCATTTCATCGAAAGATGAACATGAACACTGGTTCCCAAAGCAAAGTTCTTGCCTCACAACTCTTAAATCTTACTTTTTGATATCTCTCACACTCCCTCAAGTCAAACATTTAGGAAAAGTGGAAAGAAACCACTACTGTCAAACAAATGCTATCAAATTAACATTACCCATGAAACTAAATGTTCATTACAAATTAGCACAAAATTGTTTTCAAACTGAAGAAAACAAACATTTCTATTGCATTGTGAGTGACTGAAGCCCATCAACTGCTCCCTAGGTACTTAGTAATAAATGAAATTGCATGGAAACTTTAAAAATACAACGAAATCTACCCCACTAAAAATTGTAATGCAACAAAACAATGTCGTAACCAGGCAGGGGTGCCCTGGGGGCCTGAGCATTGGAATATTATAGACACAAATTTCTAGATTATAATGGTGGACGAACATGCAGACATGTAAACAATACCCATGTTAAGCAGGTTTGAATCATTGAAAAATTCTATTCAATGATTTCAACTTTTGAATATGAAGTTACTATATTTTCAAAAGTAAATTTATTTGTTAACTTGTAGAGTTAAAAAATAAAAATGAGTCAAATACTGTGAAACATTGAGGTTTGGGTTTATCATGAGAATTTTTTTCTGGAACAGATAATTTAGCAATTTCTTTCAAAGTATTACGGTTTACTATATAAATTTAAATATTCAGAAAACCAATCCAAGCCCTTGGCACAAAAAGTAAATTGTAACAATATTATACAAAAATGTTTTAAATGTTAGCTTAAGGTTATTTTAAACTTGATGTAACCCCTTTTTAATTTTATGGACGAAAATTTTGTTCATACGAGATAGAAATAAATGATATTAAGACAAAAGCCCTACTGAAAGCAGCTTACAATAAGAATGGAAAACTAATCAAGAATTGATCAAATAAAACATGTTGGGTCCAACTACAAAACACATTTAGTGTGATTTTTGGAAATAATATCTGACTAAATACTACATTTTCAACAAAAAGTAAATGTTGTATACTCTGACACTGTCCGTATTTGATAGAGTTTCCAATTTTTGTTTCAGATACAATTTTTACGTGTCGATTCTTACATTTCACGACAAATAGGAAAGTAAATCAATCGAAATTATTTGATCAATGTGTCATGAGAAAAGTAGCATTTTACAAAGCTAGTATCCCGCAAAAGCATCCAGAAAGAAACTGGAGCATCTTTGCGATTTATTTCAAGTTTTAAATCATTATTAAAAAGACAGTAAGGTAATAAAATCATAGGTATGAATTTACCTTCATCATTTTCTTGAGCATCTCCGACTGCAGAGTATGTCAAACATAATAATAGCCACAATAATATCATTTCTATCCAACACGGTAATTTCTTTGAACAGAATGTCTAGACAGAAATCATGTCTGACGAAAAAGGCTTGACAAGCGTTAACCACGAATTTGGGTACACTTTTCTTTTCCGCTTAAAATCAACACTATTTTATTTACTTACACAATAATATAGAGCTATAGTATATATTTTATAGAGAGTATATTAGTAGTTACACACTCATACGAAAAATTCTAGTAAAAGTGTGCTTACACCGCCCCCTATGTCCGAAAGTGTTTTGTTCATGTCTTAGTCTCCTCTGTGGTCTTGGCCGACATGATGTAACTTACTGAAGGAAACCAAATGAGTCAGTATAATTCACACAAATTAATTATAACACATCTTTTAGAACAATACTGTCCAAATGAAAAATTCACTCTACCTATTACTCTCCAAATACTTTCTCGTAACCATGCTTGATGGATGCTAATGGACGGTATGAACTCATTGGGTTTGAGGTTAAGAAAGATCGTCTGGTCGTGGTTTTGTTTTGAGTATTGTGCTCGCTTCACGTTTAATATAGGAGCCATGGTATCACAATGGGAAGAGTCGCGAGACAAATGGAGGGTTGAGAGTTTGAAACTTGATCCAACCAAAGACCGTTATATATGTGGGGGGTTGGTGCCTGTTTAATCTGACGTGACCTCAAACGTCCTCGTTAACGTGAAAGTTTGGAGGGTGATCTTTCCCTTCGAAATTCTACTCGGACCGTCGCCAAGCATGGTCAGATGAGAGGCATCACTTTTTAGTTACCGTCGTACTAGAGCAACACAACGGGCTATTGACGACGGTCCGGGATCAGTCCCTTAAGGGAAAGATATGAGGACAACACCTCGTAATTTTGAACCACTGTCAGATGACGAAGCAACACCTGAGCTGGTACCCCACTCTCCAAACTTCCACGCCAACCCAACGTGAGGACTTTCGGCCACGACAGATTTAAGGTTCACCATACGCTTACAAACATCCATGCCCGGACCCGGATTTACTCTTCCAACCGGAGCCCTGAAAGTTGATTATGAATCTTGAACTGAAAACTACAAACTAATTTGGACACGTTGGTGTAGAAGTTTGGAGTGGGGTGCCAGCTCAGGTATTGCCTCATCTGATCGTGGTTCAAAATTATGTGTTGTCCTCGTATCTTTTCCTTAAGGGATTGATCCCGGACCGTCGTCAGTAGCTCACTGTGTTGCCCCAGTACGATGTTAATAAAAATATCTACCTACCACACAAATTTGGTAATTTTTGTGACGTCGTACTAGAGCAACACAGTGGGCTGTTGACGACGGTCCAGGATCAATCCCCTAAGGGAAATATTCGAGGACAATACCACGTAATTTTGAACCACGGTCAGATGACGACCAAACTAATTTGGTATGGTGAGATAATTTTAATTAACGTCGTACTAGAGCAACACAACCCAAACTAATTTGGAAACTATGCTATATGTATTAAAAAACAGTTTAGTCGTCAACATCCATTTCGTAATTTAGAAGCTATTTGGGTCATGCACAAAATACCGGGATACAAAATGTTTCTTTTAATTAAAGCATACATTTTACTTTTGCTGTTCATGCCGAGAAACAAGCGTCCAAATTACTAGATTTTTTTTTACCTTCAGCTCGGTGGTACCATGAGAATAAATGTTACCCTTAATCACGAAGTTTGATGATAAAATTACGTTTCACAAAATTTCTTTCAACAGTTGTGTTTAAAAGTTTTGAATACGTTTTTACTTTTATTTATATCCAAATCAGTTTTCTAATCGGAATTTTTTGACAATAATCAATGACCTGATACACATTAAATTTTAAGTTAGTTTCCCTCCATAGATGCATGTATTTGAAAAGCGAAATTTTGAATTTTATTTTCCTAAACCAATTATTCGAACGGATAATTATTTCAGTTTTTTTTAGTGTTAAAACTAGTTGTTTCATGAGCCGCTTGAAACAAAACAAAAATCGATGGAAATTAACCGAGATGGCTGTTTTATCAATTCATGTTGTAATGTATATAAGCGTTCTTAATGTAACTTCAGAACTGGTGAAATGGAAGTCACATGACGGATTATTTTCGGGTTTACACTTTTTTCAAGGAATTGTTTACGAACACAGCCACTGTAATGTGTCTAAAATAATTCAAGAATTATTCTCTTCCAACAATAAAACCAGTGCTTTTTCCATTTGTCACCATTTCTAACCAGCCCTGTATAGTATAATAACTAGTGCAAAATTAAATGGTGTGAAGTTTTGGTAAAATACTTTCTCCTGCTTGTTTTAATTGAATTTTAAATTCAAAATCGCTATGTATTTCAAAAATCAGAATGTATGAGTGTAATATGTATAGAATATATCAAGACATTGGCAGCAAGTTCATTAGCCTGTTTAAATGTTATTTTATTTCAGAATTAATTTAACTATTACCTCATTGATCCCTTCTGAGTTATAGTAATTTTTATAAATTGACAGCAGTTTAAAAAAATCTTAGAAAAGTCAAAATGAAGTTATGAAAATTCTATTCAAGATTTTGATAAATTTGTACATCATGTACATTATTTTTAATTTATTTGAAATTTAAAAAAATTTATAAAAATAATAAGACGACCACTAAACTGTAGGTAAAAGTTTAAAATCATGAAGACTTTGATCTGAGGCTTTTCTAAATGCATGTTTTCACCTTTGCTCCTTTGAATGGAAAAATGAAAATTTTGAGCGGACATTTACAAAAGATATAATGGTTAATTTTCAAACATAGGTTGTACAGGACTGACATATTTCTGCATATAATTACAGCAGTGGTAAATGAATGATTGAAGATCATCGTGTTCTTTTGAACCATATTCAACATTTGAGATTTCTTAAAAAGAAAATTTTAGATGTGTAGCAGTGAAAACAGAAGCTCAAAATCTAATTTTTTGAAACCTGTAAAATATTTGAATTGAGGTTTTGTACTCTTTCTAGATATAATTACATGTAATAAACAAAGATAGATATTTTAAGTAACATCTTATTGTAACAACAAAATGGGCTATTGTGTAATAAACTGTCAAACATAATGGAAACCACCTTAAATATATTTTAGAAGAATCTTATTATTGTAGTATAAACTAGATTTTGAATCGGACAGACATGTTTTAAAACATTAGCACTTTGATTCATACCAAAACCATGTCATGTATATTCATTAGTTATTGATAATACATGACAAAGCTATGATTATCTTAATATCTAGTGACTATTTCTGTTATTTTAATTGAAAATCAAAGTTTATTCGCAGTACAATTTGTAAAAAGCTGAGTAATCTACACAATTCAATCAATAATGAATAAAAAGAGTTGTTTCTTGAAGTTAGTTTATTAAATACTAAAATCATTAATTATGAACATTTAAGATCAAAATGAATTTAAACTGTACAAAGCCAATTTTAAAAATGAAACAAAACATTAAGAAAAGAAGTTTAAAATGAACTTTTCCACTTTAAGTCCAACCTATGATTCATGCAAGACATTTAATACAAATGGAATACTACACTACATGATATGATACATGAGAAAATGATTATTAAAAAAATTAACATTACAGACTATTAAAACACTGAAATGATACGAGTATTGTAAGTTCCGGAGATTAAAATTGCAAGAAATAGCTGCTTACATTTCTTGAGTTCAAGCACATGTTAACTAATTATCAATAAACTCTGAATAAAATAGAATAAATAAGAAAACACAAAAATATCAAGCTTTTCCAACGTATAAGTGATTAAAGTTCTCAACTTCAACAAACTATTAAAAATGTATGCTCCACACAATCCAGTCTAATTTCTCTTAAGTAATTCATAAAAATTTAAGAATTTGATACCAGTAATTAAACATATTTCTTAAATACATTTGATATGAAAATAAGAGTAAATGCATCAGACACATTTATTAGAAAATTTCTTTTGTGAAAAATGCAATACCTGATAACAAACAGTATTTTGAATACAAGACTACATATTTACAAGCTCAAATACATATGGTTATAATTCATAAGCAAGGTGATTTACTATGTCCACATCAGTATATATATTTTATTTCCCAAATTATAATTCATATTCAAAAATTTTGGTTAATGTTTTATAGTTAAATGTATACAAGTTACACAGGTGATCCAAAGATCAATAAACAATTATCTTTGGATCAGCTGCAACAGTGCAGTTCATATTTACCATTGCATTATAGAATGTGATTACAAGAATTAATATTTTTTTATAAAGTAACTATGCTTACAACTTTTAACAGACAAAATCAACTTCATAATTTAACAAAACTACTTGCATTTGAATAAAAAACGAATAAAAAATAGAAATTTTCGGGTACAATATCTTAAAGATTCTATTCAAATTGTGAGGCTCATTAATAAATTGTAGAATATAAGATATACAACACAACACACAAAACTGATATTAATCACATACTAATCATCACAGTAAATCATCTTTACAAACCTAAAACAATATTTAAATTTGTATAATTTGCATTTAGATAATATAACTTACAAATTTCATCTTGTTAGGAATTTTAACACATTTGATGCTTCTTATATAGGTAGGATTTTAGCAATCAACAGCAATAGGTATTGATACAATATTGCATGACACATTTGAAAAAGATTCAGCACATATTTCAGGCCAGACTCGCAGAAAAATAAAATTAGTAAGGTTAGATAAATTCAAGATGCAGTAAAATGTGCAATGAAAACTTCAACATTTTAAATAATTCCAAAGATGAATGTTGCGGTGTTATTAAAATTGAATAATAAATAAAAGCAAATTAAACACATTCACAAACTAAAAAACATTACGATAAACAATGTTTTGATGATAGGTTGTTTCTAGATTCAAAAAACAGGATGAATACTTAAGTAGCTTTTATAATGAGCTGTTAAACATGAATTATACAACTGGTAAATGAAAAAGTATATTTAAAAATTGAAATATTAATAAATTGTTGTATATTAAACAATTTAATAAATAACTATGCATGATGTGAGTTAGATATTGCATATGAATGTGCATTGCTTTTAAATAGCTGTGTTGATATATGATACTTTCAAGAACGCTCACATAAAAATTACCCATTAGTTTTTAAACCATAAAGCAGTCTCATAGAAGAAAAAAAATTTAATCTTTATCTTTTGTGCTTACATATGATTCTAAAAAGTATCTGCATACAAAGAATTGTGTTATTTAACGACCAAGTTGTAGCAAACTCATAAGTACTAAATAATTCATTTGAGATCGATTTCTAATGTTTCAAATATAAATTCTAAAGCATAAAGTTCAAGACAAATTTAAATGATTTTTGCCAAAATATGTTACATATGTACATTTATTAACAGTCGATAATAAACAAGACTGTTCAATATGTCTATCTTGAGCAAAATGAATCATGAAATTTAACAAGATAAATTTAAGTACAGTTCCATTTTAAAAGGTTTATCCAAGCATTCATATAAGCTCAGGCATGAATGAATAGATGAATTTGCACAATTGCCACACAAAAGAAATTAAAACATCTTTAATCAGCAAATGTACTATATATTTCAATAGAATTACAAAAATATTTCCAATATTTAAGAATAGAAAACTATGTGTTTTGTGGTGAGAATTACCTATTTTGATATTACTTTCCCATAAGCATATCAACTTAAATATTTAAATAGTGTATTGTAGTCAACTTCTGGGATGTTATTTGAGAGCATTTTATAGTTCATAAGCTATTTGTTTATAGGAAAATAGGATGTATATCACTGTTTAAATCAACAAATATCAAAAGGAGATAACAAGGCTTTCATTAACAAGAGAAGTACTGATAAATGCTAGCCTATAATTTTAAAGAAAACAAAGATCGAAAAAAAAATTATATATACATTTATATTATTGAAATGTAAAACATTTAAAAAATATGGAGATTTTAAGTAAAATAGAGATCAGTAAGTTCCAACAGATATAACAGTTTATTATTTGATGTTATGGAGGACGGAATTTCAGTTTTTTTTTGAGGAAAACTGCATTTAAAAAAATCTTTTTTCCAATACAAAATTCTTAAATATATCTTTTCAGCCCAATACCGGATATTTGAGCATATTTTTACACAAGTATTAACATGTGATTAAAATATAGAATAGTAGTCAAAAGTTTTTCAGTTATATTTTACTTTGTATAAAACACAAACAAATGCAAATGAGAGGCCTCATGGTTACACATAAAGACTATCAAGTACATCGAAGCTAGAAGGCATATATCCTACAGCTTTTGGCACTGTTTTAGCTTCGTATGTTCAATATCAAGGCTCTATATCACAAAATGTATCTTTTCCTTGATATTTCGATTCAAGATAGACACATTATAGTATAAGGCAATGACACTTGGAGTTCAGCACAAACTTGCATCTTATTACATGGTATAGCGATAGCTAAACAGGTATGTGTGACAGAACAATTTACATTAAGACGGACAGTTAGCTGCAGTTTCACAGGTTTCTCCGCGGCACCAGGGGTCCCTGGATTCGTTGACCTCAGCATCAAAGGACGGAGTTGATTCAATTTAAGGCAATAATAAAACATGTAAGTGCTGGAAAAGTTAGACAAAAATCAGCACCAATCTGCCATGTATGAGAAATCAGCAAACATAGACTGGTCATCCTTTGTAAGAGGTCGTGGCTCTTTTGGAGGAGTGAGAATCGGTCGCTCAGATGTGAATTCTTCATCGAAGTTACTAACATCTTCTGCACTTTTCTGAAATACAAAACAACCTCCATTGTAGTTTTAAAAAAATGATGTTAACATATTTAAATTTATCATTTAAAGCAAAAGGATGTGTACTAATACTAAATATAATTCATTAGCTGAGAGAATGAAAAATATGAGCAGATATTTTTTTTAATGCAATAGAGAGAGTGGTTAATACATAACTTTCATATTTAAATTCTGTTACTATATATTTATATTCATAATATTAATCAATTAAAAATAATAAGACATAAGAAGCTCACCACAACAGGAATAAATGGTGGCTTTATTTTTCTCATCAATAGGTCATCCCAAAATATATTCTGAAATTTGAAAGAAAAAGAGATTAAAGGTCAAGCACCAAATATTAGTAACCAATATCAATTGATATAATAAAACATATCATAAATAATGCTAATTATCTGGCTACAATATCAATCTTGCTACTTGTCATTTTAAGCAGAAACAATCGAATTTTCTTTGTCCCAGGAAAAAGGGACTATTTTAAGAAAATAAATCAACAAGACCATCAAAATGTGGGTTTGACTTGTTGCTTTATAGTCAATTTTTATACCACAAAAACTAAGTGTGTAAGTGTGAATCAGGTTTCATAATTCTTCTAATAACATGTACCCGTAAGACAGTTTGACATATTTACCCGGAAAAATGCTTGTTTCTTTACATCCTCTGCATCCCTTTCACTTGCGCCGAGACGGCGTTCAGGATTCTTCCTCAACAGCTGAAATAAAAAAGAAACTATGAGCTTCGAGGAGTAGTCACAATTGTTAATAAAGCAAATATTGAAACCCAGAACTCACACGACGCATAATGGCAATAGATTCAAGAGATAAAAATGTTGGATATCGAACTTCATCATTTACAATGCTGTCAAATACTTCCTCTTCATCATCACCAGGAAAAGGGGACTGAAAATTATAAACAAATTAGTTTAATAACAAATACAATTGCTTTACTAAAGATAACTGATAATGTGAAACACAACTCTTAATTAAATGCAAAACTTCAAAGTGAGAAAAAGCATTAGACAGGTCTGTGTTTCAGCAACGTCAATATTTTTATTAGTATCTCAAAATTTAAAAAGTTACCGTCGCCACAGGATTGAAAACTTGTTTCTTTCTCACGATTCTTAGACAGTTTCCCGAGAAAATACAGATCAGAAAATAACGAAATTAACATAATTTGTTCGAAATTGTACAGGGAACAAGATGGATAAGATTTTTTCGATGCAGCTATTAATTTGGGGTGCATTAAATGTCAAAGTCGAAAAAGCGAAATTTCAAATGCGAGTGAGCAAAACACGTACAAATTTTCAGTCTTTAGCTGTGAGTTTTTATTCTTAGAGTACCTCTAAATGTGAATTTTTGCATCTCAGCAAGTTTTTTTTTAGAAATTTCAATTTGGTTCCCGATACAATTTTTTTGAAATTCGGCAAAAATCGGGACATTTTTGTTATTTGTTTGTTAAAACTGTCATATTTATATCTTATTACTATTAGTTTTTAAACTTGAAAACATCACATAGAACTTTTATATCATTAAGTAAGTTCAGTCAAATACTGTAAACATTTTGCGAAATTGTTGATTAAAATTTAGTAAGTAAATTATTATTTTTCATCAATGATTTGGTGCTAAAACAAACTGCTACTTAGTAATGGGAAACATATTTGATGCTAATAAGTTAATATTGTTAACATCCCTGAAGCAGTAGCAATGTTCTCAAAGGAATGTCACATTACAGGTATAATTTCAAAGTTACAAGAAAAATTAAATACAACACACCTCACCAACAAGCATCTCATAAATGAGAACTCCTAAGCCCCACCAATCAACTGCTCTTGTGTATGATGTTTCCGTTAGCACCTCAGGGGCTAAAAACTCTGGAGTTCCACAAAAAGTCCCGGTTCGATCACCGTAACCCATACCTTCTTTACATAGACCAAAATCTGCTATCTTTACATACCCTTCTGAATCCAACAATAGGTTATCCAATTTAAGATCCCTGAAAATAAAGGTCATTTTTAAATTTATATTCTACACACCTTATAATATTTGAATCTATTTTTTAGAAATAATTTTTTTACCTGTATATAATTTTATTTTCGTGTAAATACTGAAGACCTAATACAACACAAGCTGCATAAAAGACAGCCCTTGGTTCTGGAAAAATATCTGTGTGTATGTGCATCATTAAATCACCACCACAAGCATATTCCATGACGAAGCACACATGTGTCTGAAAGAAAAGGTTTGAGTTCATAGGAAGAAGTCTTGCATTTTATTTCTACATTTTATACAAAAATTCATTTTTACAATAAGCATAAGTACAATAAGAACATATCGGTGCTCAGATGGAAAAATGTTATAAGTCACTTTTTTTAATTTTTCGTGACAGCAATTTTAAGATTCAACATGTATTTCTGTGGGTTTTGATTTATTACAATTTTCCCATCTTTGTTTTCTCATAAACTGAAAGAAAAAGACAAACAACATTTTGCCACCTTCTAAACATTAACAAAAAAAAAAAAAGACTCCAGGATAGGAATTAGTCAAAATTACCAGAATGCTTGCTTATCTTATTGAGACAACAATTAAGAAAAATTAATATAAATTTAAATGGAAAGAAAAAACTCATTCAGTCACAACTATTAATAATTTCAGTGATTTGTCTTCTGTTTATATGTAGAAAGTATTTAGGCTGTTTAACATAAGAGTTCTATGCAAAAACGTTTTCATAAAAGACTTTAAATTATTCAAAATAATACACATAAAATTGAAATTGTTTTACTGAAGGTATACATGTTGGTTTTAGAGAAATTCTCCTTAATAAAACAGAAAAGGATAATTCTGTTATTTCAGAAATATAATCACCAAGGCTAGGATTTTCAAAATTTTCTATATTTTTAGGCAATGCTGGAACATATTCAAATGTACAAAAATGTGCTAAACAAAAATAAGTTAATATGAGTATCTATTAAAACACATTTTTGCATTTTAATGCACACACACACACACACTTCTCAGATTTTAGACATTTTTTATATCTGAGTCATTATTATACACACTTCAAGGGTATTTTTTGATGAACCTGAATTCTGGACAGAAAATATAGTGCCGTTGAAAACTAAAAATATTCAATTAAATTTTGATTAGTAAAATTCAAACTTTCAATTTAACACAGGAGCTGTGTGGTTAATAGGATAAAGAATGTTATTAAAAAAAAAAGCAATAATCAAGATTTATTTTTTATGCTTCTCTCTTTATACAATAGTTTTGGAAAAATATAACTTGTATGCTTTAAAATTATAATCCTTTTTTTTTAGTTTTTTTTTTGGGTCATAAATGCAATTTTATAGTACAGATTCAATCAATTTTTACATCATGAAAATTTAATCACTGTCAAAAGCATACATGTATTTAAAGAAGAAAACTTTTCTAAGCAAAGAAAGTTAACCTAATAATGACATTTACAATTTGAATATTGTTTCAAACTACCTTAAACTATACTAGCCAAGGTAAAGGTGTCCAAAATATATATATAATTACTTAAAATACATGGGTAGCTAAATTTTCAGATGAAAAATACTAATAATTCAACTCATTTATGGCCAAAATGTTTGAAATCATAAAAGTTTCACAAGAAAATGATTAGATATGCTGAGAAAAGTAATAAATGTTACAACTTACTTGTGTTTGAAAACAAGCAAAAAGATTCACTAAAAAGGGGTGACGAATGGAGTTTGCTATTTTAAAGATTCGTCTTTCAGCCATTAAACTTTCAATTTCATCTCTAGCAATGATGTCCCCCTTTTTCAATGCTTTAATTGCAAAATATTCCCCAGTGTTCTTGAATTTGCTCAGGATAACCTTAAAAGTAATATTTCATAAATTACAACTCTGTTTAGAAAAACTTTTGAAATTTGTTTATTCAACTTTGCTGGAATATAAAATTTTAAATTAAACATATTAAAATACATTGAATGAATACAATGGTTTGAATGAATGAAGTTTAACATACCTTTCCAAAATGCCCTCTTCCAAGAAGACTTATAAATTGAAAATTATCGAGAGAGAGTCCAGCCTTGACACTGATGAAAAAAATTCATAATTTAATATATATAGCACATACAATTATTTTGTTTGAAACAGAAGCAATTAAGCAAATATCACCCACCATATTTAAACTATGCTACTTTAATATAAGAGTATGAGAAATTTGTATTTTGTCAGCTCAATTATTTAGTTTGTTATGTGTTGTTTAAGAAAATAATTTAATTTAACAGAATTGATGTAAAAACTACCATAGAAGTGATACATTTTGTAAATAGAACAAAAATCTATCACGAGAATGCAAATAAAGCAAAATTGACAGATTAAATCACATGTTAAGTAGAGAAGATTTTAAAAAATGACTCACTAGTCAAACTTTCAGATAATCAGAAGGCAATAGAAAATTTCATTACCATGGTGCATATATAATTTGATTTAAAGCATTTAAAAAAAAAACTAGTTCATTTGAAAACATACAAATACGTTTAGTCTTTTCATGGTATTTCCATGGTATAAACATGGTATTCCAAAAAAGAATACCTGATAAGGCAGCCGTGTAAATATTTCTATATATGGAGTCAGACAGAATAAAGTGTATTTTGTAGAGAACGATTGACGATGGAAATGGATTGCACATGGCATAACAAAAGCAAAATGAAATTTAGGTACAATGTGCCATTGAGTATTTGTCACCTGGATACAAACAGAAAAAAATTATATAACAGAAAAATTACTTTCGTTTTTGGTCAGCGGCCAAATACGATGCAAGTCCGAAATTTCTAGTTTTCAAACGACTTTTCCTGATTTATGAGATTTCCCGACTATTTCTGGTTTTCCTGGTTGTCTAGCACTCTGGTTTAAGCTTTTCCAATCTTTTCCTACAGTGTTTTTTCAATCGATCAGGTTTTTTTTTCGGAACTGATAATCGATTGCTTTAAAGTTTCAGAGCAAAATCACCCCCACCAAAAATCTTCAAAATTTTTCTTTATTCCACTTTACTGGAATAGTTTTTACAAAGAATTAGGAGCATGAAAAAGCTAGATTTAAAAAAAAACATAAGGTTGTCACTCAGCTAGTATTAATTACAATAAATTATCTTTATATTGTTTTTGATTCATCTACAAACTTAAAATACACTTCCCCATAGTTATAACAAATTTTTAAAACATTGTACTCGCGGGTAACTGAATTAAAACAAAATTAATTAACACTTGTTGATTGTATTCTAGTTCGTCTAGAAGGGCAACTATTATGTGCGTTGCAAGAGCCGTTCGTATAGTCGAAAACAGACCGATTTTCATGAGTCGATCTACGATTTGTATTTCGCGTATTAGGGATGGGACGAAAATGAGTGATTTGTTCAATTGAATCGAAACTTTAAAGTGAATAAATCGCTGATATAACTCCCTTCAAAATAAATCAAATCATCGATTCTCTACTTTTCCATATGGGCGGTTGTTTCTAGTTTCCATTGTATGGCTACTACATTTTCAGGTTTAGCGATTATCTTTTCGTTGAAAAGTGGTTGAACAGGTTCTGAGGCACATACAATGGATACCAAAGCATATGATTGAGCAAAAGAGTGTCTCTCCTATTGCAAGTAGGAGCCAACTGATTCGGTTCGTGAATGACCAACCAACTCTTTTGGGGATTTGAATCAGTTGTCGATTCAAATCTTTGAGAAACTGTCCTTGACTAAAATTAATTTTTAAATTTGAATTGAGAAATTTGAGAATTTGAGAGTGAATTTTTTAAAGTATCAAACCAACGCCTGTTTGTTTTGAATGCTACTCAGGAAGTATTGATATCCAAGGATATAAGTATTACACCATGCAAGCGGCATTCAACAACTAAAATTATGAAGTTGCTTTTGCGATCAGCTACAAATACACCTTTGAAAAACTATTGTAGGTCCAAAAACGACAAGATGATCAAATTAACAAATAAAAGAAAACTCGAAACATTAACACAGGATAAAAGGTAAGATTGTGTTTAATCCAGGGTTGTATGTTTTCAGTTTTTTCTCCAGCTTTCCATTTAAGGTTGTTTAATGTAATTCACCCGAGTCTCTTCCTGGTTTTTTAATTGCTTAGTCAACTTCTTCACTAAGACCTTCGGGCACATTCATTCCTATTATTTATGCATCTTCGGTTAGTTCGTCATTTCCCTTATATAATGTACCATAAAAATGTTTTAATAAAAGTTAGAATTTTGTTAGATGCCATGTCTACAATAGCATTCATATTTAAACTTAGACATCAGTAAAAAAATGAAAGCATCTTAATTTTTCTTTCCATTGTGTACATATTTATATACACTTTTGTATTTTATTAACAAATAATTTGCTATTATATCCATTCAACAACTGTAATAGGCTTCAAGAGTCTAATTATAGAATTGCCTCGAATGTAAAGCATAAAAAATTTGTTGTATGCTTTGTATGTACATTTTGTGTATGTAAATTTGTGCTTTTTCTATGTACCCAAATACTGAGTTTGTCCATTAATAAAAGTAATTTTCCATGGAAATGGATATTTCTTGGAGTATTTTTCTTAGTTTTAATAACCTTTAACAAGTGCTGTTTTTGTTTAGAACCCTTCAATAGTATACCCCCGATACACACTACTTTTTTAGCAAACAATCTCATTTTCCAAGGTTTTCTGAATTTGCGATCGGAGGACTTTTGCCCTTATGCTGGTGACGTCATAAACTAGACAGATGGCTTTATTATCTAGGAGATAGTGACAAGGCACATGAAATCAGCCCCAGAACATCATTGAGCATCACACATTCATAGGTGGAAGCATCATGCTGTGGGCCGAGATTTCGTTGGGATATTGCACCAACCTGTACATCTATAGATGGGGTTCTGTGACGGCTGTCCGGTATCAGGATGAAGTCCTAGAACCCACTGTGAGATTGTATGCTGCAGCAGTTGGTCCTTCTTTCATTTTAATGAATGATAATGCGTGTCCCCATAGAGCTGGCATCATTAACGGCTACCTGGAGAGTGAAGGGATTGCGGGTTTGGTTTGACCAGCGTACTCGCCCGACCTTAATCCCATTGAAAATCTTTAGGATGCCCTTGGCCATGCTGTGTCTGTACGTTTCTCACCCTCAGCTACTCTCAGAGTTGCAAATTCCTTTACAGGAGGAATGGCGATTACATGACTGGGGTGGTTGATCACCTCATGGAAAGCATGGTCACATGCTGTAAACTTTATATGAGGATGAGGAGTGGCCACATACCCTATTAATATCGGTTTTGTTTATTTGTTTTGAATTTAAACATCATTTTGTCAATGACACCAATATGACTTCATCTTATAATTTAGAAAATTCAATTTTGTTTTCATCTTTGTATTTAATTCTTTGTTTTGTTTCATGAATAAACCTATTTGCCACTTTCATGCTGCATTTCGTGTCAATAAAAGCTGTATTGGTCGTTTTTTCTGTATTTTACCTTTCGTGCTTAACTTTTGGCAGTGAGTGTAGTGATGCACATAGTATCAAATACTTCATATTTTCATTCTTTAGTAATCTGATTAAACACTCAGAGACAAGAACAAAAGCATAAATTTGGGTTCATCTTTTTTTAATTTTTTTTCCCGTTTCCTGATAACTCTTCATTTGATCTAATAGAAATAGAAATAAATCTTTTAAAAATACCTTTCAGCTTCTAGTAAAGGAGGAGGTAATCGAGTAATGACATGTACTTGTTCCTCTTCAGGCATTTCTACTAAAGGCTCTGGAGTTGGAGAGTGACGGATACGATTGTTAAGGATTAAATCAGTTTCAGAAAGGCACTCCTTGATATGTGAATTATGACTGTACCGATCAGAGCCCAGGAAGTCATTATCGGGGCCCAGGAAATCAAACTCACCAAGAGCAGTCTGAAAGACAGAATAAAGAGATATACTTTAAATATATATACTCAAAGAAACAGAATTTTTTATAAAGATCCAGGTAAAGATATAATCTAATTATAAATACAGTCGAGCCCACATATAGCGAAGTCGTACGAAACACTGAAAAGTATTCGTTATATCCGTTATTCGCTATCTCAGATGTAATAAAAAATTGATTTACTCATGTTCTAAAGCAAAAGAATTTTCACATGAATGCTAAAAACTTTGTTTCATAGGTGGGAAAAAGTCTGTAAATTTCTTTTGAACAGTACAATTTACAATGCAGTTGCAGAATTCTTTTTCCAGTGCACTAAAATTATCACAGCAGTCAATGTTATGCGATTCGAAGAACGCACGAAAATTTTGAAGACTGTCCACGGCAGATTTTGAAGTCTTTAATTATCTATTTACTTCAATTTCTAATGTCTTCCTCTTTGGAATCATCAAAAGTATTTTGAAACTCTGTTGCAATGATGTCATCATCTGTTTATTGTGCTTCGATTTCTACGTTGCAATCACTAGCAACAAAATCGGCAAAAGTGCAACATCACCATCCCAAATTCTTTTTTCCTGTAAATTGTTTCATAGGGAACTTTCTTAGGATCAGGCTTAGAAATGAAATCTGAGTCCCCAAGTCCCCCTAAACATCCTTCATGTTTCCAGCAGTTTTGGATGATTTTCGATTAAAACAAACGCCAGGCATCTAAAAATTGACAAGCAATTTTAATGTCTGCAACAAAATGCAGATCAGTTTCTAGAAAAAAAAGGGGTTTTTGGTTCCTTGCCAGAACTTAAAACTTCGCAGTATGTGATATTCACGCTCCAATACTTCGCTATATGCGATCTTTTTAACATTATTTAATATTGCAGTTCCAAAGGGACAGAAAAAGACATAATAACCGATATTTTGCTGTATCCGAGCTCGCAGTAAGTGGGCTCGACTGTATCTATATATATAATTCTCTTACGTGGCACGCAAAAAAGACGTTATTTGTAATCGCGTTTTGGCAACACTGTACGATTGTTTGTTTATCGCGAAGTCTCGCGCATCGATTGAATTTATAGCGTTACCGGATGAAATTTTATTGAAAAAAAAGGAAATTTTAATGAGCTGTTGCAGTTAGTTTATAATAGAAATCAAAGAAAGCGGAAGATCTTTTCAGGGCCATTTAAAAAACGGTCCTTTTCAGGGCCAACAATTGCACTACAACTTTCGGCAACGAACTCAATGAAAAAGTGTGGGTCGTTTGAGTGCTGGGAAAATGTACACACAAACAACATGCTGTGTATTCAATTTCCAAAGCAACGCTCACATTTCGAGTCAAAATTTGCACAAAGTTTTCATTTGAATTCTGATTTGAGAGATACTGTATATATTTTTTCTGTAATACAGCAAATTTAGGTTTGACAAACATTTTTTTGGTAACATATTTTGTAAACAATCCCTTCTGCTAGGACACATGTCTTCATTGAGGCGAGCGAAGCGAGCATAGGTTCGCACAGCAAACCAATGAGGATTGCGAAGCAATCCTCCGGGGATTGGCGAGTTTTAGCGAGCAGGGGGCAGGCCCCCTAGTAAACATTATACTTTCAAAACATCAATAAAAATGATTAAGTTTGTATCAGAAACTTTGAGGTTTTTTGAAAAAAATACAAAATGCAAGTTATTTTAGTGAAAATTTTTATTTTTTTTTATTACAGGTGATCCATGGTTCCCACACCTTTGTCCAAAATAAATTCAAGGACTTTAAAGGCATTTCAAAACCAAAAAATATTTTTCAAAGACATGCAATTTATTCCCTACAAAAATACAAAACACATTTTTCTGTCCACTATTAATTTAAAAAAAAGACTAAATTTTCGTTGACTTGTGGCGAATTTTCAAAACAATTCAATAAAATTTTGGGAAAAAAAAAATAATAGTTTGAGACGATTTTGCTACTCATCTAAATAGAAATTTTTTTTAATCAGAATGTTTTATCTCTTCTATAATAAAACAGAAACTAGTAAATACATGAAAGATTTTGTCTTCACAAAATTGTTTTTAAAATCTCATTTTAATGTTTCAATTATTATAAATTTAATAATTAATAAAACCAGCTAAAACAAAACAAATTACTGTTTCTGTATTTGTAGAGAATTACAAAAATTGCAATCATTCCTGACATTTATAAGCTATTTTTCAATTTAATACTTACTTTAATATCTAATTCCAACAAAGCTGATCCTTGCTCAGAGTTAGAGAGTCTACGATCTCCTGGTTTGTCAGTTTGATCTTCAGTGAGAGCAGAATCAAAATCTAACTTTGTCACAACACTGTCAAGTGGGCGAGATTTATTGGAAGCTATAAAATATATAAAAATAAACAAAAAATAGTCAATAAAAATAAGAATTAAAATTGTAACTAAAATTATTGATCTTAAAATGTGGGAAACAGTTTTGTTTCGTACGAAAGAAAAATTTTGCATTAATTGTTGAATCTTCAAGTAATGGAACTAATTCCTGATTTTCAGTTAAATAAAAGCTTTTTATCATTGCTTTTTACAAATATAATCACCCTTTTCAGACAGAATTATGCAAGATGACAAATTAATTCTTTAAAAAGTAAACATGTAAAGGGGGTAATCACATATCACTTAATGATGTTTATTGACAACATTAATGGCATTTATTATAACAAAATATTGCAAATGTGCTCAAAAGAACTTAAAAGTAGAAAGTACACTTACCTGGTGTCATTAAACAAGTAGGAGGACTTAAAGTTGCAGATTGCTCTGCACAAGCTTGAGGCATAGCTCTTTTCATCAATCGCCCCCATGTTGCCACATTGATATTCATTTGACCAGGCCGTAAGAAGTTTTTGCCTAAATTATGTAAAGAAGCAGATAACTTAAATTAAAAATGTTTCTTATACCACTTATGAATTATACATTTTGTATTTATATTAAATATTAACAAAATTTACTTCAAAAAGCAAACAATAGATTTATACAGTATCAGAATTCAAAAGACATAAAATTTTAATTATCTGAATATTAAAACTTTTTATTACAATAAGGTAAAAAACAACCTAAGCTCAATAAGTATTGTTTCACCATTAGAGTTCTTTTAATTAAGATAAACCTTTAAATGCGACAAATTTACCTTTGTGCCTAAAAAGTTTTCTTTGACGCTGTAGTCTAGGTCTTCTTGAGATCATTGGATTTAAGAACTTAACCTATAAAATGAACAGTCAATAAATTATTTTTATTACATTTTAATGGTTAAACTACAATACCATTGCTTGGCATTAACTTACTTCAGCAAATAAAAGACCCTGTGGTTCCATATGCAGAGCTATCCCATGACGGTTATCATCAATAAATTCTTCCAATCGAAGAAACTTTATAGCACACATTGAACGCCAATCTCGCCAATATACTTGGATTTCCAACTCTCTAGACTACAAAATACAATCAAAATTGCAATATTTGTACACAGTAACAGCCTAATGGAACAAACTTACGAAATGTTATTGCTGGAAAAATATAATGGCAGTAAATAAGTATTTCACAATTTTATCCCTACTCTTAACCAAAGAAACACATGATAATATCTGAATAAACTATTCTTAAAACTAACTTAACACTAGAGAAATTAAATACAAATGGAAATGAAAGCAACTAAACACCAGAGCTACTGCTAAAGTATTGACATAATAATGTTAAGTTTCTCAATAGATTTTCATAAAAAGATTATACTTGTATGTAAGGTATAGGCCGGATATGACTGAAAGTTGCAAGCTACATAAGTGCAGCTAAAATGAAGCTTAGGTTGAAAGATTGCAGAAACATTCCCTCTCAATCAAATTCCAAAGAATATTGATGCCCTAATTTTATTTAATCAATTATTCTTTAATTGCTCAATTGTAGACACAATTACATTTTATTTATGTATAAGACATGTTAAAAAAGTATTGAACTTTAATTTTCCCCATGAAAAAAATGAAGTTTGTGAGGACTCCTTCGGTGCAAAGATAAAGGGGACATTAATGCGCATGTGCAAATCATCTCCTGTTCGGCGAAAGCGTAATTTGCTTGCAATCATCAGCCGTTAAGTGAGTAAGTGTAACGAGCGTATGTCAGATTGTGAACTCTAAGAAATGACGGAACGACTTAAGCAGCGATATTGCATTAAATTTTGCCAAAAGCTTGCCGATACTAAAGTGGAAACGATTCGCAGGATTCAACAGTCTTTCAGGGCATGAGTATTTCTTGCATAAAGGAGTAATACAACCGCTTCAAAGGTTGACTCCACATCAGTGGATAGCGAACAGCATTCTGGTAGACCATCAACAAGTCAGAATGACAATGTCATCAACCTAGTGCAGATTTTGGTCATGTAGGATCTTGCGGACAATGTGGGGGCCAGCATCAGTACATAAAATTGTACATGACAGATGATTTGTGTATGAAAAGAGTATCCGCGAAATTTGCGCCAAATCTGTTAACGGTGGAGCAGAAGCAACTCTGCTTGGAAATCGCACAGAACATGGTGGACAACGTTAACAAAGACCCCGATTTTCTGAACAGTGTGATCACTGGTGATGAGTCGTGGGTGTATGGGTACGACCCAAAAACAAAAATGCAATCCTCACAATGGAAACAGCCATCATCCTAGAGACCCAAAAAAGCTTGACAGGTTTGCAGCAACGTTAAGGTCATGCAGACCATTTTTTTTCGACTCTTGTGGAGTAGTACATCACGAGTACGCACCACAAGGTACAATAACTGAGTATTACCAGGAGGTCCTTTGAGGGCTACGTAAGGTTGTGAGATGGAAACGACCGGACATGTGGGCAGCGTCAACTTGGCAGCTCCATCGAGACAATGCACCCGCTCATTCATTGCGTCTTGTTTTGACTTATTTTGGCTAAACATAGCATTCCTGTGGTTTGTCAGGCTCCCTACTCTCCCGACATGTCTCCGTGTGATTTCTGGCTATTCCCTAAGCTGAAAATGTCGCTGAAAGGGACCAGATATCAATCAAGGGAAGAGATTATGCAAAACATGACAGCTGGGCTGGACAGCATTCCGAAAGATCCATTCCAGAAATATTACAAACAATGGCAGAACTGCTGGGATAAGTGTGTGCATCACCAAGGAGATTACTTCGAAGGCAATTAAGAGTAAAAATATTTTTTATGAATAAATTTTTTTTTTCTGCCTAAAGGTTCGATATTTTTTTAACATTTGCCTTTATTTAGTAGCATAATATTTGCAAAAAGGGATATCAAAATTAAATTTGCTCAATAAACTACATAAACAGAAAGGCTTAGTTCAACATCTCCATAGATTTACAGTCGCAGAAAAAAAACGAACTACCTTCCTTATTTTGAGCACTATTCCTAGTAGAGCAAATTCAAAGGAATGATTCCATAAGGAATAAAATCCTCTACAAATTCAAATCCAAAAACCATTGTATAAAGAAATGTCTTATCAAATTTTGCAAACATAATTTCTAGTGGAAACACCGTTTCGATGCACTAATCACATTCTGCATAGTTCAATTAGTCTAAATATGAAATTGTATGACTTAACTACCTATTATATATCCCAAAATATTCAATCCTGAAATTAGTGCAAATTTCATTAATCATCTCGAAATAGAAAGTCGCTATTTGTAGATCGAAATTAATTATAGTTAAAGCTATAGCTACCTGAATTCCAAATTTGAACATTACTTCCAACGTATTTTCCAGCAATCCAAGAATTAATATGCTTATTACAGAAGTGCAAACGATTTAGGCATTGCATTATTATATTTACTACGCAAGTGCAAACGATCTTATAATTACTATTTGAGGTTTGTCAAATGTCTTAAGCTTTTGGTTGCCCCCTAAAATTGCAATGAGAAAAATTTAATGTAGCGCAAAAATTAATTATCGGAAAGAGCTGAAATTTTGCATGGCCATACTAGAAGTACTTCTGAATCGATTTCCATAAAAATATAAAGTTCCAATACATAATTTTTTCAAACATAATACTACTTTTTTCAAACGTAATAATAAATAAAATGCTATGTGTATTTTGTTTGGGTTGTTTAACAGTAACATGGTACAAAATATCAACTCTATAGAAATATTATTTAGGAAGATATCCATAAAAGTCTAAGAAATTTATTTAACATTAGGAGCTAAAAATCTTTATGTCCTCATAACTTCGAGATGGCAAGTCCTAATGACATGAAATTTGGTATCTGAAGTTAAATTGTTATATAGATTCGAAATTGTGTGTCAAAATAAGGCGTTCCTATTGAAAATTATGAAGTTGGTGCTTTTAATTGAAAATGAAAAGACGGCCCTTTATTCAAATTTCATGAATTTGAATTTATAGAAGACATTAGTTTCTGTCAAACGTCATCTTTGCATTTGCTCTACTGTTAAAATTGCTTGAATGAAGAGGGGTTCTTTTTTTTACCATTACTGTACATCTGGTCAGCCTCTCTGTACCATGTAACAAAATCTCTAGCATCCTAACAGAAATGTCAGAATGGTTTTAGCCAATAAATTTAAATGACTGTCTTTTGGTTGAAAATGAACATAATCCCTTGTAGGATAATTGGTGTTCAAAAATCGTTACAAAAATCTACTAAATATTCTTGTTGTGGGTATAAAAATACCATTTACAGCTTAAACAAAATATTCCATTCATAGAACAAAAGACTTGTTTGAAATTCTACAAACTATAACAAACATGCATGGATTTTATCATAAGTTCAAAGTACAACAGACAGAAGACAAACATTCTGTCTTGCACCTTTGTGACCAGTCCACATAGATCATGTGAAAGGCAAACTGCATTTATCAGGTGAACTAAGACTATAATAGCATTAATGAAAGAGGGGTAGGGGCATAGTAAAGACCACTAATTAATCAGCCACAGTAATCATTGAAAAGCAAGGCAGTCCAGCATTAGCTGTGTAATTCAGTGACAAGGAGGTCACCGTTGTGCTGATAGTGTGAGGAAAAGTGCATTTAAATAAAATCTGTTGTCTGCTAAGATTTGCATGAACATCATGCTTTCTCAACTTGGTCAATAACTTACAACTTTTTCAACAGGAAATGTCGGGGTTTTGGGTTTTAATGGACGTTATGCTATTGCCTTTAACATCTTAATCAAGAACCAAGTGTAAAAATTTTGGTTGACTCCTCTGTATCCAATGATAATAAATGGTCTCTGCCATATCAGTTTTTATCTTCTTTTAGCATACTCAGTTTTTTAAATTTTGTGATTCATACTTGAAAGAAACTTAATTCTAAGTATTTAAAAATCAGCTGCAAAGAAATCCCAAAATTTTTATTGCTTAAGAATAGGGTAGATGTTCCAAATATGACCAACCCTAACTATTTCTCTGTACCTCAGTCTCCTGGGTTGAGAAATCAAGCTGGAAACTAAATAAATATCACTAGGAATTATTCTCCTTTGGTTTCCAGAGATAATATACCTTCTTTACTTATGTCAGCTTAAGTTAACTAGCAAAACTTCAAAAAGTTTTCCAAGAGAATTTTCATGAGTAGGTTCCTAATATTGCCTACTCCTGTTCCTATTACCACCCACCAGGCGAAATTAGGAGCTACTATTAAAAACGAGTTACTAGTAGAGCATACATACCTTTAGTATTTAATGTACTTTCAAGTCAGATTAACAAAATTAGAATTTGAAAACACTTAACCTGGATATTCCCTGAATTGATCGGAGACAAAAAATACATTGATCACAGCCTCTAATACTTTAGATGCAATATTGTTGTTGATATAACTGATAGGAAACTTGGCGGTGACACTACGTGTGGCAAAACCATCGACCATTATGGTAACTAAATAAACTCATGTCGCACATAGTAGCTTGCAAAAACGAGTTGGCAATATTAAGCACAGGGGCGATATTTGGAACACCTACCCTTCGAAGTCATGGGATCGAAAAACAAGTGGCACATAAGCCCATTTGGTGAGATGATCAAAAGATGGCCAATAAAACCACACAAATTTTGACAGATTTTTCTTATTTAGTAGTCTTTAAAACCATACAACTAAGTCTAAGAAATTTTAATAAGCTAGTTCTGAATTGTAAATTACTGAATAAGTACCCTGTCAAGTTCAATGCTAAAGCGCTGGTCCCAAGCTTGTTGGCTGCACTGTTTCCATGTTGTTTGAGCAACTTGGATATTATCAAGTTTGAGAACAGCCATTATGTCAT
The DNA here is from genome assembly GCA_947359465.1 of Metellina segmentata. Classification (NCBI taxonomy): domain Eukaryota; kingdom Metazoa; phylum Arthropoda; class Arachnida; order Araneae; family Tetragnathidae; genus Metellina; species Metellina segmentata. Next base: position 53,658,406 of record OX375882.1, on the reverse strand, counting down.
CTAAAAGAAAAGTTATATTATAACGCTTTAAAATTAAATATTCTTATATTTGCTTATGTGTTTGCATGCATAGTGAGATTAATTGTTCTAAGTAAGAGAGGTCATTTTTATTACATTACTCCTCTTCTAATGTCTTAATTAAAAAAAAAAAAATTGTTGATAGAATATTGAGTCAACATATTTAATTAAAAAAAATTTTCAGTTGCCATGACCTTAGAGGTCTTATTACTGAATTTTGAAAACTTAATTTGAGGTATAGATGATTTGTAATAAATAACCTTTTCTGGGTAGTGATAGATGATTTAATGGATAAACTTAAACAGAAGGGCTAATCAATACTTGAAGGTTTGCTGTAAAAAGGAAGTAACTCCATCCATGGGGAGTTTGGAGTTGCATGTACTATCTTGTGGGGAAAATAAACTCTTTTGTTTGATGCAATAAAGTATGCAGTTCCAATCGTTAGTTAAGAACAATTAAGGAAATTTATCAAAAAGAATATTTCCACACAATTTAGAATGAGGAACTTGCACCAATGAGAAAAATGCCCATTTCTGTGTTTTATTAATAGATTGATCATCAAAATGTTCGAAAATGATAGTTAAAACCCATAAATTGGAATTAATTAAAATTTAAGTTTTAAATTACCGTAAAGTGAGGCAAAAGCATGCGACCTCAAAATGATTGGTTTGACAACATTGTGTTTCACGATGTAATGTTTACGTTTGTCTAGTGGGTTAAAATTTCATATTGCTTGCTTTTTTAATTTTTAAACAATCAATTAAAATTTTGTTTTCTAGCTATTTTGTATTGTTGTTTGTTTTTGTTGTTTATTCTGTTTATTTTTGTAATTATATATTAACTATCTCTTAATTTTAACTTGCCTTTTTTCTACTTCTATCTTGTTTACAATGGCTTCAATGCCTGGATTTGTGAAAGGACAATCAGATAATTTGCCTAAAATCGATTCACTATCAATATTTTCTTTTGGGGGAAATAATCCTGATTTTATGGGAGCTGAAATACGAGGATTTAAAGCTCAGATGTATGTATATTTCCTTTGGTTTGGATATATTATTGCTTTGTTTGTAAATGTTGTGGCATGCACAATTCCTTAAACAAACTTAAAAGTTGTTATCTATATGTATTACTAGCCACTGTGCTTGTTTCGCAAACCCACACCACAGGCAACGCCGCGATGTAAGGTATTAAACTGGTGTAAAATTTTCCAGATTTCAAATCCGGTGAAGATATATTCAATTTAAAAATTATTTATTTAAAGAAAATCGTATTTTTAGGAATCAATCTAGAGTGAAATTTTCCGCAGATTTCAAATCCGTTCAAATTTTCAATCTATCTATAGCGATTCCGATTTTACGAAAAAAAGCTTAACAATCTCAGTCAATAGGTTTTTTTTTATTTCTTGCTCTCATTCACAAAAATGGGACAAGAAATGTAATCTGTTTTTTTTAACGCAAACAGCACGAAATTAATTTGTTTTTTGGAGAGGGAAAGTTACAGTGATGTCACAATCTCATGCGAAAATATAAAAGATATATTCAATTTAAAAGTTATTTATATAAAAATAATCATATTTTTAGTATGAATCTAATGTGAAACTTTCCGCAGATTTCAAATCCGCTGAAATTTTTACTCTATCTTTAACGGTCTAGGAGATACAAAAAGAACTAATTGACTCCAGTTAAAAGATTGTTTTTATCGTCTGGTAGAAAAATTATTCATCCGCATGCCGGAAACGAAAACAATAAATTTAGAACCTGTGATCTCTTCTATGCTGTAGCATTCAATAATGATTAAATTTCATTAAATTCATTTTTAAATCTTCTAGATTGAATTTTAAAATTCGCCGCTACCGAAAAATTGCAAAATATTCGGACTACCTGTGTGCCAAATCTCAATGCTGTAAGTGCCATAGAATCGTCAGGATTTTGCGACCAAAAACAGACAAACACTTTGTTTTATAATAGTAGATTGTTTAAATATTAAAAAAGCTTCATAATTTATTTTTAGTCTAATAAACAATTTTGTACGTGTTCATTTATACATGTGTGATTGTGGAATTTTTATACCTTTACTTTCATGTCATTGTTTTGACGGGCCATGTTATCCCATGATCCATAGGAAAATTGGGGTTATTTTGCCCTCCTCTCACTAGCTGTGTATGGAAAAATTATGAAGGCTTTTAAGTATCCAATTACAGTGTTTTCAGCCACGTAGTTTTTATTTGAAAAAAGAACGATGGAAACAGAACAAAATATTCAAATTGATGAAAGGCCCCTGAACTAACAAGCAAGAGACTTAGTAGTAGTAAAACTTTGAAGCATTTCCAGGAATAAATGTGCAGCAAGCTACTAAACAATATTTAAAGACGGTTTTCAAATCGTAGACATTTCAAAATCTTATTCAGTTTTATACAAATCCTTTCAAGATCAACAAGAAAGAAATACTGCTTGCTATTTCAACGTCGCTATAAAGTATACAAACCGTTATGGGTAACTGTGATGTCACAAGAAGCGGCGTAGGAAAACTAACGTTTTTAAAATGAAGTAAATAGTGCAAACTTGAAATATTTTTTTTTTAATCTTTTCGGACAATAAAAGTAAAAAAGAAAGATACTTTCCATCACATGTTTCCATTCTCTATATTATAAAAATATAAACGAAAAATGTGCAAGTTCCTCATTTTGATTTTTCAAACATTTTTTATGATTTTCCAAAAACTTGAAGCTATCTACTTTAGCAACAAACTCTTCAATTACAAATAAGGGTTATTTGTTATGACTCATAGATAATTTAATGGAAAAAGTTTTAAAATCAAGGAATCTTGAGTTTTAATAAAAAAAAACTTGATGGAGGTTTTAAATGTGAAAAGCCAAAATGCTTTGCATATTTAAAATGGCACGTACACAATATTAAAAAAAGCTTATTTTCTTTGATTTTTTGACAGGAATTTTCTCTTGCGAGCAATTATGACTATTTTTGATAATACCAGAGTAAGAGTGGCCTAACTCACTATTATACTCAATGGAGAAAAACATGATTTTCTTGCACTTCCATATTTTTTTATATTCTGAAAATGTATTTATCAGTGATCAATAATAAGTCATTTCGTAATTTTAGAAGACTTGAACCTGTGCAGTTCAAAAAAAGTAAAAGGCCTTAATAAAATTTTCGGGATTTTGTGTGTTAGGCCACTTTTGCTCCGATACCCTCAAATAATGGTAAAATCTCTTACTATCTCATAAAGGTCACAAAAAAGAATTTTAACTATAAAATATGAACAAGGAAAAATTTATTTGATGGTTACTTTATGAATTTATTCTCTTTCTATATATGAGGCAGTGATTGGCAAAATTGGACTTATGATTGTTTATCTCTAGGTATATTGATAAAGAATGCATGTTTTGAAATTTTTTGTATTTGAGAACCATAATAAGAGTGCAAAAATAAATTGTACATATATGCTCAGTGATAGGAAATACAGCTATTTTAACTTACTAGATGTTTCTTCTTTAATGCTGTAAGACTTAGAAGAGCCTCTTCCCGTTAATCCTTTACCAGTAGCTCGTACAAAGCTACGTAAATCTGCTGGACTGGAGAGATAAGGGCCTTGTTCTCTTCTAGGCAAACGGCCTGGAACATCCTCTAATAAATCTTGACAACCCATCAGTCTAAAAAATATACGTAAGGTATAATTTCACACACACACACACCAGACAGTTTAAAGAAAAATAATAACCTATATAAATAAGAATGAAGTGTTTGTTCATAGGATATTTTCCAACCATTTAAAGTTTTCTATCTACTTTGGACCCTTCTGATGCAAAATCCATCTCTTGTGTGTCATCTGTCTGTGCAACGTCCAAGTGTTTGTACATATTTTCATGAAACTTTGTATGCTGTGAGTACTTACATTTATTCGTGACTGAACTTAGTTTTGTTAGTCTGTCCATATTCCTGTTCTATGTCTGATGTTTTGTTAGTGTGTTGTACATGTGCATCACATACATTTTCCCCATTTATTTGAATAGTTTTCTTAATTTTATACACTGTGTTTTACTTTACTGAATGCAGTATTAAAGTTTTCTTTGATTACATTTTTATATAAAGTTTCATTCTAAAACATCTGACTAAGTATACTTACATCAACCATAATTTGGAAGTATCGAAAAATCTGAAATTAATATTGAGTACTACAATTCAGGCATAAGAATGCAAAATTTCAAAAAAGAGAGGAAAACCAAAATGTTAAATTAAATACACGGGTACAGGATTTCGCAATAGTAAAAATTACATTAGCCTGGATCTTTATTAATTGATTTATGAATTTATAAATAATTAATGGTAGACCATAAATCGGGAAAAGCAGTGAATTATGAGAACATGCTCAATAGTGGCCATCCGAAAAAAACATCTCAAGATGGATGTCTCTCTATATTAAAAAAAGTTAGCGTTAATAAAAGTTAAATTCTTAGACGGTTTCCCGAGAAAGTACAGATAAGAAAATTACGAAACTAACATGGTTTGTTCAAAATTGCACAGGGAACAAGATGAAAAAAAAAAAATTCCAATGTGGCTATTAGTTTAGAGTGCATTAAGTGTTAAAGTAAACAAAAGCAAAATTTCTAATGTGAGTAAACAAAAGACGTACCAATTTTCAGTCTTCAGACGTGATTTATTTAAGAGTACTTCTAAATGTAAATATTTGAACATCGAGTCTTTTTTTTAGAAATTTCAATTTGGTTTCTGATAATATATATATTTTTTTAATTCGGGAAAAATCAGGACATTTTAAAAATTTATATTTTATATATCTATATATATATATATTCCTATCTATATTTTATTACTATTAGTTTTTAAATTTGAAAACATCGCAGAAAACTTAGAATGTACTTTCTGACGGTACAATTACTTTTGAAATTGGTTCATTAATAAATTCGATGCGATGATAAGTATAATTTTGCAAAGTGTACAAATTTCTCCTCGCAAAGACACGCGGAAATCCAATGTCAAACGGCCTTTATGAAACCAAGGCTCTCAGGAATGAAAGCCAGGAAGAAACTCACTGTGACGTCAATGAACGGAGGCAAACAGAGGGCAGAGGTTTCGTCGTCGCAGAAGATTGACTCTGTGAAAGGAGTGTTGGTTTGCGAAGCAAGCCAAGTGGGATTGCGTAGCAATACCCGGGGTTTTATGAGCAGGGGGTGGACCCCTTGAGAAGACCTGGGCGATTTTCAAATCTTTACATTGCGATACATCGGCATTCTAACATCATGATGTTAACCATGCATTTTATACGTAGTAAAAGAAAAACTTTGTTCCTATATCACCACACACACATATATATATATATATATATATATATATATACACTGCTGGCCACCCAAATTGCAACACAATCCGTAGAGCGAGTTGGCCAGGGAAGCAAGTCAATCTGTCGATTTACAAAGAACCCTTGGACAATGCGTGCCACGTGTGGTCGCGCATTATCCTGTTGAAATATGGCTGTGGGCAAGCCCTGAAGGTAAGGAAGGACAATTGGCTCCAACACCTCGGAGATGTAGCGCTGGCTGTTTAAAGTACCGGCAATGCGTACTAGAGTGATATCCAATACCGCCCCATACCATAATACCCTGTGCAGGACCAGTGTGGCAGTGCATAACGCAGCTGTTCAGCATCCTTTCTCCACGGTGTCTCCAGACTCGAATCCGACCATCGTGGTGTTGCAGACAGAAGCGTGACTCGTCAGTAAAGACAATTTCATTCCTTTCTGCCGTCCACATACTTCTTTCATCGCACCATTGGCGGCGGAGACGTCTGTGGTTCTGCGTCAAGTGTAGACAAAGCAATGGACGTCTTGCGGACAGACCACTCAGCCGTAAACGGTGTCAAATGGTACATGCGGACACTGGATGATGCGTTACAGACTGAATGTGCTGTGCTATGGTTCGTGATGTGGCTGAGCGATCCGTCACTGCCATACGCACAATATGCCTGTCATCACGTGAAGTGGTGCACTGAGGTGGATGCGATCGAACACGTCGGTCCGTCGTACCCTCCTGCATCCAACAATCACATATCCGCATTACAGTTGTTTGGTTTCGTCCAACACGACTACCGATTTCCCTGAAAGATAATCCACAATCTCGGTAGGCCACTATCCTTCCTCTGTCGAACTTGGATACTTGAACAAAAGATGATCGCTGTTTTCTACAAGGCATAATTGATCGTTTTTTTGAAAAAACCACAAGAAAAACAAAAAAAACAGTAAAGACAATTTCATTCCTTTCTGCCGTCCACATACTTCTTTCATCGCACCATTGGCGGCGGAGACGTCTGTGGTTCTGTGTCAAGTGTAGACGAAGCAATGGACGTCTTGCGGACAGACCACTCTGCTGTAAACGGCGTCGAATGGTACATGCGGACACTGGATGATGCGTTACAGACTGAATGTGCTGTGCTATGGTTCGTGATGTAGCTGAGCGATCAGTCACTGCCATACGCACAATATGCCTGTCATCACGTGAAGTGGTGCACTGAGGTGGATGCGATCAAACACGTCGGTCCGTCGTACCCTCCTGCATCCAACGATCACATATCCGCACCACAATCTCGGTAGGCCACTATCCTTCCTCTGTGGAACTCAGATACTTGATCAAAAGATGATCGCTGTTTTCTACGAGGCATAATTGATCGTTTTTTTGAAAAAACCACAAGAAAAACACAATTGCCGTACTTGAAATCGTCGAAATCTCCAAGACTTAAATAGCGCTTTGAAGTGGCGCCACAGGCGCGCGTGATGTGCGTCTGCGCTGAAATTCTAATCATTTGCATATCTCACCTCCGCTAATGCATGTTGTAAATTTCATATTATTTGCATGCTTCCTTCAGGGTATTGCATTTACGGTGGCCAGCAGTGTATATATAATTTTTTTAAAGGTCATTTTTCTCTTTGCTATAAAAAGTTGTGGTAGGAAAAAAATAACAAGTAAAGATCTGCATTGTACATTTAAGAAACACACATGATTTAAAACAAGATTTTGCATATATATATGTGTGTGTGTTCCACACACCATACATTCTCAAGTAGATAAAAAAATTAGCTTATTTAGAAGGAGAAAAACTTCAGCATAAATAGAAATGAAGGGGCATTTAATTCCTCTAAGTCTAAGTAATGATGACAGCATAAATGATTTCCGAGTAGTTGGGGCAGACGATATTTTGCAACAAGCTGGAACGAAACAGAAACTAGTGTTGGTTGATTATGTGCGCAGTGATATTTTCTGTTTCTTTCGCTTTGAATTAATTTCGAATTTCTAAATTTTGTGCAGTATTTAGTTATATGTTGTGGTAAATGTGCGAGATCAAGATATAAAAAATAATCATGAATTATAACAACTACTTTGATAACTATTTCGAATTTTGTATGACCAACTTTTGATCGCATCCAATTTAATTATTAACAGATTTCAAAAATAATTGTACCGTAAGAAAGAGTACATTCTGAGGTATACTGCGATATTTTTAAAATTAAAAACTAATAGTAATAAGATATAGATACGGCAGTTTTTTTTTTAAATAACAAAAATGTCCCGATTTTTCCTGAATTTCAAAAAAATATTATCAAGAACCAAATTATAATTTCTAAAAAAACTCGACGAGCTGCCAAAATTTATGTTGAGAGGAACTCTTTTTAAAAAAATTAAGACTGAAGACTGAAAAGTTGTATGTGTTTTGACCACTCGTGGAAGAAATTTCGCTTTTTCAATTTTGACACTTAATAAACCCTAAACTAATAGCTGCATCGGAAAAAAAAATCTTAATAATTGTGCAGGGAATACGATGAAGAACAAACTATGTTAATTTCGTATTTTTCTGATCAGTACTCTCTCGGGAAACCATCTAAGAATAGAGCTAAACAACACAGTTTTCAATCCGGCAGCGGCTGTAGCGTTTTTTTAATACAGAGAAATGGTAATAGGTTACCTTTGTAAATGTACAGAAAACATTCAATTTTAAAACAAGTTTTTTTTTATATAATTAGACATGTGATGAATATCATATCAAATTAATTTGTAAGCATTCACTCAAATATTGTAAAATTCGACATTGTCGAAAGCCTGATACAAGTAAAAATATATTGTTTTGTTGAGTATGATTGGGAGAGCACTTCGCCGTAGATTCGGCATTTCTGTGAATTTTGTTGAGCAATTTTACATGAAAAAAACATAAGGGAATTTCAAATCTCCTGAAAATCGCCTTTCGTTAGAAGTAACCTTAGTGTCACATGCGGCTATCATACAGCAAGTGTGGGGTGTATGTGAAATGTATTATATGGACGTATATTCATGTGTAGGGTATGCGTCCATGGTAAGTTGCAATAATTATAAAGATGTCGAAATATTATTTTATTCCTTTCCAAAATCCTTGAAAAAAAGTTCCCTGATATTTCCATGATTTCCCCGATAGTCTCACAAAAATTTCCATGATTTAACAATTCCTTTAAGAAATGTTGTAATCTGTGATTGATATCGATATACAGTATCCACACAACACTGTTTTAAAATATTTAAGGTCAGAGGGTGTAAAAGGATAATTCTTCACAAATATTTTGTATTTTTATTTTTATTGTAAAGGTTGGAACCCTTAATAGAACTCTTATAATTACAATTTAAAAAAAAAATGGAGAAAAAATTCAAAATATTTTGATTATGAACATTTTACACCTGACCCTACATTATCATACTATTCATTAAAACCAAATGCAAATATATATAAGAAATTCTACAAAAATGTAATTGCAAACAAAAATAATTAATTTAATACACAAAAAACATCATAAGTTACACAAATTTCAAATTGTATACCACCAGTTGTATCGCTACCTTCATGGCAACAAGACGCTGCAGCCACGAAAAAAAAACAGTGGCGGTGGTTTTCTCAGTGTTTAAAAATTATGATGCCATAGTTCTTTATTCGAATTACAATTTCGGCAAATACGATTTATTCTATTCTTAAAAGTACTCGTAATAGTGCATCTCTAAATAGGACAAACGATAGTGGTAACAGTTTAAGCTTTCAAAATTTCTCTGATTTTTTTTGTAAAATTTGGAAATTTTCCCTGATTTTTCCAGAATTAAAAAGTTTCTTGAGAATTCCCTGATTTCCTGGTTTTCCAGGTTCTGTTACCACCCTGTTGTATATTCTGTGATCATATATCATTTCAAAACAATTTTGGATTTAACACAATAACCAATAATAATATATATTCAATACAATAACCAGTTCAACACAGTATTGGATGGTTGTTTATAGGTTTTATCGTGCAATGTCCATATTTGGCCAAAATGCGCCAAACGCTTAAGTATTCCTTGGTTGGCTTGTTGCTGCGAAAATCCAAGGATATTCAAATAAAAAGCAACATCTCACTCAGATTCATGTTAAAAAAATCATTTTTGCTTCAGGTTTTATCAATTTATATTTTTTCATCAAATTTTAATTTTTTCTTATAATTTTATTGGGTTTCCATAGAAGCTATGCCATTGTTAACATCATTGATAATTTAACATTACATTTTTATATTACTAAAACCCACGTACCATTTAAAAAAGCAACTAACCTGACTTCTAGTTTACCAGTAACAGTTGCCGGTTTAGAAAGTGAAGTACTATAGAGCTGCATGGAAGTATCTCGTGTGCCACGAGAATGAATAGTGGACGGGTACAAAATGGGACTTGTTGCTTGACTACTTTCCAGCTCGCTTTTCAGAATCCCCAGTTTCGGAGATTCAGGGGGTAGTTCGAGCCTTCGAATTTCCATTGATCTTCGAATGAGATCCAACTTCTGGCTTGATTCTGATAAATTATTTTGAGCCTGAAAAATTTAGATATTTGTTTGAAAAGTGAAAGTCAAAGTACAGTAAAACCTTGATAACTTAACACTTCGGTTGAGCTGTCGGATTTTTTTTCTAGTCCCATCTAGATCTTATAGGCAGCACAAGATCTTGAGGCCTTAGAAACAATTAGAAACTAGTACTGAATTACATGGTACAAGGATATGAATACTGTGATAAATTAAAAATGTACATGTGTAGCAGAAAACTATTGTTTTTTATATACTCCTCGATTTTTAACAAGGAATTCCAGGGCCCTTTGAAAACGAAATTTGAGTACTTTTCAAGGACCGAGGGAACCCTGTTATCAGCTGTTTCTAAGGACATATGTGCCCTGTATAAAAAAGCTAGCACCTGTTTTCTGTTCTGTTTGAAAGAGAATGGTGCTAATGTTTAGAAACAAGAGTGAAATCTTTCTCTTGTCTCTTGAGTAAATATTGTCCTGAGATTTTATTCTTATATAGCTGGCCTGATAAGTATGCTATATAAAACTGGCAGCCTGAACTTAAGGATGACGATTAGTGAATTCAGTGAACTGTTAGTGAAATGTTTCTGCCTTAGTATTGTTTGCAAATTCATGGCATTTTTTAAAAGGGTTGAAAACGAACTTGAAAGTTTTGACGGAAGAATGAGGAGAAGTCATACATCCTGATGACTGATTTATTTATTTGCGCAACACAATACTCACAAGTGGGAATCACGAGGATTTTTGTTAATGACTTATTAATTACAGAAAGGACTGGAACTTTGTAAAGAAGTGTTTCCAGAGGTAGCCCATACCTCAAGGTGGAGAGAATAACCATGAATATGATTGATTGACTCATCCGAGTTGTAGTTCTGTTTTCGAGTAGACCCCTGCCATAAGCAGGAAGTACTGGAACTTTGGTCCAGATGTGTTTCCAGAGATAGCCCGTACTTCCTGTTGGATAGAATTACCCTGATTCTAAGTTCTTGGTTCATCTAAACTGTAGTTTTGTTTTTGAGTGGACCCATGCCTGATGTAAAGACACTGATTTACTTAGATGATATCGCTGTGTTGCCTTCAGCATTTGAAGATCACCAATGGTCTTAAAGCAGTATTTGAAACTTTCATTATTTAATCTTTGTGCTAATTGTGACAAGTGAAACTTTGCCTGTGTAAAGTGAAATATTCGGATCATTGGTTCGAGTTCTGGTATTGCTGTAGACCAAGAAAAAGGAAGCTTCTTTCTTGGGATGGTATTAAGAAGTGTAGAGGGAGTGTAACACTACACCATTGTCTCCTCCCCAATCAGAATAAGACTGTTTATCGGCTATTTCCAAGGATGCTGCTCTCTTCTGCGTATGTGCTCTGTTTGAAAGTGCTAGAGTCCATTCCATTTGAAAGAGTGTCTCAAATGTTTAGAAGCGAGAGTGAAATCATTATGCTGTCTGTTTGGAGATGTGTACCAGTTTTGTTTCTTGTCTGAACAAATGTTGTGTCTCGTACTGAGACTTGATTCTTATATAGCTGAGCCTTATAAGTATGTGAGATAAAAACTGGCACCCAAGGCGAGTCTGATAAGTAAGCTGTACATGATCATTGCACTAATATATATTGTGCCATCTTTGGTGACTCTGCCTAAGCCTTCATTTTATTTTTGTCAAAATTAATTTCCTTGTCCATTGAGTGACAAATTACAAAGGTTTTACTGTATTACACAGAAAAAAAACTGATACATTTATAGCAAAACCTCTTTTTTATGTAGATTAAAAGTATAAAATATATTCACATTATTGATTAGAAAATTTAAAAAATATATTCTGAGACAAAAAGGTAGAAATGAAAAATTTGTCAAAATATATAACTAACCTCTTGCAAAGCTTTACGATCTGTGATCTTTGAACTCTGTAATAAACGAATAACATTTTTTGCCCCTTCAACAACTGCACATTCTACTTTTAACCTGTGACGCAGTTCTTCTATCCTTAATTCTAGGGGAGACATTATTTCAGGCAATTTTGCTAGAAATAAACAAAATGTGAGTAAACTAATATAAATCAAAATTGATAAATGCACATAAAATTTGAGAAAAATTATTTTATTTAAGTCATAAGTAACTTTATTTCATATTATTATAGTACATTAGTTAATTAAATTTTAACAATAGTAATGATGGATTTATATATATAAACTAACTATTGTTTGCAAAATATTTACTTGTATTAAAACAAAGCTGGGGGGTATTTGAGGGTATGGAGAATGTAGAACATTCTTATGATCTTTAAAATAACAGCATTGTTATTTAGTTTGCTGATATTATGTGCTATTACAAAAGCTTGAAAATATATATTACCTGCTCCTTCAACTCCAACAGCAATACCATCAACATTATTTTCTTTGTCATGCTTTACTTTATTAATCATCATTCTGATGTATTCTATTTTAGCCTTAGAATCAGCTAACATTTGCTGAGCTTCAGCTAAAAGTTTCTTGTCCTTCGAAGAACCTGTACTATACATTTGGATCATATTTTCAGCTCCATTTTTCACCTACAGATTAAAGGTGTACACATAATTAAAAATACAAGATTATTATTATTTTTTAGTTTTATGTCTCTCAATGAAAAGAACGTAGTAGGAAAGCGTAAGAAATCACATTTCTTCTGCAAAACTTATAGGAAAATTCGTTTAATTCAATTATTTTTACATTGTAACTTTTTAATCTTTGAAAAATTATGTGATAAAATTCACCTTTAAACCTCTAAAAATAATCATTTTTGAAATACAAATAAAATTTTCTTTTCAATGTGTGTGTATGGTTAGAAATCTTTTATTAAACTAGGGGGGTTTTCCCCCTGCTAGCTTGCGCTCGCCAACCCCTGGGGATTGTTACACAATCCCATTTGGTTTGTTTCGCAAACCAACACTCCTTTTGCAGAGTCAATCTCCTGTGAAAGTTAAAGTATCTTAATAATTTGTATAATCCTGCTTTAACTCTCTGGTCCATAACGTCACAGCGAGGGCTTCGCCCCTGCTTGCCAACCCCCGGTAATTGCTACGCAATCCCATTTTGTTTGTTTCGCAAACAAAAACTCCTTTAACAAGTATTTTACTTTAACACTTAATATACACTAAAATAATAGCCGCATCAGTAAAAAATTTTCTCTGTCTTGTTCCCTGTACAATTTTAAATAAACCATGTTAATCTCGTAATTTTCTGACCTTAACTTTATCGGGAAACCATCTGAGGATTGAGCGAAAAAGAGTCCACACAAACACTCCAATCGCAGTCCTCTTGCGACGGCAAAACCTCCCACATCTTGACTACATTCCTTCATGAGGTCACAGCGAGCCGGCCTTGGTTTCATCCAAGACATTTGACGTTCCATCGCGCTTACGCGAGGAACAATTTGTACATTATCGGGAAATTATACAAAATTTGTACAACCAACAATTAATCTCATCAAATTTATTTATTAACCAATTCTTTTAAAAATTGTACCGTAGGAAAGAGTACATTCTAAGGTTTCCCACAATGTTTTCAAATTGAAAAAATAATAGTAATAAAATATCAATATGACAATGTTAACTAAAAAGTTACAAAAATGTCCCGATTTTTCCGAATTTCAAAAAAAATATTATCAGGAACCAAATTAAAATTTCTAAAAAAAACTCGATGAGCTGCAAAAATTCACGTTTAGAAGTACTCAAGAAAAAAAAAAGGGGGGGGGGGGTCGCGTTAGAAATTTCACTTTTTTCGACTTTGACACTTAATAAACTTTAAACTAACAGCCACATCAGAAAAAAAAAATTCTGTCTTGTTTCCTGGACAATTTTGAACAAACTAAGTTAATTACGCTATTTTCTGATCCGTACTTTCTCGGGAAACCGTCTAACAATCAAGCGAAAAAAGCGAGTTTACAATCATATGGCAGCGGCAGTACCTTTTTTAATATATAGAGAAAATAACATAAATATGACACTTCTTCCAAGCAATTGCAATTGTTTTGCAGGCCTTTTGTTTGAATTTTGAAATTTGCAGTAAAATAAAAAACAGACGTAAAACGCAATTATCGGCTAAATATGTATTGCAGATTTTTATAAAACATCAAAATTAATTCACTTGCTTTATTGAAAACCGAGGCATATTTCAGAATTTGCAATTCTGTTGATAACTTTTGAAGTTAAATATTTTGTCATTGACATAGAAACTGTGTTATTTATAAAGTGTTTCTGGTAATTTCGGGTGGTGTAGGGAGGTTGTTCCATAGCTAAAAGAAGGAAAACAAGTGTGGCAAGGAGCGCGTTTTGCCCTGCAGAACATTGTAACTTACGATTGGAAAAAAAACAGCACAATTTTGACAAAATTGTTCTGGAAAGACTGTTCTGCGACGTACATCGCAGTTTTCAGCATTTCTGCTCTTGGGGTCAAGTGTATGTTTATCAGAAACAGCTCATTGTAACTGGGCACTTAATAAAATGCAGGTGCACTTGCAAATTGTTATGTAGTCAGAAGAGGAGAAGTACAGTAGTTAAATGCAATGAATAAATTACAAAAAGGTGACGTAGGCGAATTGCATTTCAAGGAGAATCTTGATATGAGCAAATGAAGTTACAAATTTTGAATGGAAGTTTTTCAAATATGCTACCAACATTACTATATTTTGGGATTAATTGTTATGTGTCAAGGCTACAGGGAGAGTGACATTGCCATGGAGTTTACAATCATGAATGTGGTACAAAGGCTCTGGGTGTTTCAAATTTATAGTTATGTTCCAAACAAATGTAAGGTTAATATTTTCATTATAACAGCAGAACATAAATGTCTCTTGACTAGTCATTGACTAACAATCACTGTCATAAGATCTAAGGGTAAATCATGTAAGTATGAATTGACTAGGATCGATTGGCTATCGAAGTGCAGATTGGGGGTTTTAATCACACTGGATAATCACTTTAAACAATCAATAATTTGTCGCATATAAGGATACAACCCCTTTCCCAAAAACCATGTGACAGATCAAAAAATATTATCTTAAGTGTTATATCCAGTGAAATTAGATCTATAAGGTCACCTAAATCATTATATTCTTCAAAAGTTAGAGGATTATGTTTCTGAATTTCAATGCAAGTATATGATCTGATTTTCACTAGAAACTTGAACATGATTTATTGGGAGTTCATTTCATTCTGGCAGAGACTCCTAGTTTTGCAAATGAGAACCATATCAACATATTCTTTTCTATCTATGAACTATACCCAGTTATAGCGAGATCAATTCTTTACTCAAGACTAAATAAGATGCTGAAAAGGTCACTAAAGGTTTTTTGAGCAACCTATCCTACTAAAGCTAAAAGTAAGAATAAATCATCTGGTAACATGTGATGTAGTAAGGGGCAAGTCTCTTAGCCTGGTGCTTCACTATAATTGAACTGGTGGAAAAGTGCGAAATACCCTTGCAAGATTTTATAGAAAAGAGACAGAAATGGTAGTTCTATATCCAAGAGTGGATTACGATTAATACACATTGTATTACAGGTAATGGTAATTGGGATAGTTATGATTAATAGTTATTGGTATAGTGTTATTCAATAACATTGAAACAAAGTTCAACTACCATGTGTTCCATTACTTAATAGTACATGGATAACACAACATTTTATTGAACAAGAGCGGATAGTTGGGCACTTCAGAGGCCAAGGATATTAATTTCACTTATACCTACCTGCACACTCCAAGACAGATTCCATTAAATATATATGAAATGTATTATTGGAAAAGGTTATGCATTTGAAACTTCTCCACAAAACCGCATGAAACTGTAGTTTGAAGGAAAGACATTTATTTATGCAATATGAGAATTATGGAAATATATAGTGTTTCATAGTTTAAATTACCTTCTGTTCAATATTTAGCTGCTTTTCAAGGGACTTCAGCCTCTGCCCTGAGGCTGATAAAGGTGTTTCGACCTGCTGACGTACATAGTTATTGTCCGGTGAGATTACACAACATTCTGTAAAAATAAATGTATATTTTCATAACTCTTTCCACAACACTAGCAGTTAGAAAACAGTAAAGTACAATAGCAGGACATTGCATAAATTCTAAAAATTTACAAAATTCAGGATCTATAATTATTTTACTTCCAAATATACAATTAAATGTAACTATGCATATTAAACAATGCTATAAATGTTAAAATATATGACAATTCTCAAAATTTAACAAACATTTGAAACCCACTTTACCTTTCATATTAAACAAGTCTAACATAACTCAATTACTAAAATACGCAGAATTAAATTATAAAATTAATTTTAACAATATTTTCAGATTAGGTTGATAGTTTATGGCAAGTACAAAACAAATTACTAAAGCATCATGTTACATGTTCTCGGAAGACAATACATACCAGAAAAATTTATATCAGAACTTTGACCCTGGAAAATGAGCATGTATGCATTAAGATCCTGAAGCTCTTGCTGAAGTTCATGAAGTTTGTTGTTTGATTTTTTGACAATAGAATTAACATTGGATAAAGATTTTTTGTCAGTTGTGGCTTTTCTAAGGTTTTCAGCTCCTTCCTTGATTTTTAACTCTTTCCTTATTTCTTCCTTGAGCTGCTTTTTAATATCTTCCAGTTTCAGAGGTAAACTTGCATCTGAAACATTATGCTGCAATCCATATTTAGAAGCAAGATCACAATGTGAAGAATGGCTCCGATTCATTGCTGCCAAAAGAGAAAAAACATAATTATCTTAACAGAGCACACAATTTTAAAAAATATCTAAACAAAACTTCAATACATTTGAAAAGAAATTATAATATACAGAACATCATATTTGAATTTTTTAGGACGTGTAATAGAAGTCTTATGAATAAATAATAATCTTCATCAAAAATATACTTTTCATATCGAAAGAACTTTATATGAAAATATTTAAGTATTTGTAGTGAAATCTCTGTATGAAGTTTCTGTGGTGAAATCTCTGCTGTGAAGTGGTACTTCATATGTAAAAACGTAACTGCGAACTGAACTGAAGTAGTGGTTCACCGAAATGAATATAAAACCAACTGTGACAAGAACAGAAGATGAATATCAATACCAGGCATTAAAGAATGTAAAGTGTCAGAATGGTTCACCAATAAATAACTTGAATGTTTTAGTCGTAGTATTAATTCATATGGGATTAAATATTCTATATATTTACATAAAGAAATGACACTATTCTGTCCATGATTTCAATATCCGATAGGCTGCCAAAAACTTCATAAGCTACTTTTGTAAAACTTAAATAAGTTATTAAGCAAGCAATATAAGCACATTTACCAGAATTTACATCAATAATTTATAAAATACATGAAATTGTGATTTTTAACTTTGCTAGTCCACGCAGTTCAAGCAATAGTTTAGCCATTTCATAAAAATAAGCCCTTGTAGTTAGGAAAAGCACTTTTGCTAGTTTTAAATTATTTAAAAAGAGTAAAAAATATTTGTCCTATAACAAATTACTCCTTTACAATTTTCAGCACTATGATATCTTTTGATATACTGCCCCCTTATTTTCTTTCATAACAATGAAATTTTATGTTGTTTTAGAACTTTATCTTAACCTAAGGCAACAATCGACTATGTTTTCATTTTTTTTAAATATGCGTAAAAATATAAATATTTTTATGGCTTACAGAAACATTTCATGTTTTTGTATTATTTTAACATGTTTTGGTTGCCATTTATTTGTCAGAGTTTTTGTTAACATTACATAGAAAATGTAAAGTTTTTCAAGGACTTATTTTATGTAACCAAAATTAATGCAACACGAGAGGTTGGTTTGGGTTTCATGGCACAAATGCCATATGGCCAAACACAAACTACAAAAAATAGACCTACACGCACAAGATAAGTTTTACTGACATTTTGAAGAGATATACACCCAGGGTAAATAAAAGGAAATGAACCTACACCACCAGCAACTTTGTAGATAGCTAACACAGTGGGAAGCAAACTAAGCCACTACAACTTGAGATCAAGATAAAAAAATTCAAGTTGAAAAAAAAACTAATGTGAAATAAAATGCGTATATTCAAGGGGATTGAAGAAATATAATTAGCGAAAAGTAAATATGCTTTGTGCTTACTTTGATATGAAGCTAAACGATTTGTTGAACTTGAACAAAAATTACTTCGATTTAAAGGCCTTAACAAATATTTAAGTTTTCTGACCAAAACTCATATGCATTTTATTCGAATAAAAGATAGTTTATAAATAATTTATTAGCAGAAAAATTCAAAGGTTTCATTGTTATTGTCATGGAGGAAAGTAATGGTAATTTTAGTTAACGTCGTACTAGAGCAACACAACGGGCTATTGACGACGGTCCGGGATCAGTCCCTTTAGGGAAAGATCCGAGGACAACACCTCGTAATTTTGAACCACGGTCAGATGACGAAGCAACACCTGAGCTGGCACCCCACTCTCCAAACTTCCACGCCAACCCAACGTGAGGACTTTCGGCCACGACAGATTTAAGGTGCACCAGCCGCCTCTACACCATACGTTTACAAACATCCATGCCCGAACCCGGAACCTTCCGATCTAGAGGCTAACACCTTAGTCATGGAGGAAAGACTTAAATGCATATGGACTTTTAAAATGCTACCGCCTTATGTATTTACTGCATATGCATATATCAGCCACAGTTAAAAGACAATAAATACTTTATTTAAAAATATGCATAGTTAAATGTAATCTCTGAAACATGATTTAAAATTTGCAGCTTCATTTTGTGTCTAGATAGCTATAATATTCTTTATAAATACAACTGAACAGTAACACAAACTGAGTTTCTGAACTGTATCAAAGAAATTATATTAGTAACATCTTTAGGTGTGATGCGAGGATGAATTAAAATAAAAATTATAAAACCGACCAAGTATGTGTCAAGTAGCTATTGCTTAAATTTCTCATAGTGTCTTAAACAGTAAGAAAGTTTTGCAATTTTCCAACCTCTAAGGTGCAAATAAGCAAAATATTACTCGAAAGTTCATTGACAACATTTAAAAAGACATAAAATTTTATATCCCGTACTTTCTAAATACGGATTCTACATTTCAATTGTTGCAGAAAGGCATATATTGTTTGGAGATTAGGGCTAAAATAAGCACATGAATAGCATACAGAAACGTAAATAAATATTTTACATACTTGTTATTAATAAAATACAATAACTGAAATAAAAAGACGCTCGATTAAAACTAAAATACAAAATAAAACGAACACAACATGTTCGATACTCAATACTGAATTTACGGCATATCAAAACAGCCGATTACGATTGCCAGATATTTAGTAAAAAGCATAAGTAAATTTGAAAGTCGAAACCAAGTCGAAACTTCTGAGAGAACATGCACAAAATGCATAACGAAAAGAAATTCACCATTTGAATTCACCTTAAAACTTTTTTGCTGAATCTTTAATGCAAATAAAACAGTACAGTTATAACAATAGCATTAAATACAAAATATTGGAAAGCATACATCAAACTATATCCACATTAAGCAAGAAATACCGCCAATGTATTTTGCTCCAAATCACACCTTGCATGAAAAATGTTTTAGTACTACATTTATTTTTTCTGTTAGTTTAAATGTGTTTCTTTTTTGCAGTTTTAATCAAAAACTTCAAACTGTTAAACCTTTAAATTCTGCTAAAGAAAATTTGTTTTACTCTTTGGTCCAAACCTTTATTTACGTTCGTATGTATTTTCAAAGACGATGATAAACTGCTCTTTAGAAAAAAAGGGGAATTATCTGGGGCACAGTGATTGGACAATGAATTTTTGGAGCCAAAACACGACACAACTTTTAAAAACCAATACCAACTTAACTTCATTATGATCTTTGCCTTGGTTTATTTGTGATTTTAATTACTTCAGTTTGTCCCAATGAGTAAGTGATCAACATGAACAAACGTAAAAATTCTTTCAAATTCGGGCGACGACGTAGCCGAAGTTTAGTGGGTTCAATCACAAATGGTAGTATTTTCTCCATCTCATTTAAAATTATTCGTCCTGTATTGTCTGCATGTTTAGTAAGGTATCCTTATTGGTTTGATTCCTCATTAGTTTATCACCTGTCTTCAGCCTGGAATTGGAAATGGAGACTCATTAAAATTTGTAAACAAGATGCATCGGTAAACAATTTGACACAGGGTGTAAAAAAAATTGGATTTTTTTTAATCAGATTTTTTATTTAAATTTCTGTAGGTCCTGTGCATTGTTTTTACAATAATTATTTTTTAATTTGTTGAGTAAAAAATTGAGTTTGTGACATGGTAAATGAATATTTACTTAACATTTGTTTAACCTTAAAACACAAGTTGACATCCTACATAGTTTTTCTTGAGTGAATTACATCATTATGTTAACAAATTTATCAGTAAGTGTAAGTGACAGACCTAAACTATAGTGTGAGAAGTAGAATAGAGGACAGAAATAATCAAACTATAGTAAATTCTAATAATAAAATTGCTGAGCAGCAATAATAAATTAATTTTCACTTACTTTTAATTCATATTGTATCTTTCTTCCTGCTGACATTTTAGTGGCTGTGTGTGTGAAAATGTATATTTACTCTTTAATCTCTAGTACACAACCACAAGAATAAGCTAACTGACAAATGCCTCAAAAACCTTTACTTCCCACTTATGTGTTGTTATTAGCTAATGAAATCAGTCACGCCTTTAGTCTATAATCTTGAATCAAACTGTTGTATACTTTCTTTAAGGGCGCCTTCACACGAAGGAGATTGGTCGCCTGTGATTGTCGCATAGATTCATTTCCTGCTCACAAACAATTCGAGCAAAGAGAAGCAAAACAAAATTTTTAACTGGAATTGTTTAGTTTTTTTGTAAAATCGGCATCGTTAAAGATAGATTAAAAATTTCAATGAATTTGAAATCTGAGGAAAATTTTAAGCAAGGTAGATAGATACCTTGCATTTGATTTTCTTTTCATAAATAATTTTTCAATTGTAAAATTTTTATTTTTGGAAATACAAATATGTGCACGCAATAGACAATGACATCACGACTTTTCCGTACTTTGGAATCGTGTCTGCTTTCAGATTGAATGAGCTGGAAATGCTTCCATTATATTTTAATCATAAGAAAATCAAGAAAAATTTTAAAAGGAAGTATTGGATACACCCTATCAATGAATTTCGTGTGCAGAAAGGCTTATATCATGTTCTGTATCCCGAACTGGAGGATTACTCCAGTAAATTTATCAATTATTTCTGGATGTCAGTAGCTTTTTTTAGAGAACTCTTCAGCAGGATACATTTATGCATTAAAAAACACCCACCAAGCATATTTTTTCTTTTGTTTATCACATTCTAGCATTTCTTCGCCATAAATAAACACCATCACCGCTCTTGCGTTCTTTTTTTATTTTGTCCGCATAATCTTCGTGAGTTTTGTCCCACAATGCAGGCTGCATTTGCACAGCATTATCAACTTAACAGTTTCTGAACTTTCCACTGCAAAAAAGAAATATAAGACAAAGAAACAAGGAAAACAAATTCAGAACTGCAGCTGATATCGCTAGGAATCAAAAATCGACAGATGATAGTCTCTCTCATGTGAATGACGCAACACCTCGCAATGTAACATCAGACTCCTTCAAACTAAAAAGTCGCTGACGACTGAACTTCCTTGGTGACTATTTTTTCGTCTCTCTTACCGGTTTCCCGAGACTCTTCTCGTGTGAAGTGCTCCTATGTTTTCTATGTAAGTTCCGTCGCCTTCAGTCCAGTCTGAGCAATTGATGTCCTTCGTGTGAAGGTGCCGTATGTGTTTATATTATGAGTGCTGTTAATTAGAAATGTTTATACATTACTCTTCCTGGCATTTAGATTTATGATGTCATGTGTGTTTACTTTACTGTTTCCAATATATAGTATATTCCAGGGGTTCCTAAACTTATCCAAGTCATGGCACCCTTAAGAGAATTAGAATTATCTCACAGCACCCTTGTCATGTAATATTTATCTGTGGTATATTATTTACATAAGAACATAGACATAATTAATACAAATACTTTTTTGTACTTAATAGGAAATATAGATGAAAGAATAAATAAAACAAATAAAATTACCTTCAACATGCTCTTGGAGTTATGTGTGTGTTTAGTGTGACGGGTGAGCCTGCTGCTCAACTGGCACAGTTCTTCAAATCGTGGAATTAAGATGCAGCTACTCTCATTTCTTTTACATTAATTTTCAAATGATATTTCCTCCTTATAATAGCAGCTGCTTCATGGGCACTTCGCAGCACCCCTAATCTCTCTACGTGGCACCCCAGGGTGCTGCAGCTCACACTTTGTGAACCCCTGGTATGTTCTAATAAGTTGACTCGGCTGTTTGCAATCTTTTATAATATGCAGTAATTGACCCAGTTCTCTCTGAGCTGGGTGTAGCCATTAGTGCTGAAAATCACCATGAGTGCAGAAAAATTAAAGCATTTGACCACTTCTGTGATTATTCTGTGGTGCATTTACTTAGTTATAAAAATGTGTGATTAGTTGTGATTTAAATCAGTGATTTAAAAAAAATCATTTTATTAAAATCGTAATTTTAGTTGTTGATTTTAAATCAAGTGATTTAAATCTTGACACCTTGATTTGACATATTTAAAAAAGTTTTTATGATGAAAAACTGATAAGTTTTAAAAACTTATTACAAAAAGAACAATTTGTCTTCCAACTAGCTATTTAATTAAAGTACAGTCATATATTTAGTAGCTTGAGAAAAGCTGAAATTTAAAGGAGTATTTTGTTAACTAGAACAAAGTGATTGTAATAATATTACAAAAAGACAGTATTTAAATTTGTAAACCGTTGTCTGATTGTGGCTCAAATTCTGTGGTGTTGTCCTCAGATCTTTCCCTTGATAGAATGATCCCGGACCGTCGTCAGTAGCCTGTTGTGTTGCTTTAGTACAAATTTAATTAAAAATTACGAAATTGTAAACCATTCACTGAAAAGAAATAACCATGGAGCACTCTTGTCCAGATTTTACTGAATATCTAAGAACTCCATTGAGCAAAATCAGAGTGTCACTTTATACCTGTAACAAATTTACTTCAGGCAATGCTCAATGAAGAGATTTCTCTAAAATATTGGTGTGCTACTGTTCTAGAATTAAAAAATATTTTATTCTAGATAGTTCATTCAAGTCATGGTATCCCTTGGGAAGTTTTTATTAAAGTATGTCTCCTTCTACCTGTAAATTATCCCTTTTTTGGTTTGCACTTCTACAATCCATATTAACAAGAATGCATGTATCATGAATTATTAATTGACCAGCACTTTTCAATGATCACAAGGGAGTATGCTGAGAAAGTCAGCTAAACTTAAGGTTTTGCATGTGGTGTACGTCAATCTTAAATGATAAGTAAATCCACTTACTGTTTTTCTTTTATAATCATGCATATTTAGTTTGTGGGTGAAATGCACATGAATTATTTTGTAATAAAACCACACACACATATATGTATACAGTACAAAGTCCCAAATCCGGACGTCCGGAATTGTCCAAAATCTGGATGTTTTGCTAACCGGCGTTTCTTTGTTTTTCTCACTTTTTTACATTTTTCCGACAATTTTTAAAGAACAAGAAGTTCAACCTGGATGTAATTGATGAAATAACAAAAATAACGGACATGTACAGTGAAAATACCACAATAAGTAAAATTTGTTGCATTATATTAAGAAGTTTTAATTCCTTTAAAAAAAATTCGTATTTATCCATCTGTTGCAATCGCAAAATTCGCATGTAGGATTTGGGACTTTGTACAGTAGGTTTTATCTTAATATTAAAAAGAAGTTACCGCCAGCAGGATTGAAAATTGTGTTGTTTAGTTCGATTCTTAGACGGTTTCCCTAGAAAGTTCAGATCAGAAAAATATGAAATTAATGGTTTGTTCTTCATCGTGTGCCCTGAACAATTGTAAAGATCTTTTTTCGATGCGGTTATTAGATTAGGGTTTACTAAGTGTCAAAGTTGAAAAGCGAAATTTCTCCTGTGAGTGAGCAAAACACATACAAATTTTCAGTCTTAAGCCATGAGTTTTTTTTAAGAGTACCTCTCTACGTAAATTTTTGCAGCTAGTCGAATTTATTTAGAAATTCAGAGAAAATCGGGACATTTTTATTATTTTTTTTTAAACTGTCATATCTATATATTATTACTATGAGTTTTTAATTTTGAAAAAATCGCATTATACCTCAGAATGTACTCTTTCTTACGATACAATTATTTTTGAAGTAGGTTAATAAATAAATTCGATGCAATCGAAAGTTGGTCATACAAAATTTGGATTCTTTCGCTACTTTTTGTTAAAACTGTCATATCTACAGCTTAATGCTATTATTTTTTAAATTTGAGAACATTACTGAATACCTTACATTGTACTCTTTCTTATGGTACAATTATTTTTTTAATTGGTTAATAAATAAAGTTGATGCAATCAAAAGTGGGTCATACAATTTTCTTAACTTTCAGATCATAATTTCTGATACAAAACTTAAACTGTCATATCTATATATTAAAACTATTTTTTTTAATTTTGAAAATATTGCAGTATACCTCAGAATGTACTCTTTCTTACAGTACAATTATTTTTGAAATTAGTTCATAAATAAATTTGATGCAATCAAAAGCCAAGCCCTTGCTGTGACGTCATGGACAGGAAAATCAAATCAGGATTATATGAATTATTCAGATAGTTTCGCTGTCCAGTAGATTTACTCTGCGAAAGGAATGTTGGTTTACGAAGCAAATCAAATGGGATCTGTGAAAGGAGTGTTGGTTTGCGAAGCAAAACAAATTTGCTTGGCGAGCAGGGGGCGGAGCCCCCTTTATATGCATATGTTTAATTTTGTTTTATATTGAAACAGGGTGTCAAGATTTAAATAACAACTAATCACACATTTTTATAACTAAGTAAATGCACCACAGAATAATCACAGAAGTGGTCAAATGCTTTAAATTTTCTGCACTCATGGTGATTTCAGCACTAATGACTACACCCATCTCAGAGGAAACTGGGTCAATTACTGCATATTATAAAAGATTGCAAAAGCCAGTTGTAACTCATTAGAATATACTATATACTGGAAACAGTAATGTAAACACACATGACATCATAAATCTAAATACTGGGAACAGTAATGTATAAACATTCCTGATTAAGAGCACTCATAATATAAACACTTAAGGAAGTATGCAACAGTTTGATTCAAAATTATAAACTAAAGTGGTGACTGATTTCATTAGCTACAAGAAAACACAAGTAGGAAGTAAAGTTTTTTGAGGCATATGTCAGTTAGCTTATTCTTGTGGTGTGCAATAGTGGTTAAAGAGTAGAAATATACATTTTCACACACACAGCCATTAAAATGTTGGCAGGAAGAAAGAAAGATCCAATATGAATTTAAAAAGTAAGTGAAATTTATTATTGCTGCTCCGCAGTTTTATTATTATAATTTACTATAGTCTGATTATTTCTCTGTCCTTCTTCTCATACTATAGTTTAGGTGTGTCACTTACACTTACTGATAAATTTGTTAATATATAATTTACTCGCAAAAATTATGTAGGATGTCAACTTGTGTTTTAAAGTTAAACAACTGTTACAAACTCAATTTTTATTTAACAAATTTATATATAATTATTGTAAAAACAGTGTATAGGCCCACAGAAATTTTAATTTAAAAAATCCAATTTAAGTATAAAAAAAAATCTGACTGATTTTTTACGCCCTGTATTGAAATTATTTCAATCAATTTTGGAATACAGTACCAAGTTCAAAATGCGGAATCCTCCATACCATAGCCATTCAGACTGGATTATTTGTATTTTTTCAAAAAACCTTAATCTTCCCCCCTGCGCGAATAATACGTTTGCAATAGTAAAATAGCATATATATATAATTTCCTCCGTGGTATATGAATAAATTTTTATAAAAGGAGAAAAAACTTTTAATACAATGCAACAAATTTTTCTTCCAAATCTTATAATTTTCCTCCGTGGTATTTGCTCTGAACATGTTCGTTATTTTGCATTGTTTCCTCAATTAAGTCCTGGTTTAACTCCTTGTTCTTTAAAAATTGTCAGAAAGATGTGAAAAAAATTTTTTTATGACATTAAGCAAAACTGTACTGTATATTGTTTTTTCATTTTCTCCTACATGAACAATATATATTATTCATAATCGTTTGAAAAGTTCAATGGATTGTTAAATTCCATTCTCTAACAAAAGATCACCTAAAATCTTTTAAAATTATTTTGTTCCTATGTCTATTTTTCTTTCAGAAATATGCAGTATCATTGACAAATCTTTACCACAAAGTGAAAGACTACAGTTGTTGACCAAACAAGCCCTAGATGTAAGTTGCATTTCAATCTTACAAATTAAAGTTTTGTTGTTATACCATATTTCCATCCTAGAATTTTTTCTACTGTATATAAATCCCCTAAATTTACAGAAATTATTGAATATTGGTCTCTAAAAGAACATGAAAATTATTTTTACATGGAAGTAGGAAAAGTTTATTTGCATTTATATATTTTGACAAACTAATTTATTAGTGTTTAAATTCTGAATGATCGTGGACTTGCCTGACTTTCGCCCAATAATCTTGAGGTTAAAACTGGTCTTCCAGTATGGAATTTGTTACCTCAGGGTTCCCACGGTCCTTGAAAAGTCCTTGAATTTGTTTTTCCTAACTAGGGGCCCTTGAAAATTAGGAAACTTGGTGAAAAGTCCTTGAAAGTACTTGATTTTTTTTAACTAGTACATAATAGTGTAATTTCGTGTTGCATTGCTACTTGTCCAGACTAGTTTCCTCCAAAGCAGGTGTGTCATTTGAACGTCATTCTGAATTAAACCGATTTTTCCCGCTTTGACACTACAAGATATACTAGTAATGCTATGTCTAGATCGTCCATTTTCCACAGTATTCTGTCCGTCTAAGTTGACACCTCTGGTCTACGTTAGAGATGGGCGATCCGCTCAGGAGCTGACTCAAAGAGTCGACTCTTTTGACGGAGTGAGCGAGCGCTGATTCGTCAAAAAAGAGCTATAGCTCTTTTTTAACCAATCAGGGCTGAAGAGCGGTAACTCTTTTTTAACGAATCAGCGCTTCCACTCTCGAAGAGTCATTTCCGCATGCGATCACCAGCTCAGTGATTCTTTTGGGAGTTGATTCTTTGGGAGTTGATTCTTTTCGGAGTTGATTCTTTACGAGATTTGGCTCTTTCGAAGAATCATTTCCGCATTCGATCGTTTGCGCTCACTGATTCTTTTGGGAGTTGATTCTTTTGAGATTTAACTCTTTGGCTCTTTTCGATAACTATCGCTCTCGAAGAGTCAATTCCGCATTCGTTCTTTTGCGCTCCCTAGCTTTTTGTTACTTTTTTGAAGTTTCAAATTTTTAAATATCTATGTATTATCATAAATGTTATTTTTTTAAATTTAATTCAATTTTAGATTGAAAGGGTGTTTTTACGGCTTAAGTCATATCACGCCTTTTAGCACTAATTAAAACTAGTCTTAAGGTTGTTATTAAAACATATTCTAACAGTTATTATGTTATTCACTTAACATTAATATAATAATAACCTTGATTTCTCGGGAGTGATATCATTTTAATAAAGCTACACAAAATTAAATTAAACGTAACTCGTTTTTATTGCATTGCCTTCACAAACAAGGCATTTTGAAAATATTTTATTAAAAGACAGGGAGGGGACTTGGATTTTGAAAATCTTTGGGACTACGAGTATTCGAGGGTATTATATACCTATATCTTAAAATAAATAGTTAAAAATCTTAAGTACTTCAATAAATTATTAATATTTTTATTATATGATTTTAAAATATCATTTAAATTATTAGGAAGTCTCATTTGGTAACTAAGTGGTTTTAGAAAGAAATCTTAATGTATCGAAACACGTCCAAGACACTTTTTTTAAATGTGGTATAGAAACATATTAATGATATTTTTATGTTTTGTGTTTTAAACAATAGCAATGGGCTATAAATATTAAAAGTATATATTAATAATTTTGTAAAAATATGATAATTATGTATGAAATTTTAAAGAAATGTGTCAAAAACTTCAAATGTGCTACATGAAAATCTATTCAACCAATTTGAAAAATGATGCTACCAAAATAAACTACATGCATATTTCTAGGGAATGAACTAGAATAAAAGGATATTTAAATAAACAACAATTTTACAAGTGATTGAAAAATGAATAGAAGATTTTTTATAGTTTTACAGTCCCACTTCTTAAATAAATAGTAATAATTTAGAAACTTTTGAACTCAGCATAATTATTCTAGTTCATTCACTTGACAACATTATAAATAACAAACTCTCAAAAGTTTACTAGAATCCAGTTATAAGTTTTTGTATTATAACATTTGAAGTGAGGAAATAATGCAAAAATATTAATTTAGAGTTAAAGGTAGTTTCAAGTGCATCGCTTGCTCCCTTGCGTTTGCTCTTTGTGTAAACAATTTTGTTCTTCCTTCTCTTTAAAAAAGTTCACTCCATTTCCAAAAGAGAAACCATTTAAATATTTGAAAAAACTTTCTAAAATTATATTTGCAAAAAAAAAGTCAGGTTTAAATTTAGATTTTGCCATGTTTTTGGCCTTTTAATGGCCATTTCCAGTGTTTTCCATTCTTACTTCTTGTTTTCCCGCCTTGATTAAAATCTTAATACTTCTTCAAGTAATTAACAGAGAAAAAATTAAATATGTTTTGGAAAGTCAAATAAATACTCTATCCAATAAAATCGAAAACTTTTTTAGAATTCTTGGTCAAAAATGAGATTTTTAACGTGTTTGGATATTTTAATTGCTACTTCTGTAATCTCAACGGGTTCGTGAAGGGAATTACAAAAGTAGAAGTGTCCTCAAAGTAATTTATTCTTTATGGACAATTTCAAAGTTTTTGAATTGACATGGTTTTGGGCCATCTTATGCCTTAGCAATTAAATTTTACAGCTTAGCAGCCCTATGCTGCAATGCCTATCGTCCTCGTGCCCCGTCTCCCTCCTTTAGTTGATTTTAGAGGTAAACTGCGCAATTGCTGGATGAGTGAGTGTTTCAAGTGTTGTGTGCGTGGGTGTTTCAAGCACGCTTGGCGCCTCTTCGTCTGGACACATGCGCTCACGTGACAATGAGGGATGTTCGATGGCCCAAACATATTGTATACATTTCGATGTGTTATATACATTATTATATATCTCAAAGGAGCGGTGAGTCATCAAAAAGAGCTAGCTCTTTTTAGTGAGTGAGCGGTTCCGATCCGATCCCTGAAAAGAGTCATTTTCCCCATCACTAGTCTACGTTAAGACAGCCATCTTGTTATGTCTGCCACATAATGACGTATCACGTTCGCTAGATAACAGCACTGCTTTCTTAGGAAACCGTAGCTTTAGCAGTCAGGATGTCATTGGAAACCTGTCACGCATCCAAAGAAGTGAAGCCAAATTCTTATTGCAAAAATATAAAAGTTACAATTGAAAAAAAAAAAATTTAAAGAAAATCACATTAAAGATTTCTATTGTTGAAAATTTTCTGCAGATTTGAAATCCGTTGAAATTTTTCCTCTATCTTTTAACGATCACAAAGATAGAAACTCAGACTAGAGAATAAAGAAGCCCTAACACCAGTCAAAACTTTTGATTTATTTTGTTACTCAAACAAAATAAACCATGACAGCCGTCTGTTATTGGCAGTGGACGACAGGAAAATAGAGATTGTGTCATGTAGATCGAACCGTCTGTGCAAGCTCCCATACTCTTCTTGCGAGTAAAAGAATTTATCGCACGACCGAAATTGACATGTGTGCAAGTAGCCTGATAGCATTGAGTTGAGACAAATAGCAAAATAAAAAAAGAAAGTCAAAATTTTTACCAAAATTGATAAACTTTCTTTTCTTGGCTATCATTAGTTTTAAAAAAATTGTCTTTTTTTGTATTCACATTTTTCTTTTTAATTGACAACTTTTGTGTATGCCTTGTTTTAGATTGTTATAAAAAATTTTAGGTCCTTGAAAAATTTGTTTTGGGTTTTGAAAAGTCCTTAAAAGTCCTTGAATTTTTTTTGGATAAAGGTGTGGGAACCATGTACCTACAGAGCTTGAATGACTTGACGAACATAAAAAGCTGACATGTGTTTAGTAAGGGTAACTTCATGCCTTATTTATTTAAAATCATCATATTTTTTATTTATGTTCTCAAAATTTAAACTCTTAATTTTTTTAATTTCAGAGCTTATAACATGTCACTTTTTTTCAGGGTGTAAAAAAATCATGATTTAAAAAAAAATCAATTAATCGGATTTATTTGATTTAAAACGGATTTTTTTTTATTTAAATCGGATTGATTTGATTTAAAAATGTTTTTCTATTTAAATTTCTGCAGGCCCTAAACACTGTTTATATAATATATAAATATATATAAATTTGTTAAATAAAAAATTGAGTTTGTGACATGACATATAAACCAATATTTATTTTAAGTAAACAATCAGAATTTGTGACAGGGTAAATCAATATTTACTTAACATTTATTTAACTTTAAAACACAAGTTGACATCCTACATAGTTTTTCTTGAGAAAATTACATCATCATGTTAACAAATTTATCAGCAAGTGTAAGTGATAAACCTAACCTATAGTCTGAGAAGTAGAATAGAACTCAGAAATAATCAGACTATAGTAAATTCTGATAATAAAACTGCCAAGCAGCAATAATAATTGGATTTTCAATTAGTTTTAATTCATATTGGATCTTCCTTTTTTCGTGCTGACATTTTAATGGCTGTGTGTGAAAATGTATATTTCTTCTCTTTAATCTCTATTGCACAGAAGAATAAGCTAATATAGGGGTTCCCAAACTTATCCAAGTGGTGGCACCCTTAAGATAATTATAATTTTCTCACGGAACCCTCGTCATCATGTAATATTTATCTCTGTTATATTATTTCATATTAGTACCACTTTGAAAAAGAAATTAGAGAAGTAAGAACATAAGCATAATTAATACAACTAGTATTTAAAATTCACACACAAACACTTTCATTTTACTTAATAAGAAAACATAGGTTGGTGAAAATATAAATAAAACAAATAAAATTACCTTCATCATGCTCTTGGTTGGGGAGTGAACCAATTTTTGATCACTGACCTTAACCCTTTTTTCTGTTGCTTAGAAATAGCTTAGATTGGAGGTTACGGGCGCTACGAAGCACCTCTCATCTCTCTACACGGCACCCCAGGGCGGCACACACTTTGGGAGCTAACTAACAAATGCCTCAAAAACTTTACTTCCCACTTGTGTTTTTTTAGCTAATAAAATCAGTCACCTCTTTCGTTTATAATTTTGAATCAAACTGTTGTATACTTCCTTTAAGTGTTTATATTATGAGTGCTGTTAATCAGAAATGTTTCTACATTACTCTTCCTGGCATTTAGGTATATGTCATGTGTGTTTACATTACTGTTTCCAGTATATAGTATATTCTAATAAGTTACAACTGGCTGTTGCAATCTTTTATCATATGCAGTAATTGACCCAGTTCCCTCTGAGCTTGGTGTAGCCATTAGTGCTGAAATCCCCATGGGTGCAGAAAAATTAAAGCATCTGACCACTTCTGTGATTTTTCTATGGTGTATTTACTTAGTTATAAAAATGTAAGATTAGTTTTGATTTAAATCAGTGATTTTTTTTAAAAAATCATTTGATTAAAATCATGATTTTAATCATTGATTTAAATCAAGTGATTTAAATCTTGACACCCTGCTTTTTTTTTTAATATTTTTTTACTTTTGTCATATTTTCAGATGCTTAAGTTCTTAAATTCTACTTAGAAAAAACAACTTGGGGTGGCAATTCCCCTCCCCCTTCTGAATGACACCAGGGTTTTCGCCAAAATCAAACATTTTTTCTTATATTTATTTTGAGGTGATCGTAATGTGATGTTACGGTTTGAGCAGGCTGCTACAATTTTTATTTCGGTTCGTGAAAAGAATTGGAGCCTTTAAGTATCACCAAATGAGATAATGTTGCCATCAAATAACAAATAGCAACCCTCTAAATACGGAGCAGTAATAGTTTCCTTTCTTCGTAATTTCCATAGAGGCAGTGAAGCGCTGTTCCATCGAATTCCCCCACAACACCCTTGGTCACATAGCCTGGTGCTAAGCAATTCCATATAGGAAGAAGAGAGTCGGCTTTGAAGCTTCGGGAAGATGTGTCTAAACTAGTTTTTTCTATTCACAGATTTTTTAATCGGCCTAAGCGTTGGTCAACGTTAGTGATGGGGAAAATGACTCTTTTCAGGGATAGGATCAAAACCACTTGCTCACTAAAAAGAGCTAGCTCTCTTTCATGACTCACCACTCCTTTGAGATATATAATAATGTATATAACATATCGAGATGTATATAATATGTTTGGGCCATCGAACATCCCTCGTTGTTACGTTAGCGCCTGTGTCCAGATGAAGAGGTGCCAAGTGTGCTTGAAACACCCACGCAGCACTCACTCATCCAGCAATTGCCGAGTGTACCTATATTAATAATTTATTTAAATACTTAAGATTTTTAAACATTTATTTTAAGGTATAGGTATACTATACCCTCGAATATTCGTTGTCCCAAAGATTTTCAAAATACAAGTCCCTTCCCTGTCTTTCAATAAAATATTTTTTAAATGCCTTGTTTTGTGAAGGCAATGCAATAAAGTGAATAATATAATAATTGTTAGAATATGTTTTAATAATAACCTTAAGACTAGTTTTAATTAGTACTAAAAGGCGTAATATGACTTAAGCCGTTAAAACGCCCTTTCAACCTAAAATTGATTTAAATTTTTTTTAAACATTTATGATAATACATAGATATTTAAAAATTTGAAACTTCAAATACGTAACAAAGAGCTGCGGAAAGCAAATGCGGAATTGACTCTTCGAGAGCGGTAGCTCTCAAAAGAGCTAGATCCCAAAAGAGTCACTGAGCTGGTGATTGCATGCGGAAATGACTCTTCAAGAGCGAAAGCGCTGATTGGTTAAAAAAGAGCTATCAATCAGCACTCGCTGACACTGTCAAGGGAGCTAGCTCTTTGAGTCAGCTCCTGAGCGGATCACCCAACTCTAGTCAACATACAAACAAATTCAATAATTGAAACTTCCCACTCACTATTTCATCAAGCATTGTTCAAGCAATTGGCTAAGCATAAAACCAGCTGCTGAAAGGTTGCTTGAACAGTGGTTTGCAGTGCGAAAGTATTTCAATGTAAGATGTAAATCTTATGTAAGATGTAAGATCTTATTTCAATGTAAGAAAGTAAGATGATGAGTGGCGTATTGTTCTTGCATGCTGGATCGAAAACATTGGCCTGAAGATGTCAATACTCAACTGATATTTGAAGAAGTGTAAATTAAAAATCTGTCAATCAGACTGCAATTAGATGAAAGAGAAATTATTTGTGAATTCCGTGAATACATTCTCGAAAAGACATGTCCAGAAAAATTGCTGCATATGATATGAACTCTGAATACCATTCCCATTTCTTCGAGTGAATGTAAACTGGGTGTTTCGCTGGTTAATCTAAACACCACCCCAACCAGAGCTTTGTTGAAAACTAAGATAATTTCAGCACTTTTGTCCATCAAACTTGTCACCACCTCTGCCCACCTACTTTTCAATCCTTAGAAGTACATTGATCTGTGGTTACTCAGAGGACTGCATTCAGCCATAGATACTAACAGCAAAGATAGGTGTCAAAAAGATTTGTTGGGTGGGAATTGGACAAAACTTTGGAATTTTCTATGAATATTTGCCTTTAATACAGTAAAAATTTAAGCTAAGAACTGAATATGTAATTTTATTTATAAAAGATTTACAAGATGCGAGTTCCTGCACCGTTTTGTTACAAAAAAAAGCACTGACAGTATGTATTGGTACGACATAATCCTTACGTACTTACAAATTTCTGGATAAAATTTGCAAATGTTATATGCTTTTTTCTTTCAGAATGCTCTGACAGTAGCTGAAAGAGAATGCAATGAACAAACAGATCATTTGTCATTTAAAATTTCATGTAAGTTTAATCTTCTACTTATTTTGAGTACCATGTAAAATGTTCCTATTGAGATTGGTCAACATTATGGGTGACAAAGATTAATTTATATATTCAGGATGGAAGAAATTTTTTTCTATTTTATAGTAGCACAATATGACTTTATTATCTGAATCTGGAGCTATAAGCTCCGATTTCATGCTGTCTACCGTTCAATCTAAAAGCAATGGTCATCAAATAAAAACTAGAAAAACAGTAACAAACCAAAAATTCATAGAGGGGCAAGTAAAAGAGATATAGTCTATGTGCAGAAGACAAAGAGTGATGTATATCCAATAATGAAAGAAATTCTTACATTTTAAGTTTTTAGTTGCTGCAATTTTATTTTTCATTGATAACTTTTAGTTTGTTGAATAATGTTAATGCAATATAATTTTTTCTCAACATTTTTTTTCTGCTCTCCATTAAATTCAATTCCATGTTCAATCAAACACATTTTACATTTAATTCTTTAAGAGCATTTTACTGTTTTGCCTCAGTTTTATCAATTGTTTGTGTGTACATTTATCACATTAATGGGTAGATTTCATATCTATTGATAACAATGCCTACCCACACAGCTAAATTGGCTGTTCCATTCTGTATGTTTCGTGAATTCCATCTACGTTTTTCTACAAAATGTAGAATACTAACAAACTTTGATCAGCAATGTCAGTTAAAACTTAAATTTCAGCTCTGAGAATATGAAACTATTAGACAAATGCTATTATGTAACAACAGTTCAATTTACAATAATCTAATAAGTTCTAGCAGTTGAGTACAAACCATATTTTCTTTGAGAAGAGCATTTTCTTATTTCTTTATGTTCTGCTCTTTCTATGTATGTATGAAAATATTGCATTTATGTATTTAAAACAATATTGTGTCAGCATTGTTCTAACAAGACCTAAAAGAGCATGAGGAGAAAAACACTTACAAAAAATTTATTTAAAACATAAAGGAAACAAAGTACAGAGATAGAAATTATCAAGGCTTATAACATGTCACTCTTTTGTTCTTTTGTCACTTTTTCAGGTGTTTAAACTTTTAAATTCTTCTTAGACAAGGACAATTTTTAGTGCGCAATTAAAAAATTTAATTTTTTCCTCTAAAAAAAGTCAAATGCTATTAAATTTGAAAATTTAGAATTTTTTTTGTTGTGTATTTTTTCTTCACCAAAAAGAGACAAAAAAAATAATATTTGAAAATTTGCCGGCAATTTCTTTCAGTATTTTTATTTGCCCCCAATAATGATTAATGATGACCTGGGGCAGGGTTCCTTGTCTTTGAAAAGTCCTTGAATTTTAACTCCGAAATCTGGGCCCTTGAAAAGTATGGAACTTGGTGTGAAAAAGTGAATTATTAACTAGTGTGTGATATTGGTCAGATCGACAAGGTAGAATTGTTTGCAAATACTTAGAGACATTTTATATAGGATATGGAACAGAAGATATTTTATGTGACAAGATTTTGCAAGCTCTGAGTGAGTTATCCCTTCCACAATCTCAACTGCTCATGATTGACTCAGATGGGCCCAATGTTAACAAGTCAGTTTTTTAAACAATTAAAGACTCGTTACTTTCTACCTGAAAAAAAGAACTAATTAACATTGGGACATGTAATATTTACACAATACATAATGCTTTTCTTAAAGGACTAAAAGAGCTTGGGGTAGGTGTGTCTGAACTAGTTTTTTCTATTCACAGATTTTTTAATCAGTGGCCTAAGCATTGGTCAACATACAAACAAATTCAAGGAGACTTTAAACTTCACACTCACTACTTCCAGCAGGTGGGTAAGCCTAAAGCCAGCTGCTGAAAGGTTGCTTGAACAGTGGATTACAGTGCAAAAGTATTTCCTTAACTACATTCCAATAAAGAAGCCAAACATGATAC
This sequence comes from Metellina segmentata, assembly GCA_947359465.1. Classification (NCBI taxonomy): domain Eukaryota; kingdom Metazoa; phylum Arthropoda; class Arachnida; order Araneae; family Tetragnathidae; genus Metellina; species Metellina segmentata. The sequence continues at coordinate 53,622,436 of OX375882.1, read as the reverse complement.
AAAGACCAGGCTATATGAAAATTGTTCATTTACTTAGAAGAGATACTATAAAGGCTAAGGTGATATTTGTCGTATCAAGTATATTTAATCGTTTGACTGAATTTCTTCGGAAAAAGGAATCCATTCGCAACTTGAATTATCTATAAGAACAAGTTTGGGTAGGATCTACAAAGAAAAAATTTTCGAGATTTGAAGATGGATGAAATGGAAGATATATGTCCTCAGAAACTGTTGCCTCTGGCTGATATTGTGTTTGGAGATCAAATTTCTATATCGCTTCAGAATGTGAAAGATAAGGAAAGGAATTTCTTTTTTCTAAGGGCTCAGAAGCATTACATTGCTAGTTTTAAATATCTTATAAGTCCTCCTTCAGTTCATATCTCAAAAGTTTATCCTGTTTTGGTCCTCTTGAAAGACTCAATTTTGTGCGACAAAAATTAGAAGTTCCAAGACCAATGTCATGGGATGTCCCAAGTTACAGACTTCTGGATGAGTGGAAATTACTCCAAATAGAATTTGAGGAAGAAGGATATAGAATAAAGCCTATTGATGTTTACTGTAACCAGTTCTTCCAACTGGGAAACATTAGTGGTGTGGATCCTAATTACCATTGTGTCAAAGCTAGTAAAAGCTGCTCTGTCACTTTCTTATGGTAGTGCTGACATTGAACGTGGCTGATCAGCCTCAGGAAGAGCTTTGACAGGAGACAGAGCATCAATGTCAGAATGCACACTCAATGTATTGATGTTGTTCAAAAGCAGCTTGGCAAATTTTGAGAATCAACCTTATTTGATGACGATCGCATCAAAGCTAATGTATATGGGAAGGGTTACATATAAAGCCTACAATACCTAGTTAGAAGATATAAAACAAAAGGCACAAGAAAAATTAGAGTAGTACAGGAAAGAAAACGAAAGACTGGATATAGAGAAAAAAAAAATTAAAGCAGCTGGCAAAGAAAAGAAAGGTAATAGACAGATGAAAACATAAAATGTGTACGGAAGAGGATGAGGCATCGGACAGTGTTTCAAAATCGTTAAAGTAAGCCAATGATAGACTCAAGAAGGCTATAAAAAATAAAGATTTTAAGGAAGCAGCTCTTGCTCAGCCAATGAATGACATGGATTGTTGTCGTCCTGGAAGTAACATTCGTCCATTCCATAAAATTGCCAGAGCTTAGGAAGAACCTGATTGTCCAAAATGTTCATGTATGCATCAGCGTTCAATTTGCCAAGAACAACATGCAAGGGTCCCTGGCCATGCCACGAAAAACACCCCCAAACAAGTAGTCAGAATATGCAAATCCGCTGGCTTCCGGTCCATTATTGTAGGGTAGTGCATTCCAATTCAGATCACTGTCTATTTTTCTTTGAAAGAATTATTCGTGCAGGTGCAGAATTGAAACTAATCCAAACACAACTGAAAAGGTTAAACCTAAAACGACTTATTTAAAACACTACAAATGCGGATGGCACACATTGAAATTTGACCTTGAACAGAAAACAAAATAGAATCACTTAAGATACCAAGCATAAATTAACGACAGGAATGAAAATGAAATAATATATGGAAATACTACAACCAATAGGAATGTCATGAAAATTAAACAAAATGCTTTCACTTATTCAACAGGTAAGACGAAATTAACATTTACCATAAGACATTAAAAGTAACGTTTAACTCAATGCAAATATTTTATACCCATATAACTGATATTATTGAATACAAGAACACACTTTTCAATAATTTTATTTGGGGGTAGCATAGAAAATAAACACAATGAACATTCAAAAAATTTTTAACTTGAGGTTGCTTTTCTTATACATAACAAACAGAAAACTGCACTTATCTGTTACACTCCTGCTACGTATGGTTGCATTGCCCTAAAAATCAATTTCTCATACCGGGGTAGGTGGTTTTTATGCTTACTTCTAAAAAGAAAATAAGTTTACAAACCAGCCTTGAAATTAAGTATGAGAATGTTGACCACCAGTTTTTTGTCAGCGTTCCAAAAAGAGCACTGGTAGAAGAACACTTACACAAAAATTTATTTAAAACATAAAAGAAACAAAGTATAAATTGAAATTCAAAGAAAACATTAGGTGCTCAAAGAATACAAATTAACACATTTATGACTGAGTAGCAATGGTAAGAAGAGTTCTGAGGAAAAGTCACAATGCCATCTAGTGGTATGTTGGTTTGCTACAATATGTATTTTATTGTTACACATAAATATTATATGTATTACACCTTTTCTATGACTAGGTTCTGAATATGTAGAGAAAATCGATTCTGCAGTGGAATTACAGAATAATTATGTAACATCTACCTCTGATGAAGAGTAAGTAATCCATAGAAATAAGTTTTTAAAGTGTATTTTGCTTTCTTTTATTGTGAAGTATAGATTATCTCCATGTGCCTGTCAATTTCTATGGAATGTTCATATTGTCTACAGTTGCATTTTGCTGAATATATTACAATAGGTTAAAATTGCAAAAACTAAAAAAAAAACTTAGAATTCTAAAGAGGTTCTGATGTGTGGTAGTGAAAACATTTTGTACCGCTTTAATCTGATTTTTGATTTACCTTGTAATTTGAATTTCCTTTATTTATTGGGAATTAATTTTTCTTGTCATGAGATAATGCTTGAGAAAATTACAAAAATTGGGTTAATTCACTCTTTTAACTTTTCTTTATTTCATGAATTGTCCTAGAGAACACTACATTTTCTTTAATCATGAGCATTTATAACATTCTTTGTTCAATGCTCTTTTAAAGGCGATATCCTCCTTTATGTAACATTTATATCTTTTAAAGTTCTTAAATGTTTCACACTTTTTTGTGACACTTGAAAATTAAGTATGTAACCCGGTTTTAAAAGGTAAAACTACATCAAAAGTAATGACTAAAAAAATTTAAATAAATGTAACTTTACAACCACTCAGCTTTTGTTCTTCAAATACCTATTAACCACATTCACTGGTGGTTGCATTTAAGAAATGTCCTGAACTGTGTATTTTAAATTTATGACTATTGCTAAACACATGAACTAGTTCAATATGTCAATTAGCCATGTTGCTATTTTATATATTAAGATGTATAGTTCATTGTGTCTGAACTCCAATATATTACTTTGGCTCAGTGGGTTTTCTCATTGCAGTAGCAGCCTGCAAAATGTAGGTGGCATAGGTTCCATTTCTGTAACTACTCTCAGTGTTTTTCTTTAAAACTTTCCTTTTGCGTGTGTATCCATTTTATTTTATGTAAAAAGCATTGCTTGGCCAGATTTCTTGCACCTCTAACTGTAACCATTTACTAGCCCTTACTGAATTTAAATTTTATCATTTTATTGTCATTAATATTGCATTTCAAAAGCACTTTTGCTAAATGTATCTTTTTCAGGTTGACGGGTATAAATATTTCATTGAATGAAAAATGGTGTAATTTCTCTGCTGTTGTAGCTAAGTAGGTATTATTTTCTTTTGAAAAATAATTTGTTGTTCAAATATTGGCATCAAAAGATGAACAAATTAGTCATATTGAAATTGATGAAAACAGATATGGACATACATATGACAGTATAAGTGTTTTACAACAGTTGGAGCATTTTGATATTAACTGCCGTCCTACTGAATTGAATATTTCTTACTTATAGCTTACATTTTATCAAGGACTTTGATAATATGTTTTGTTGAGTCATGTGTGCATCAACGATAATGATTTTGCTGATAATGCTGTGAAAACAAAGCAGTATCCCTTTCCATTGCAGCAAACCATCCCTTTTAGTGACATCATCAAGATGTCCACAAAGGAGTTTATTTACTCATTGTGGCAAGAGTCATGTTATCTGCAAGTTGCCCACAAATTTCATCCCTTAAAACCCATCATTCATTAGTGGCCAATGCCTATTTGTGTCAGACTGACCTGCCTTAACATTAAACATATGCTTCGCTCATTATCTTTGATTAGGAGTGAGTGCCCTCAAGTTGTAACTCGTGCTTAACTCCTTTTTATGTCCATGTTTTGACTGCCTGTCTTGTCATCGTCTTAATTTTTTTAAATTATAATTCCAAGTGTACTAGATTTGATTGGAAAATCCTCATTCAAAGCCTTTTTATTGTTCTGTATACCATTAGCTTTCTCTTGTGCAGAATTGTTTTAAACTCTGTTAATTCCTTATTATCTAGACAACTGGTTCTCAACCTTTATGAAGCAGCGACCTCATAAATTATTTTCTATTGATAGGGGCCCTGTCTAAACAAATTTACTCGTAAATGCTTAACTTCATACATTAAGCTAACGTAAGTATTAATAATTAATTAAATCATAAGGAGTATAAGTACTTTTATGCATATGGTGTAACATGTGGGGAAATACAAAATTTCATTTAAATTAGCTATCAATCACTGGACTAATGAAATCTCAGAGCATATTGTAGTTTCCTCAGGCCAATATCATTAAATTAATTTATACTGGTTCTCACTAACATTCCATTGTGATCACTATAAATTTATCATATTATTTAGTGTGAAATTGAATATTGTATTATTAAAATGATTTTAATGATAATTAAAAACCAGTTGAGAGAGAAAAATATTTATGCTTTATAACTCACCATTGGTGTCATGTGTGCAGAGAATTGCCTTGATTTGATAAAATATACTATTTTAATACAGTCAGTAAGAGAAGCTTTTAGTTCTGGCATTTTCTTTACTGCAAGAGGCTGCCAATGAAGACAGCTATGGGTGTTCCTAATGTGAGAATTTTCTGTTTCATACATGCAACTACGCCCTTCACATTACCCAGCATTTCCTTGGCTCCATCAATACATACTTAATGACATAAATCCCAAGATACATTGTACTTCTCGAAGTATAAATCAATCAATCAATAACAATTACACCTGTTGGAGGAACCCTTCAAAACTTTATCAGAACCCATGTGTTCTGTGGAACACTGGTTGACGAATCCTGGTTTATATCAGTCAGATCCTAGTATTAGTCATGTCTTTATGAAGTTTTTGAGCTGAGTTGGTTCCCATTTCATTTGCATCCTGTATTTTATGATTTATTTTTTTATTTTTATTCTGTATTTTTTTTTTTTTTTTTTAAATATTTAATTTATTAACAAATTTGTAAGCCTAACCATGCTTTATTTATTTTTCAACTGCATTCTGCACTGTGTACCTTACTCTGCTAAATTGTTAACCCGTTTAGTTAACAGAACAATTGGATGTGTTAAATGCGTTGGTGTGCGCAAGATGGACCATGTGTATTTCTCCATTAGACGTGAATGGCATGTGGTCAAAACAATGTTGTGCGACCTCTTCAAAGAGATTCTTCTGTTCCTATGATTTGACCCCAAATCGCCATGTTAACTCTACTTATCAATAAATTTGCCTTTCTGAACTTAGGTTGTCTTGCTCAAAACTCTCAGCTTTGTTTTACACTATGTGCAAATGTCACAATTGTCGAACTGCTTCCATGTAAAACACGTTGAGATTTCATCTAGTACATGGCAGAAAAGCCTTATAAATTTGGATTGATATTCTGGTTGCCTGTGTATCTTGAAACCAAATACTTCCTGAATAGTTTCATGTTCATGGGAAAAGATTAAGTCAGAAGTCTGCAACTTGGCGAGTATGTTGCTTGAAGCTTTTGGGTCCATTCCTTTCAAAGAGGACAATTGTCACATCTTTATCCCTTTCAAAACATCCATCTTTTTACATCACTGAAACTTGTGGATACTGGGTTCCAAAGGACCATCCATTGCTGGTACAAGACTAAATTGCCAAGAATGTCTGCTGATTTGCAGGGACACAACTAGAATAGTTTTCTTTGAAGGTGCCCGTGAACAGCCAAAAGGTTTGCTGTTTACTTGTGCAGTCAAAAAACAATTGGCTTCTTGAGTACCCTGCATAGATGTTGAAATCGCAGGTAACGAGAGAAAAGCTTCAAGAAACTGGAATATTACAATTTTAGAGTGACATGGATGATCTCTACCAAATGAGTTGCCTGTACACAATGTGATCGGCATTAAGGAGATGTCCTGTCTTAATCTACAATGTTCTGGACTTCACAGCTGCAAATGCCTGGGTTTTGTTTTCTTCGTACAATTTGAAATTTTCTTGACTGCTATATTTTAAATCTTGTTTATGAACTAAGATCCTCTTACTGTACGACCTAGAAGCTTTGAGCAGTTCCTTGCAGAATGGAAACGATGAGGACAAACATCGTTAGTTCTTGTTTAGCTGTAACAAAACACAAGACTTATGTTTAACGTGCAAAAAGTCCACCTGTGGAAGATTCCAAGAACGTTCATTGCAAAAAATGTGTTCTTGAAACCAAAGGGTAATGACAATGATGATGAAACTAATAATTCAAAATAAATGTTGTATTTAATGAAGGATGCTATCGCTGATACTTTCTTTTTGAATTCTTAAGTTGTCGTTTTAGGTAGTTTAAAGTATTTATTCTAGTTTTAAACTTTTCTATGTATTTCTCCAAAAAAACAAAGAGTTATGAATTTCTCAAAACGTTCTGTATTTTTATTTGTTTCAAATTAAAAAACTGTCATGAATTTTACTTAAAAGAAGAGTTTATTTGAAAACTTTATAGTAAATATCTTCTGCAATTATGTGAAAATTATAATGAATCTCCAGAATAAGTGATTGAGTCTGAATCATTTTGCACCCATGTTTTTTAAGTGTTATGTGTAATTATGTTAAAGAGCTGTTATACTATATCAAATTAAATTAAATCTAAAATACCCAAGCTGTTAAACAAGTTACAGAATTTTTTTTATGTAAATTTTATTACATCAACATAACTATATAAATGTCTAACATTTGAATTGTATTAACTAAAATTTGTTCACTTCACACTATTGTTTTTCAGATTGGAAGAAGAAAGTGCACAATGGGATGCTTTCACAGCAAATTACAGAAAAGATTTAGATAAAGAAAAAGAGTAAGTTTTATGCAACGTTCTTCGTATGATACTTTCTGGCAAAAGTAAAAAAACACTTGAAAACTCAACAAAACTATTGATAAAATTATATAACTGATGACAATCGTTTGTCTTGCCCTAACAAAGTATGACTTGTCTGCACATACTCGACATCTTCACTCTTTAGTTCCCTGTTTTTATCTGACCTTCCACTCCAATCACCTCGAAGTCAAATCCCTCACAGCTTCAACATGAGGTCACTTCACACTGACCATGTGACACTTGCACCTCTGCTTTCCCCATCAATAGGGGTTGGGTGAAGGAGCAGAATATTACACTACACCACATGCAAGATAGTGTAAGAGGTGATAAGTCAAACACTAATCGGAGCCAACAGTAATATTCTGGTTCAAAATTTATTCAAATACAACATCAATTCTAACACCTTAAAAGATACTAAATATTCAAATCCAACAGAATGTTAAGTTTTTAACTATGTAACTCCTTCTAGCAAACTTGCATATCTAAGTGCTTGTATTACCCATCAAATGTATAAGCTTTACAAAAATTAGATTCATACTCACTATAAAAGATTCACCAGACATACAAAAAATTCAATATATATTCGTTGATAATTAATTGAATAAAATACAAAGCTTACATGTACATTTTAAGTTTAACATAAATTTCAATCAATGTAATAAAATATGAATCATAATCCACTAGAAAATGACCTGCTATACTCAGTCAATAAAAACTAAGTTATGGTTGCATGCAGTTTCTTTTAGGCCATTAAAATCTATGCCCCAATTAAATCAGTCGATAAAAACTACTCTTTTCTCTTTCCAAAATCTGTTCTGACTAGTATTTTAGCATCACATGCTTTTCCATGCATTGATTTAATTATACAATCTACCCCTATAACAATTTGCAGGAACAAAAGTAATGGCAGGGGTACATGAGGATTCAATGAGGAAAATAAATCTAACACAACATCTCGATTTAGTCACTTAACTTGCTAATAATTTACTTTGAAGACGATTTTGTGTCTTGATTTGAAAATTTGGCTTTTTAAACTGAATGCTACCTAACTACTCTGAGTCAGATCTATTTTTTTCTCAAAGAATTGGGGGTTAGTATTAACTTTATATTCTAACTCATATTCATTGAAGTTGCAACATAAAATAAACATAAAATTGCCTGCGTATTCACAAGATGAATAGGTTATTATAGGTGGTGCAAATGAGACAAAACTCTTGTTTAAAGGATAATTTTACTATTAAGGCAGTCGTCCCATGAATATTGCTTAGTAAATGAGTTGTAGATTGCTGTATAGCTACCTCCTTGTAAGTCAAGCATCACTATTTCCTAAATCAAGCATCACTATTTTCTAAATCTTAATGCAAATTATATTTTATAATACTTCTAGCAGAATTACCCGGTATTTCTCGTGTAGAATTGGTTAAATTATGATGGAAAAGTGATCAGATAACTAATCACTTCTCCTTCATAGAAAAATGCAAACATCAATTAAGTATGCGGAAAATAAATGTTTAACATCGTTTAAACTTTTTCATGGCTTTTACAGTTTACTTAGGACACAAATATGTATCATGATGCATTCATCTATATCACTCATTTCACTTTTGCACTTCAGCTTTAAAGCGCACTAAAAAGTTTTTTCCAAGGTGATAGGTACATAAAAGTTAATTTAGAAATATCTTTGAACTATAATGTATGGCTACCCGTTTTAATTTAACATAACCTATTTTAAAATAATTTTATTATCCCTTTACAGGTCATTTTAAAATTCTAAATTACACATCTTACTTCAAAGGTTGTTTTGTAAATTTTGTGAAACAATTCTACGAACCATTTTGTATTCAACCAGACTTAAGAAATGTTGTTCAAAATACACATATACCACCAAGAAATTACCCATGTCTAGTGATATTTTGCAGGGGGGGAGGAACAATTTATTGTAATATAACTTGTAAATAATATCTGCATCACGTAAAATTAATACTGGAATACATAAATACAAAAAAAAAATTCTAATCGTTGAAGAAGTGCAGAATTTTGAAAAACAAAAATGCTATAACCAAGCTTGTTAAATTTTGACTTTGCAGAGTATATTTTGAAATAGAGCAATTTGAAAAACATTGATAAAAAGGATAATGATTTATGAAATTTTGTAATGCTCAAATGTGACTGCAACATTTTATTGTCTTAACTCAAATACACGAACACAGGACTCCAAATAAAGTTTATAGAATAAAACATTAATTCTCACATTACTAGATCTCAAATAGCAAAGTTATGTAAAATTGAATATTTAACATTAAATATTTTTTTTTTCATCAATTAAATATTCATAAATTATTTTATATTATGGGAAGAAATAAAAAATCATTTCAAACATAAATATTAGAATTTAATTTGTTTTGGAAATATTCTTTTTCAAGCAATACTGGTAAAACAACTTTATTGTAAAAGCTCTTTTCAATATGAGTATCTTACTTCAATAGTTTTATACTTAATATTATTCCTGTGGGGATTTCGAATTGTTTTTAGACCCCATGACAAATAGAACAATGTTAATATGTAGCCTATGTAAAACCCACAGGGTTCGATAGTATAAGTGCACCAAATTTGGTGTGGATTGGTTAAACGGTGTGTAAATTTGCATATAGAACAGACAATACGCCAACTCTGCTTTACATATGTAGATTTAAAACAAAATGTTTGAAAACATCACATTTAGCAAAGTTAATTTGAAATCCTTTTATAAATAAGTGCTTAAAGTTTCATCATCTGTCTAAAATGTTAGATGAATGCCAAAATCACATTTAGCTATTGAAAAAAATGTAAAATAATACATGCATAGTATTTGAAGTAAATATATTTTTTATTTATTAAAATATACTTCTAATTTTTATTTCAGTAACCTGTTTCCACTTTAAATTATTCATATTATTTTTTGCTTTTTACTTTCATTCTTAACTTTTGAGCCTTTGTAAATAATAATGTTATGCATTGAATATTTTTGTCCAATTTCAATATCATGTTTTATGTTACTTAAAAATAAAATTTAGGTCATGCTAAATTTAACTCAAAATATTTCAGTCTTTGTGAGTACCATGCCCAAACAGGATATGTTATAAAACTGTCCATGCTTGCAATAATTTAGTGAATAGGCTATTCAGAGGAATAGAGTTTTGTGATGTTAATCAACATCCGAAAGAAAGACGTTTGAGAAACAATTTTTATTCAATTTAACTATTATGTAGAATTCCATAAATAATGTTTGTAATTAATTTCTTTTTGTGAATAACAAATTTATGTCTGCAAATACTATACTATGCCATACTTTTGTTTTAGACAGTCTGTTTTTAGGAATTTTTTAATTTATCTACGATGTTTAGTATAAGTAGTACTTGATTGATTTGATGTATGAAGCATTACATTTTTTTCTATTTCTAGTTTATCTGTTAAGCCATTCAATGGCTCTTTTGATTACAAAGACTATGAAAAATTGAACTATTCTGAACTTTATGAGGATGTTATAGATATTTGTAATCAGAAAAAATTACAGGTGAGTTTATTTTGATAAAATCATAACAGAATATTGTGATGTAATTGGAATAGCTTCTTAGTAATTGTGAGAAGTACTGTTAAATCCTTTCATTTACTCATCTGTATAATGCATCTTCTTTTTGATGTTTATTAGACACAATTGGATTTTTTTTTCAACTTTTCAAAATATTTTCTTTATTATCTGTAGATGCCTATACAACCTTGAAGTTTTGTTTACTCAAAAAGCAATACAAAACATTTTAGAGTAGAATAGGGAAATAATTTTTCTGGTTCTCCATCGAAATGTAGCAGTTGTATTTTGCCTATGTGTTAATACTACTTATTTAGGATTTATTTGTAAATCGCAAGGATTTCATTCTCTCATACTCAGTCCCAAGGAAAAGCCTTATAACGTGACTGAGTTTAAATATTAAGAAAATGCCCTAAACTCTCAAGAATTCTTTCAAGCACTTAAAAATTAAAATCTAATGTTATGTGCACATTTTATGATATGCTATTTTGGGATAGTTTCATTATTGAAAGTAATGACAAGGTTAACAAAATGTGACAGTATATTGTGAAAGTTAATGCAATTTGTTGATATGCACTTCAAAAATAAATTAAAAGTAGTGTCCATCAAATAACCTGTCATTTATGAGTTTCAATGTGAAATTATTTGAGGATCATCAATTTTATGTGGAGTAAAAGTAGTCGATGATATTTGTGGCAGTGAAATCAAATTTTGTTATTAATAATTTTTATTTTGTAAATATTACTTTTATTTGGCTTTCCGAACAGATCGAAAAATTGAAGAAAACAAGAAGAAAGTTTAAATCATGTATGAAATTGGCTAACAAATACATGTCTTCACTAAATGAGAATATCGAATGTAAGTTTTGCTGGTCTCAATTTTTTTCTCCATTTATGTTCATTGATTATTCAATCGTAGCTACTAAAATACGGCATGAAATTTCCTTTCATTAAGATTAACTTTTGTTTGAAATGTGTACCAAATTGTTCTGATACAGAAAAATTTACCCTATGTTGTGAATAAGTTAGGATTATAAATACAGTCAAACCTCTATTGAACCCAAATGCATCTTATGATGAGCTCAGCTTGCAAGGCTGCATTGCTCAATATAAATACACAAGGTACTTTTTGAATTTTGCGTTTGCAATAGTAAAATAGCAGATATATATAAATAGGAATAATTTTTTTAAAGGAAAGAACCTTCTTATTACAATGCAAGAAGTTTTACTTGCAAATCTTCTAATTTTTTTCTGTGTGGTATGTACTCTGAACATGTTCGTTATTTTGTGTTGTTTCATCAATTAGGTCCAGGTCTACCTCCTTGTTCTTTATAAATTGTCAGAAAGATATGGGGAAAAAAACTCTGTGTAGCAAAACGTTCAGATTTGGGACTTAAGAGAAATTATTTGTACTAATAGGGAATTTTATGATAGTTTTTAAAGAAAAATATGCTGATCTTTTATTTTTGTCCTTATTTTTGCGTTGCTCCTGAAGCAGCCTCAAAACTCTTGAAATTTTACGAGAATGCTCCTGAAGCTGCTCAGAAAAGGTTGGCAAATCTGAAACAATAATAATTAAATATGTCATTAAATTAATTTTAAAATGTTCTAGATTGAATTTTAAAATTGGGGCTTCGTACAAAAATTGCAAAAAATTTGCACCACCTGTGTGCCAAATCCCATTGCTGTAAGTGCCATAGATTCATCAGGAGCATACACATAAACATACAAACACTTCCTTCTATAATAGTAAAGACATGGTTTGGCCCACTACACCACCCTGTACACAGGTAATTCATCTCTGTATCTTAAACTTCCTTGTCTTCATTAGTTGGCATTGTCCTTCTTGAGTTTAGCCAAAACCCCAAGACAGCCTCATGAAAATGGGATAAGGCCATGGTAGACAGTATCCTAGGATACTTCAAGTCAGCCATTTTATAAATTGAAGTGTATAAATTTGTTTTTCCATGCTTCCAGAAATGTACAATTTGAAATCTCATTTCAGGTTATTTTGTGAATTCTGTTCAAGAAACGCCTAGGACATTAATCAGACAATGTATTGCGAAAGGTCAGCACAATGCGTAGTAGCACAAATTTGGAATCTTTAAATTTTTAATTTGATACATAAATGTGTTCCATGTTATTTTTGTTCATTTTCAATTCTTGTGCAGTGTTACATGTTTAGACTGCTTGATGGTATTGTTTCATAAAATAAAATTATTTTTTAGTGTAAATGAGTCGTCTTTAAACCAAAAAATTTTTGCCTTTGAAAAACAAGAAAAATTTTCCTGTACAAAAAACAGATTGAACACTTTTTTTCCGTATAGAAGTGAAAATAAAATACCAGAAGGTAGGGATGAGAAATACTGCTCTTTTTGCTGTTCCACTCTTTTTAAAAGAATTGTTTTCAAATGTTTCTACTAGGAAATATACAAGCATTGTTTCTCTTAGATTGGTGTCAGCCAGCAGTTTAAAGTCCCTGGGCAAAAAATCACGAGCTTTGCAACACATAGGTTTTATGGTGGGATGCTTGTTTCCAAGATGTCTTTAAAATCGCAATAGCTGATAAATGAGATCCCTTTTCAACTTGTAGAGCATTGTCACCCAATTCGAATCTTCATCTTTCATTGTAATATTGGTCATATTTTTAAAATTTGTATAAAATCTAAATTCAACACAACGTTATTGCTTAGCATAATAATCTTGGAACTTTACCATTGTTAAGTCTTCACGCAAATTCAAACATCCGGGCTTGGTTCAGTCAAGAGCGGAAAGAAGGAAATAGTTTAGAGACAGAAACAGCGAGCCAAGAACTGTAGGGTCAACAGCTGTTTCACACTTCAACATAATTTAGTAAAATACAAAAATTTTAGCACTTAGAGAAACTACTTTGCAAATTTCCCATAATGTAAAATTCAAAGTAGAAAAAAAATTGCAATGTTTGTTTACAAAAAGAACAAAACAGACTGTCCCTACCAGAAAGGGGCAAACAGAATCTCTAGTAAAATCTTGTCACAGCAACAGACCACCAACCTAATGAAAATTTTGGAGAAGTGCTTATCTGGCATGAAGTTATTTTATAGGAAAGCAGACATCTACATTTTTTCAAAAATGATTAATAAATGCAATATGGGTTGACCATTGATGTGGATCAAGTAAATTTAAATGGGCATTTACCTATTAAATACTATTGAGATTCGCAAGAACTACATGTTCTCCTAATAAAAACAATAAATTTGATATTCAAAGATTGTTTAATAAAGCCATTTCATTTTGTTGAAACTACAACAACGTTGCCATCCTGACAACTACAAATAATAAAATAACAGACTCGATTAGATGCATGTGAATCTTTACATTCTCCCACCTTTTCATTTAAAGTTAACACAAACACAGTCGGACAATGATCAAGTTCAATATGAATAGTTCAATCCAAAAATCCGGAAGGAACATTGACAGTTCTTCCACTTTTGGTGATAACAGTCCCTTTGTCCATTGCTGGAACCTTGCTTTCATCAACACTGGATTCGCTTGAAGATATCTCCAAAGGAAAAATTCTCTAAATAGGGCAAACCGTCTCACCCGAAGATGTCTTCACTCTAATATTTCCGTCGTTACTTGGATACACTTAGACTACTTTTCCCATAGGCCAGAAGATCCTGCGTTTCCCGTCATTTTCGACGATCACAACGTCCCCAAAAATAATGTGACGTCCATCAACTTCATTTGATCCTTGAACAAGTTGACTGAGATACTCACTTCTAAATCTTTTCCTTATAATATTTCTTAACTGTTGTTGGTGTCTGAACCTTTTCTTGAGATTTACTTTGTCAAGCTGATCTAAATCACGCACACCAATATCTTTAGTCCCACTGAGAAACATCGCCGGAAGCGTAAGTGAGGGGTCTGGAATTTATAACTGCCTCAGTCGCACAAGCTCTTCATAATTAAGTGAATATTGTTCTAAAACTCAGCATAACAGCATCTGAATCAGTCGTTCCCGAAATCCTCCTCACCAAGGGGTGGCTGGAGGAGATTGTCAGCCCTCTACGAAATTACTCCCACTATCACTGTAGATAGTTTTCGGTCTTCCTCTTCTTGCAATGAAGTCTGAGCAAAAAACTTTGGGTCGTCAGCGACAATAGGAGTTTTTAATGGACGGCACCGTACACGTGAAAAGGATGATGCAGGACTTCTGATCTCTCAACATTAGCGTCTGACTCTGTTCTTAGGTAATGCAATAGAAATGCTCTGCATTCTTTTAGCTTCGTGTCTTTTACATCTGAGACAGCTTGACAGGACTCTACGGATGGTCTTTCTAGTTTTAATTATCCAACACGTTTCTCTCAATTTTGTCATCAAAACATGCACGCCTGCATGAGACATCTTTAGATGAATATTATTAATAAAGTACTCAACAAGTTTATGATTTACTGGAAGCAATATTGGGTATATAAAATTTTCTAGGTCTTTTCTTTCCATCAACTTTGTCCTGACTCGAAAAAAACCTTCTTTATCTTTAGATATGCAAATGGACTTCAATTTTTTAAGATCTTCCGAAGTAAATGCCTCTTGCTGCACTAATTTAACGAGAACCCTTTCTGCCCGACAGTAAGTTCAGATACCTTAAATTTTCCTCACACCCTTTAATTTTTTTCTCAGTTTTGCATTCGAAATAAATCTGTGCATCTAAGTAACCATTCTTAAAATCTTGTCGTACCTTGAGAAATATCTGGTAATCCATGAATTCACGTCCACATTACAACTCAATGTAGTTACAATATTCTCTTTTCTTTCAGCAACAATTTCATCTCTATTTTTAATAGGATTAGGGTGAGGTCATTCATATTCTGTCAGTGGCAGGGCTCCTAACACGTCACCTTTGGTCACTTTTTTATTTTTTGACATTTTGTCACCGTTTCAGGGTTTTTAAAGTTCAAAATTTTTCTTCGCTAAATAGAATTTAAGGTGCGCAATTAAAAAAATTCATTTTTTCTAAAAAAAAACAGGGTTTGCACGAATTCAATTTCGAAATGCTCGCTACATTCCACCGCAAGAACGGATTCAAAACGTACCGTTTCAAGGATACTACACGTTGCCCGCAGTGTATTAGCAGCAAGTTCTGGAAATTTTCCCAAGGGAAAAGGCAATCTGTAAAACGAAGTGGCGAAGTTTAATCGAAGCAAGGCCATCTGCATGTCCGACCCCTCTTACCTAACTTGAGTGGCATTTACGACTAACCTTTTTTTCCTTTCATAGTATCGTGTGGAGTATCATTTGGCGCAAGATAAATATCACCGGTCGAACAAAAGGAGGAACCCTCTAAGAGGTCAGACGCTGACAGCTCGTAAATGGTAATCAATGCCAGTGGTCACTTAAAAGGGGGGATAACATTCTCCATACACAGATCAGACGACGTTCTCAACAGACCCATTTTATTTTCGGATTCTGGAATAAGACTAGAATGGAGAGGTCAAGAGACCGGACGGATCAAGTTGATATTAACTCAACGTTAACCCAGGAGGAGAGGTAATCCGTTTAATACCTTTGTCATCACATGTTACAGTTTCTATTGTGGGTCTGATTATGGCTAGAAGGTGTAGATACGTCGAGGGTAAACTCTGAAAGGACGGTGGAATCTTCAATGTGTATGATAATTTATACTCGAAGGTTGTGTTCGGCAAAGTTTTTAAGGGGATAGATCATCAACCTCTCACACATTCTAAGCGCTCGAAGCTCCCCATCGAGAACCCCGACATTCCTGTCTACGGAGCGGAGGCTATTCACGCGCTTCTCTCTTTGTGGCATAGAAATGAGGGCATGGAAAACTTAATGGATTTCAGCCGTTTCTTCGGCAGTTTGAGATCTGAAAGATTCCAAACCCATTCCATAACCAGAGAATGCAAAAATTTCGGCCGTCTCCGTATCCATAGGGTTAAATATTGAAGGAACGTTGCGAAAGTATTGAAAATCATCGAAGTTGATTATTACAATTTCTTGAGTTTTTTTAGTGAACGTCAGTTTTTAAAAAGATTAATGACTCATTACTTTCTAACCGAAAAAAAGAACTAATTAACATTGGGACATTCGCTCAATTCCTAATGCTTTTCTTAAAGGTCTAAAAGAGTTAGGGGAAGATGTGTCTGAACTAGTTTTTACTATTCAGAGATTTTTTGATCAGTGGCCTTAGCTTTGGTCAACGTACAAACAAATTCAAGTAGACTTGAAACTTCCCACTCACCATTTCATCAAGCATTGTTCAAGCAGGTAGCTAAGCCTAAAGCCAGCTGCTGAAAGGTTGCTTGAACAGTGGATTGCAGTACGAAAGTACACTCTATAACAAAAAAATCGACGCACCAAGAAGGAGTTGTCCGATGGAGATAAAAATTGGTGGATAGGAAAATTATGTACAAAATAGAAAATGATTAAAATTCCAGAACAATTGAATGATTTATTTCAGAGTTACAATAACGAGCTCGATAAGGTGTTGACCCGCCTCTAGTCTAGATGCAAGCTGCCCCACGGGCTGGCATTGACCGATAAAGCTCCCGGATGGTCTCCTGCGGTATTTCTTGCCAAATTTGCTCCAATTGTCGCACTAGGTCATCAACATTCCCTACCGGATGCAGTCGCCTTCCCATCATATCCCATACATGCTCGATGGGAGAGAGATCTGGTGATCTGGCTGGCCAAGGAAGTGTTTGACAAGCGTGAAGACAGTTCATAGCAACACGTGCCGTATGTGGTCAAACATTGTCTTGCTGAAAATAAGCCCAGGGTACTGTGAAAGGAACGGTAGCAAAACAGGTCTCAGAATGTCGTCAACGTACCGCGGTGCAGTAAGTGTACCTCTAGTGACGACCAAAGGGGTCCGGCTATCAAGGGAAATGGCACCCCAGATCATAACTCCTTGTTGACGGCCCGTGTGGTGTGCAATAGTGAAAACAGGATCGGCACGCTACCCTGGGCGTCTCCAGAAACGTCTTCGATGATCGTCAGGACACAGTTGGAAGCGAGATTCGTCGCTAAGGACTATACGTCCCCAGTTCAGCATCATTCCAGCCTGATCGAGCCAAGCACCACTGTAATCTGGCTCGACAGTGTGCAGGCGTGAATGGCAGATGGCGTAACGGTAGGTACGAGCCTAGATTTCGTTCTCTCAGGCGTCTGTGAATGGTCATGGTGGACACTCATGTGTGGGTCGCACGACTGATGATTGATAGCGATGAATCAGGCGCTGTGACAGCTGATCTGACAATCACTCAGTCCTCGCGATCTGTTGTGGCCCTACGTCGACCGCTACCATCGTGACGCTGAAATCTGCCATTGTCCACCCACTCTTGCCAGCATCTTCTAATCGCCGCATCGCTTCGACTCACATGACGAGCGATTCTCCGATTTGCCCAACCTGCCTCTTTTAATCCAATGATACGACCTCTTTCAAACTCTGAAAGTTGCTCGTAATGAGCTCGAATCCTGCGGCGAGGCACTTTTTTAGTCGTTGAAAGGTATCCTAAATCGCAATGCAGCAGAAATTTTTAACAACAGTTCAAGAACAACTTTTTATATACATCTGCTGGATGCGCTGGAGATCGTACTATTCATTCATTGGACACCAAATTTTAATAATTTGCAGATTTGGTCAGAACATTTTTGCATACGAAATTTCAAAGCAATCGGATGATTCCTACTTGGTGCGTCGATTTTTTTGTTATAGAGTGTATTTCCTTGACTACATTCCAATAAAGAAGCCAAACATGATACAAAGACTAGGTTACAAAAAAATTGTTTATTTACTTAGAAGAGAAACTATGAAGGCTGAGGTGATATTTGTCAACAAGTGCAGGTATATTTAATCGTGTGACCGAATTTCTTCAGTAAAAGGAACCTCTAATTCATAACCTTCATTCTCAACTTGAATTGTCGACAAGAACAATTTTGAGTAGGATCTATGAAGGGGAATTGATTTGAGGTTTGAAAATGGATAAATTGGAAGATATATGTCCTCAGAAACTGTTGCCTCTGGCTGATATTATGATTGATCAAATTTCTAGAGCGCTACAGAATGTGAAAGAGAAGGAAAGGAATTTCCTTTTTTTTAAAGGGCTCAGAAGCATTACATTGCCAATGTTATATATCTTTTGAAGAAGTCCTCCTTCAGTTCATCTCTCCTTAAAAGTTTATCCTGTCTTGGTCCTCTTGAGAGACTCAGTGACGAGAGTGTTCAACAAGTATTAGAATTTGCAAGAGTAATGCTATGGGATGTCCCGACAGACATATTACTGGATGAGTGGAAATTACTCCAAGGACAATTTGAGGAAGAAGGATTTAGAATGAAGCCTATTGATGTTTACTGGAACCAGTTCTTCAGACTGCGAGACATTAGCAGAGTTGCCAAGTGCTCAGGAACTTCCGGAGTTTCTACGCTAAACAATCGAAAATCCGCAACTCTGCGTAATCTTTGGTTTACTCGTAAATTCGCGTCGATGCAGGCAAAAGCAAAATTTCCTCTATGAAAAGGAAATTTTTTTTTCCATTTTCGGAGAAATTGTGTATTAGATTTTTGTTTCTATAATTTAAGGATAAAACCTTTCATGTATACATGTAATTTTTTATCCTTAAAACAGTACAAAGTCCAAAATTCGGAATCCTCCGGTTCTCGGCCATTCCGGATTATTTGCATTTTTTGTCAAAAAAACCTTAATCTAACCTCCCTTGCGCAAATTTTACGTTTGCAATACTAAAATAGCAGATATATAAATAGGAATAAGTAGGAAGAATATATAAATAGGAATAAGTAGGAAGAATATATAAATAGGAATAAGTAGGAAGAATATATAAATAGGAATAAGTAGGAAGAATATATAAATAGGAATAAGTAGGAAGAATATATAAATGTTCTGGTTCGGGTTGTCTAGGGTGTTGATGTATGAAGACAAGAACTATATATTCTCTTGTTTAGCATACAACTTTAGGCTCTTAAGCCTAACTACAAGACACATTAGAACGGAAACATCGATGAGAGCTTCGCTGTTGGCGACTTCGCTCTTCACTACTCTGCTCTCTTATGCACCTGCGCTCCGTGGCGCTGGCGTCGCTACGAATGTCGCCACTGTGCAGGTGGTTTGGCGGATGGGGTTTTGATTATGCAACATAAATAGGAATAAGTAGGAAGAATATATAAATAGGAATTTTTTTTAAACAATTCAAGAAATTTACTTGCAAATCTTCTAAATTTTCTGTGTGGTATTTACTCTGAACATGTCCGTTATTTTGCGTTGTTTCATCAATTAGGTCCAGGTCTACCTCCTTGTTCTATGAAAATTGTCAGAAAAATGGAAAAAAGTGAATTAAAAAAAAAAAAAACGGGTTAGCAAAACGTCCAATATTTTTTTTTCGAAAATTTTGACAATTCCAGATTTTGGACGTCTGCATTTCGGACTTAAAAGAAATTATTTGTGCTAATAGGGAATTTTATGACTGTTTTCAAAGAAAAATATGCAGACATTTTATTTTTGTCCTTATTTTCGCGTTGCTCCGGAAGAAACACAAAATTAATTTCAGACTTTTTCAACAACAAAAAATAAGACATAATTTTTCAAAGAAAAGGAAGAAATTCTTCAAGATGTGTCAAAAATACACGAATTAAAAATCATAATTCCAATTGTTTTTAAAATTTTCTGTTAATATTTTAAAATTATATACTTTTTAAATGAAGAAAATAAAAATATCCTTCCAAAGAAAATAAAAGAAAAGATAGGGGTAGCTGAGGAGGATCATTTTACTTGCTATCTTTATACTTGAATATATTTAGCATTATTGTTATTTGTTACTTTTTTTGCTCGATTAGTCACTTTTTGTCACCTTTTTCTACTCGATTAGTCACCTTTTTGGTTCAATTAGTCACTTTTGTCATCTTTTTAGACCTTGAAACCAGTTAGGAGCCCTGCAGTGGTAACCAAGTAGGTCCCTCCCACCATCTAGACGTGATCAATTTTGTTACAGAACATCCCCTTGAAAGCAAATTAGCTGGGTTTTCAGTTGCAGGGATGTGATACTAATCTTCAGTTCTGATCAAATTTCTGATCTCCCTTCTTCGTCACATTCTTTCTCCTTGTATCTTTTCTGATTTGCAAGCTCTGAACATACCATAGCCCACTGTCTCTTTGAACGAATTAAACATTGAACTTTCGTCCTACACTGTTTTGCTCGGTGTCTTAACTTATAACATACTTTTTTTCCCTTTATGAGATAAAGCCTTTTACTCAACGGCATTCTTTGAGCAGTAAAGCAATCTTTACTTTTCACGTTGTTTTCTGCGGAAAATGCAAATGATCTCATTTCGCTTTTCAAACCTTGCTTCCCACGAAAACAGATGATTGGCTGTGAGAACCAAAACTTCAACTTAGTCTTTTTACTCTCTACGTATTCCACCTTCCAATAATTTAAATCCCGCTTTTGCAAGTGAATGATGAAGTGAAATCCTTTGCTCCCCTTCTACTTCACTTCTCAAGAATAACAGCATTTTAATTTGTTACAGTAAGAATTTTATTGCGAGGTAACTACTGATTGATTTCGCAACCATACTCGAAATAGATCTTCGAGAATGCATGATTCCACAAGTGGAAACAACATGGCCGCCCATTTATTAATTGTAATTCCAATGGACTATTATCTAAAGAATATTCTCCAAAGATTGAAATTTGGAGAATCAAGAATTTTCTATATGAAGCCTAATTTTTTGGGAAATTGTGATCTGTTTCATTTTATTGAGTTCAGAAATTAACGTGAATTTTATTTTCTGTATTTTTTTTAAAACATGCCATCACATGGAAATAAAGAAAAAGTTAACATGCTAAACAAACATTAGATCACTGATTTATCATGCCTAACATAATTTTTTATTTCACTTGTGTACAATTCTTCCTCATGAGCAAAGTTACCAATAGTATTAATCTTGATTATTAATGAATATTTTAAAATTTTTGGAGATTTTTCATCAGTGAAAGCATGCATATTAGCATTACTCAAAATTAATACTATTAGATTTGTCATGGTGGCTACAAAATCCTCGAAAAAAGTTCCCTGATAGTCTCGCAAAAATTTCCACGATTATACAATTCCTTCAAGAATGTCGTGATCCCTAATTGGTATCGATATACGGTATCCACACGACAATATCTTTAAATATTTAGGGTCAAATTGGGTTAAAAGGTTCATTTTCCACAAATATTTTGTATTTTTCTTTACATATTTTAACTGCTACTGTAAAGGTTGGAACCCATAATGGAACTCTTACGATAGCAATTGAAAAAATTGGAGAAAAAAAATACAAAATACTTTGACTAAGAACTTTTTACAACTAACCAGGCATGGGAATGCAAAATTTCAAAAAAGAGGAAAACCAAAATGTGAAATTAAATACACGCGAGTCAGGTCAGTGCACAGGATTTCGCAATAGTAAAAATTAATATTAGCCCGGAGCTATAATAATTGATTTATGAATTTATAAATAATTAATGGTTGACCATAAATCAGGAAAAGCGGTGAATTACGAGCACGTGCTAAATATCAGCCGTCCGAAATAACAACATCAAGGTAGATGGCTCCCTTATTAAAAAATTGTTTCCGACGTTGCAGGATTGAAAACTCACTTTTTTTCGCTCGATTCTTAGACGGTTTCGCTAGAACGTACAGATTAAAAACATTTTGAAACTAACATGGTTTGTTCAAAATTGTACAGGGAACAAGTTAAAAGATTTTTTTTCCGATGTGGCTATTAGTTTAGTGTTCAAGTCGAAAAAAACGAAATTTCTAACGCGAGTGAACAAAAGACACAAATTCTTCAGCTGTGATTTTTTGGAGTAGGTACAATGTAATTTTTTGCACAACGCCAAGTTGTTTTAGAAATTTTAATTTGTGTGGTTCATGTGTGTGTGTGTGATAGTATATGTATTTTTTTTTTTGGGAAAAATCAGTACATTTTCGTTTCTTTTTTCTTTTAACTGTCGTACCATATCTTATTACTATTAGTTAGTAAATTTGAAAAAATAGCAGGAAACCTCAGAACGTACTCTTTCTGATGGTACAATTATTTTTGAAATTGGTTCATAAATAAATTAGATGCTATGAAAAGTTATCTTCCGGACACAAATGGTTTTTGAGAAATTCCTCATTACTTAAAAAGAAATAAAAACAGACCGTTAAATTCCCAGATTTTGCAAAATTATTTTGTTCTTAAGAACTCTTAAGAAAAAAAAACATTAACTAATTTAAAAATGTAATGTAAAGACAAAGATTCCCATTAGTAGGCCTTTCATAGCGGCATCGAAAAGCTAAGTAAGGTGGGAAATCGCACTTGCGCATAAATAAACATCGGAATCGTCGTGTCGGTCAAAACCAAAACTTTTCCCCAACGATGCTAAAAAAAACCACGAAATTTACGCTGGAAACTGATCAGTCAACTCAGATATCGAGCATGCGCTAAGAAAGCATCGAAATCATTGGCGCTGAGCGACATCGTGTCACCGAAAAACCGTGAGATCGGGGAAAATCGCGATGTCACGACGACCGTGAGATCTGCGCTAGCTAAAGCTACGGTTTTATAAGAAAGCGAAGCCATTATCTTGCAGCCGTAATGTAGCTGTGGATGACGTTACGAAAACGTTGTTTATACAAACAGATGGCGTTGTTTGTGAGCGTAACGAATTTTAGCGGAGCCGCCATTTGCATGACGATCGTCAAAGCAGTCTGAAACAGTTGGGGAACGTTTTTTCTCTTGTAGCGGCAACATTTCATTTCCTGCGCCAAACAATTCGAGCGGAGAGAAGCAAAACAAACAAAAAATTTTTGACTGGTATTGTTTAGTTCGTTTTTGTAAAATCGGGATCGTTAAAGATAGTTTGAAAATTTCTACGGATTTGAAATCTGCGGAAAATTTTACACCAGAACTATACCTTAAAAGTGATTTTCTTTAAATAATTTATTATTAAAAAAAATTAAATAATCAAATGGTATAAATAATTGAATAATAAATTTGTTTTGGGTATCAATCTGGCGTAAAATTTTACGCTGATTTGATATACGTTGAAATTTTTACCCTGTCTTCAACCAAGGTAGAAACTCGGACTTGAGAATACCGTCTGTATTGCCCATTCTCCACCGTATTCTGTCCGTCTAAGTTGACAACTCTGGTCCCTGTTAAGACAGCCGTCTAGTTATGCCCGCCGCATCTTGACGTATCACGACTGCTATATAACGGCTCCGCTTTCTTATGAAGCCGTAGCTTACGGGATGGCTGTGTAAGATCGGAAAAAGACGCGATGTCACGATGCATCACCATCGTGTAAATCGGAAACCGATGTGGACCTCACATCGATACATCTCCCAGGCCTACCCCCATGTATATAAAAACGTTACCAGGACATCTGGTTCTTCAAAGATTGAAATATACTCTCATTGGCTAGATACACTGATGACGTCATATTCCCCCAAATAGCCAAAATCACTTTAGAAAAACACGGAAAATTACTGAAAAGCGGAAAAGACATGAAAACCCCACAAAAAGCGGAAATCCGGAAGATTCTCATGCCTACAACTGACCCTACATTATCCTACTGTAAATCAAAATCAAATTTTCACAACAGGTTGGTAAAGCTTCAGTCTACGTTTATAGCGGTGGTAACGGTCTTGACGTTTTTTTCTTTTGGCGCATTTCTAGTAGCGAGTTGTGGCAGGTTAAGGCAACCCATCTATTTCGGTTATTGTGGTTTTCATGACAACCTCGGCAAACGGAATCTTTACATTTTCATTTTGATTATTCTAGAAAGTTCTTTCAAAATCCGTTTGATTTCATTTGAAATAATTATTTTCTTGACAACTTTAGAAGTGCGCCAAGGCCGTTACCACCGCTATAAACGTAGACTGTACCAAAAATTTTTGCAAAAATGCAATTGCAAGCAAAAAATATTAATTTAATGCACAAAAAACATCATTAGTTACACAAATTTTATACCACAAGTTGTATCGCCGGCCTCACGGCGTTCGAAAATTACGATGCGTGTACTTTATTCGAATTACGATTTCGGCAAATACGATTGATTCGATTCTCAAAACTACTCGTAAACGCGCATCTCACAAAAGGACAAACGATAATAGTTGCAATTAAGGAGTCAAAATTATAAAAATTCAATGATTTTTGTGAAAATTTCCAGAATTAAAAGCTCTCTGAATTCCCTCCCGTTTCTGTTGCCACCCTGTTTGTAGTAAAAGTATGGTATGTAGTTTGTACTCAAACATATGGTTTTTCTAGATAAACTTTAAATAAAATTTTTTCTGAAGAAAATCTTGTTTCTGCATTTTACGAAAAGCAGAAATCTAGTAGTTTTGTTTTTAAAATGTTAATTTTGGGAGGAATTTGGCAATACTGCCTCGTTTCCCATTTCCTGTATTCTTTTCAGAGAAATGCCAACAAAAATGATTAATAGAAAAAAACGAAATTCATTTTTATTTTTTTCCATTCTTAAATTTTAACAATGTGGCATGTTTTTATACATTTCGAAAAGATTATTCTCTATTATTACCAAGAATTTTGCATCTTTATAAGTATGAATTCTTTTTTAAAACATTGAAAAGGTTTATATCAAGAAACTATTTACTAAATGTTTAGTTTATTATACAATTTAGTCATAGTCACAAATAAACTGTGGGCAGGTAGTTAAACCTATTGTAAAACTTTGAACCCTCATATTGGGTAAATACCCAGGTATTTTACATCACTGGGGTCTTCACAGGTCACTATTCATTTCGTTGTAAATTTCACCGTCATGTGGTATAACCTCCCAGATGTTAGAAGTTGCTAAATATTACATTTTTTAATTACTGTCAAAAGAATCGTACAATTTTTACAGCAATCTCTCATTTCACAATTAGCCACGTTTAAATTGGATTTTTCTTCCTTTCTGCGACGAAGACATTTTACTACCCAATCCAGTGTTAACGTTTTGTATACTTATTTCACAATGGGGACAGGCCTCTCTAGTTCTATTAATGTTATCGACAGCTCTGTTGTTCACACCATTTTAATTTAATAGGTCATTCACCGACAGTTTGACGGGAGATGTTGACAAAATGTCAGGCAATTGATCATTTTTAATCAACTTTGTAGAAGAGCAACACTACAGGCTATTGACAAGGGTCCGGGATTAACCCCCTAAGGGAAATAACCAGACACCATCACATAATTCTGAACCAGTCAATGACAGGGCAACACCCGAGATTTAAGGTGCACCAGCTGAGCCAAGAGTGCCTATATAATAAGAGTGGCAAGGGACCAAATTTGGCCCAATGCGCATGCGTGGCAGCCATTTTTCTACCAGAATCGTCTCAAAAAAAAGGTTGCTGGGCGAATTAATGTATCATTTCAGGGAGAACAAAAAGCATGATTGTTATAATATGGATACATTCGGTATAAATGAATCATATAAACGCTCAATTGCATGTGTAATTGATGAGATAGATTGCACAACGCGCTAACTTAGATTGTGAGAAACACCGTGTTGTTAAAAAAAAGCTATTTATTTAAAAAGTCTTCAAATTTATACTGACAGAACACTAAAATAATAATAAATAAACATTTTAGGACACGAAATGGAACATGAATAAGCTATATTTTCTTTTAATTTAATGTACGCACGTTTTTCTCGAACACACAAAAAGTTCCCCTGTTAAGTCTACGTGAGCTAGAAAAAGACCGCCTCGGGCGGTAGAAAAGGTCTCTAAGCCAATCAGAAAGTGTTTCCCGTATGTCGCCACTCTTATTATATAGGCACTCTAGCCGAGTCCAGCATCAGAATCATTATTCCTGAACAATTTGGGTTTCGCAAGAAACACAGCACCAACCACCAGCTGTTGCGTGTAACTGAACTGATTCATGATGGATATCGCAAAAAAGCACACACAGGTGTGTTATTCTTAGATGTAGCCAAAGCATTTGACCGCGTTTGGCACGACGGACTACTTTTCAAGCTCATGCGACTTGGTTTTTCGGCCCATTTTATCTCCCTGATCAACTCTTATCTCAATAAACGAACGTTTAGTGTGAGAGTTGATCTCAATTGTTTTTCATCCCATCGCCCAATCTGTGCCGGAGTCCCCGACTCTTCAACCTTTACATTAATGATATCCCTAAGAGTTTGCACACTAATCTTGCCGTCTATGCAGACGACACCGCAATTCTTATCCAATCCAACAACATTCACCATATTCTTAGTCGAATGAGAAAATACGTCCGGGAACTTGAGGTCTGGCTCGCTGATTGGCGGGTAAAAGTTAACGCTTCCAAGTGCGCATGCGTGCTCTTCTCAAGGAAGTACTTTAGATATCAATATGGTTTTGATATCAAACTCAATAACCCAGATTATCTAGACATACCCCCATCTCTATGTTTGGGACACCCGTTTACTGGGTAAAAACATACAAATATTTAGGTCTTGTGCTGGATCCAAAGTTGCTTTGGAATGCGCATATTACTCGCGCACTGCGAAATGCAAGCATTGCAAAAGCAACAGCAAATTTCTTTCAAAAATTGCCTCAGGTTCCAAATGAAGCTTTGAGAGCAATTCCTGCATATGACCCTTCAGTCAAAAGCTCTCAAAAAAGGCCCCGTGCCTTTCTGGAAAAACATCTCCAGACCTTCCCACCGAGACCCAAACGTCAACGAGGGATGCTTCAATTGGGACCTGATGCACATGGCATCATTTCAATCAATTCGACCACCCATGCAAATTAAACTTGCAATATCTCATTTAACGGATCGCGTTCGTTCACACTCGTAGGGTCGAGCTCCCTTCTTGCGACTCGACTGGACACCTAATTGTTTCATAGGATTTTAATAGCTAAGATTAATTTCTCGTTTAAACTTCTTTTTCTTTATTTTAATCATTGTCTTTCTCTATCCCCAGTAGATTGACAACTAATAGCAGCGCAGTGGTGTTCGCACCCGTCTGTTTGATCACGGAAAGCTAAGCACCTTCGGACGCGGTCACTACTTGGGAGGGTGACCAACTGAGGAAATGACCTAGCGGTCGGAGGTGCCGCTTTCCAGTAGCGGTTGATATTTTTAACCAGCAACCTTTAATTCATTTTTATTCTTTTAAATTTAATATTTCTGTTTTAAATTTTTCCCTTTAAGCCCTATTCTGATGTGAAGATAAGCTGCTTTGCAGCAGGTGCTTCGTAATGAAACGTCCAGTTGCAGTTCCAGCATCAGAGCAAACAAACGCCGTAGGGCGATGCTATGTCTGAATGCAGCTATACACCAGTTTTACCGTGGAAATTTAAGTACTTTAAAACTATTTATAACATTGCCAACAAGCTCCCCTAGCTAGTTATTAAGCATTATTTCTTGCCCATTACTTAGAGCAGATGCGTGAACTTTTTTGCCTGGGGCCAAATAAAGTATATGTATTAAATTTACACTTCATTGGAGTATTGGCAAGTCAGGATCAACCCAGAAGAGAAAGACCCGAGGACACATTGTAATTTCAAATCAGTTAATGAGAACAAAAGATGGCGCACAAGTGAGGTCATGCTAGATTCAACATGCACTCTCTGCACATAAGACAGGGTTCCCACTCTTTTTGGCTAACTAAAAATAAGGACTTAAATAAAACATTGAAGAAACTGTACTATACAATGTAATACCTGACATTCGACCAAATGGGGATGCTCTTACAGATTAGTTAATCTTATAAGAATAGTAGTATGTAAAAATTTAATATTAGTTTTTTTCTAAAAATTATACACAAATAATGCCACACAAAAATGAGATTTTTCAAAATAAGCCGTCCGATTTTTTACAAAATTCAGCAGTTAATACATGGGCATTTTACGTGTATACGTATTAGTAATTATGTGCAAGAACATAAACAAATTATAGAACGGAGACCGCAAAAAAAACACTTAGGATGTTTTTCTTTAATCTCTTCGCAGTGCATTTGCTTTTATAAAAAGGGGGGGGGGAAGAGTTAAATTTGATGACAGGACTTCTCAAAGCTGCTGTTGCGAGTTTGATTTTTAATGGTCTTTGTAAGGAGTGTACGAACAATTTGTGTTGACCGGGCGAAGCTCCTCCCTGATCCACCAACACTTTCATTTTCGAAAATTTCCCAATTTTAAATTATATTGCTTAGCTTGTTATGTCTGCAGCTTCAGCCCACTTATGAAATGGAAATTACTCACCCCAGTAATTATTTTAAATAACTTTCATAATGAAAATAAGAAGTAAATTCATTTATTGGCACATCCGGAGGTTACAATAAAATTAGTGGCAAACTTAATTCACAAAAAGGATTGCAGGTTGCATACGTCGTAGTCAAATTTGATTGGATCGGAGACCGAACGACATTTGAAGAAAATATTTTCCTGTGAACCAAAACGGATCATAAGAGTTATGTAAAAACTTTGATAAATTTAATAAAGGTTAAAAAAATAAAATGCAATTTTATTGAATAGACATTCAACTAGTTGCCACCTTCCCAGCTTAAGCCATTCGGTGCATCGACACATAATTTTGAACCACGGTCAGATGAGACACGGTCGAGTGGCGCCCCACTCTCCAAACACCACAACAGATTTAAGGTGCATCAGTCGCCTCTACACCATATGCTTTCAAACATCATTTTAATGAAACAAAATTAATTTGAAAATAATCATCCAAGCTGACAATGGAAACAGATCGCACATGGCAAAACAAAACCAGTTAAATTGAAGGCCAATGAGTATTTGTGACCTGGATACAGAGAAAAAGATTATAAAGCATTCACCTCGAAAATCTTCAAAATTCCTCTTTTTTTTTTGGTGGGGGGTGAAAGTAAGAATTAGAAGTATATAAAAAAGCTAGATTTAAATAAAATTGCAACACATTGGGTTGCCACTTCAGATAGCAGTATTAATTAAAATAAGTTATCTTTATATTGTTTTAGATTTATCTACTAACTTCAATTTGCATATATTGGGTATCTAGGGTTGCCATTCAAGGAAGCCCAGTTCCCGAATCATCACCAAAACTGTACTTGTAAGCAGTTTTATCACCGATCAGCGGCTAAAAAGAGGTTGGAAATATTGTGGGAAAATATAGTCATTTGAAAACTGAATTTTCTTTTCAAAGGAAAATAAGCACTTTCTAAGCACCCGTGCGAACCCTGTACAAGTCCCTTGTCTCTAAACCCCAGTTGCTGTGGCATTACCAACTTAACCCGAATATAGCAGTAAAGCAGATACATTGGTATAAGAGGTATTAAAATATGTTACAGTCACAACTTATCTATGCAGAAATATTTTCCTATGGTTAGATGGTGACTAAATTTCTACCCAATCTTGTCGGGTAGATTGGGTAGAAATTTAGTCCGGGTAGATAGAGAGAATGCATCAAGAGATAACATTTTAAAAGTTCATGTTTTTTTTCTTTATTTTCCAGCAGTGTACAAAAACTATTCCACCTTCTCTGCATCAAGTTTCTTAATAACTGCTTCCTTCTTTTGTTTGATACGGTTTCTTCTTTCTTTCAAGTTCATCTTTGCACGATTCCATCTAGAATAAAATATTATAGCATAAAATATAAAATTAACCATTCAGAAATATAGCAAGTAAATTCTAAATACACAATTTGAATTATTTATTTCTAAATGGATTTACATAATATATCCCTACAATAATATTGTTAATATATAAAAAATATTGTTTTTGCTTTTATCTTTCTTCTCTATTTCAACACGCCTTCTGTATTTAACCCATCCCGTTGAAACTGATTGGTTTCTGTTTAAATTCCCACAGTTTAATTACATTTGGTTCTGATTTCGCCACCAACATGTCAGATTCAGTGATGTTAAGCATTAAGACAAAGCTACAAACAACTTTAGTGCTCGGAAAATGATAAAGCAACATACCTTTTCTTCACGACTGTCTTTTCAGGCTTAGGTTTACGTTCAGGATTAGCTCTGATAGAAGCATGTGCTTTCTTGTATATTTCTTCAATCTAAAAAATTAAACATAGTAATTAAAAAAACAAGGAAGCCCCAAATACTCCATGAATTACAGAAAACTTTAAAGTCATTGTTGAGAAAAGGAACTGAATCTATTAAATTAATTAGGAAGGAGAAATCAAAGTTGCACATTTTTGCACTTGCCATATTTGGCCATGATGTGCCAACACTGACTAATAGTCTAACTGTAACACAGGACATACACACAATGAAAGGTTTTACTGACACAGAAGATAAAAATACACCCGATAGGATGTGCAGCCTACAACTCTAAGGTTGCTAGCACATTGGACATACCCTGAGTTACGTCTCCTCCCAATTCCTCTTTGGAACTAAAAAGCTTCAAAATGTAGCTAAACATCTATAATAGTGCAACTTTACTGCACTACATTAGAATAGCAAGATCTACATACATTAAAGGAAGATAAGTTACAAAAATCATATCAATGAAATACAGTTCTTGTTACAAAGTGGTACAGTGATCAAGTAATTAGCATGATATATCATGCTAATTACAAGTTTTGTAATTAGCATGATATATCAAACCAAGGAGACTATAAATGACTTCATTAGAAAGTCATTAAATCACTAAATAGATTCAGTACTACACACTGTGCATGTGAGTTTTAATATTTATATTTAATTCATAGAAAATTATATGTACAACTTTTAACCCATAACCAGAAAGTAGAGAACAGTTGAAACTTACTTCATCAGCAGTTATTCCCAATCTGATGTATTTTGAGAATTGTTTCTTATAAGCCTCTTCATCTTCATCCATCAGCATTTTCATATATTCTGATACATGCTGTCCAAAGATGTGCTTTCTATGAACTTCGGCATTGAATTCCTTGCTCTCTGCATCGTAACCAGGGAAACGTTTGTTGCTAAAACAAATTTGTATCAACACATAATTTTATTGATGCTCGACCAAATCACCATTAGAATTGCTTTGTTTTTGAAAATCAAAAGTACAATGCAGTTTAATAAACCTTAGTTCAACTGGTACAAATTAATGCTATTTTCTCATTGATACACACTTGATGCTTTGAGGGAATACACATGGTTTCCACACCTTGGCTTAAAAAAATTCAAGGACGCAAAAACAACAAATTCCCATTTAATTGAGAGCGAAGGTGAAAAAAATTGGCATGGTTTCAAAGGCTGACGTCAATAGTGACGATTATAATGCGACGTCATAGGGGAAAGTGCAATTGCTGGAGCGGGATAATAAGATCTAAAGACGAAAAAGAACTATTAAATTCATTTTAAAACGTTCTAGATTGAATTTTAAAAACCCTCAACCCTAAAATTGCAAAAAATTTTTACTACATGCAAGCCAAATCCCATCACTGTCAGTGCCATAGATTCGTCAGGACTTCGCGGCCAAGAATATAATACTTCCTTTTATAATAGTAGAGATAACACATAAATAAGCTCCATGTTCATTTCTGCAGGCAATAAAAACATTACAATTTTATGAGAAATTAGGTTTTAAATAGAATATTCTCCAAATTCAGTCTTTGGAAAATATTTCCTTTCTCAGAGAATATTCTCGGTTTACATCTCTACCACTAGCTAACAAAGGTTGAAAAATTGTAGTAATTAAGTTTATTTTAGTCTCCTGTGGCAACCCTGCTAGTAGAAAAAAAACTTCGACATTTAATGTCAAAATTAATCAGATTTATACCTATGAGGAATGTCCAAGCCACCATCAACAGCTCCTTTCATAGCTCCAAAAACTCTGGCTCCGGTAGTAGTTCGAGCAAGACCAACATCCAAATAGCATCTGAATGCACCAGGCTGTCCTTCAATATCTTCAACTATAAAATCTTCACCATTTGCTTCAACTACACCTTGATAGATTCCATCCATGTTAAATTTTTTCAAAAGCTGCAAAACACAACTTAATTAGCTTGTATTTATTTTAAATAGAAATATTACAAATAATAACAAAACCACATACTCGTCTAGCTATTAATAATCCTGTGCAATACGCTGCTGCATAATTGGTCAACCCGACCTTGATGCCATACGAAGGTAATTCATGTGCGTAAGCAGCACACACAATTACATCACCTTCAATTCTGGCATACGCTATCTGAAAGAAACAAATATTTAAAATGAATAAATATAAAATTAGAAGACTTGCATCATTTGAAAACAAATTGAAAATCTAATATACCTGGCAAATTATATCTTTATTGGTAAAACGAACTATCAATCGATATTTGGGAGTGTTGTACTTGTTTTTATCTTGAACAACTAATCGAACACGAGCATAGTAATCAGTTCTTCCTTCTGTAATACAATACATTATATGTAAAAATATGACCACCATATCAACATCAACTTCTTATAAATAAACAGATGTGTAAATTTTACAAAAATCAAAAAGTGTAATTTATAAAAAAGGTATATTTTAAAAATCTAAATTTTAGGTTAATGCTATACAGACTTTACTAATGTAGTAGAAAAAAAAAACTTTTTTTGCATGTTATTGCAACTAGCTTTGCTGCAGGCCTATTATTTTTTTTAAAATCATTTTTTGAAGTTGTACTGATATTTTTGGGACACCCTGTTTAATAAAGATATCAATTTTGTCCAACACAGGGCCCCTAACAGGTTTCAAGGTGTAAAAAAAGTGACTAATAACAATAATGCTTAATATATTCAAGTACAAAGATAGAAAATAAAAGATCCTTCCTTATTTTTCTTTCTTTGGAAGGATTTTTTTTCTTTCTTCATTTAAAATGTACATCATTTTAAAACATCAACACAAGAATAAAAAAATTGTAATTATGCTTTTTTAATTTGTTTATTTTTGACAGCTTAAAATTTCTCCTTTTTCTTTGAAAGATTCTAATTTATTTTGTTGTAAAAGTCTAATATTAATTTAGCCCTTTTATTCTCAAGAATGTGAATTTCTTAATGTCCGTCTTTGCTGAACAGCAGCATCTGGGACTTCTGCCACTCCTTCAATCATTGCCTGTGCAGGTGCTGCTTTCTTAAAATATTTATTTTTTATCCTCTTCTTGAGCCTAACCATTGGCTTACTTCAATAATTTTCAAGCACTTTCCAACGCCTCATTCTCTTCCTTACACATAATTTTAAGTTATCATTCTTCTATTAACTTCCTTTTCTTTGCCAGCTGCTTTAAATTTTTTCCCTACTTCCAGTCTTTTGTTTTATATCTTCTAACTAGGCATTGTAGGCTTTATATGTAACCCTTCCTATATGCATTAGCTTTGATGTGATCGACACCAAATAAGATTGATTGTCAAAATTTTCCTAGCTACTTTTAAACTGTCATCAATGCAGAGTGTGCATTC